>JAIUSX010000019.1:14200000-14622500 GCA_026573805.1 Hesperophylax magnus
TTTAGATGAAAAAACGTAAGTTGAGCCATTTTTCAGGTTTGCTTTCAAATTTTGTATTTTACAAATTTAATTTTATTTATAATAATAAAATTTGATTAATTTGAGTAATTCATCATCTTTCAAATATAGTTTTTATTTTTCGGATATGTTTAAAAATATGCAAGTATTTGGATTTTATTGCAAAGTGGAAATACACACAAATTTTTCGACCTCCTGCATTTAAGAAATATAACGGTCAATATGCCAGAAGCTTGATGGGTTGACTCGTTTTTGTGTAAAACCGGTCGTTTGTGGAACTAGCTACTGGCATTTGTTTTTCCTCCTTCACATAATCTGATCCTCTTCAAGACTCGCATTAATAAATCCCTTCCTACAGCCCCTACTTTAACCCTCCTCACAACACTGCCCAACCGGGTGGCGCCATAGCTCCCCTTGATGCTCTTGTGAGGAGTCACATAAAATACTTTATATTTGGCAGTTAACAGGTTTGGCATTAACTGTCAGATGCTACTGATATTGTATTCCATCCCTACATAATTAAGAACAATCTTTTAATAGGGTAAATTAACTCGTAATTGAATATCTTGGAGTGCTATTACACCGTAAGCTTTTCTCTAATCTCATTTTTACAAATCTTGGCTTCGAAAATGCTAGGATTTATACTTAGAGTAAGTTCAGTTTTGAAAAATCCACAAACATTTAAGATTCTCTACATATCCGACTTCAGAAGACGCCGAGAGTACACTCCAACAGTGTGGATTCATTGTTGTTGTTCATTGTTCTATATATAAATCAAACTTAGAAAGAGTTCTGAAAAAGAAAACGAAGAAAACTAAGTCTGTATGAAATTTCAAATTCTTGATCCACACCGAGATCTTAACCTTTCCTCATCTGTGATGTGTATTTACTACACATTTCTTCTAATAACTTTAATAAATATAATAAATTCTGGGTTCAGATTCTAGGTATTCCTTCGTTATACATTTATGCACTGAATTAAAAAAATAATATTTTACATAGTTTTCAAATTCAATTAAATATTAGCGATTTTTGTTAAAAATCTGGAACAAATACATCAATACAATCAACCGTGTGACACTGCTACGCGAAGAGTGTGCGAGGAAAATACACGCTATTGATGTCCCGCTTTAGTTCACTATGAGGGAACATGAGAAATACACACGTCCGCAGTTGTATTTAGACATTTAGACCATCGATGCCTACGACCGCATAGCTGTGGGTGTGCGTCCAGCGCCCATCCAGCGCCTGTTGTAGGTCAGATATGGACTCCTCGCACATTTTTTTAGCATCTGCCGATGGTTTTTTCATGTTTTCAGCAAATAAATTACAATTATTTTCACTTTTGATATAAAATATAATAAACATAAGCGATTAGCTATGAATATTAATGTTTTTCCGATATTAAATCGCTTATTTTGAGATGTGTATTGACCACACAGCACCGGAACTCGTGGATTTTTTTAGCACAGTAAGGGAAAGGTTAAGTAAATGCTCTACAAGATAATGCACCATTTTATTGATAGCCCTTAGATATTATAATATATTATTTTCAGATGTCCATCAAGAATCACTTGATCTCCCGACACATTTTATATTCCAAAGCTTAATACTAATTATCTTTAAAATGTATAAATAAGAATAAGCTGTTTAATAGATTATGCACAGATATCCATTTGTTTAACGCGAACCTCGACAAATTCATAACAGTCGATCGAATATGTCAGAAAACATTATTTTATTGTTCTTTTTATCATCACATTTTTCTTCTTTTCCAGTTCGAATTGAATACAATAAATTTGAATAAAAGACTAGCAGCATAATTGTATAACCTCCCTTTCTCTCATTGTTATCATTGAAACCTATTCCATGTTTAAATGTAAACCTGGTAAATATTTCGAAAAACCCTTTTAGTTCCTTTAGTACAGAGTAGTTGCACCTTATCAGAACTGATTTAATTATGTTATGTGTTTTTCTTTTTTTAGTTTCGTCTTAATTTTTTGATATCGTCTATCTAGATAATGAATAAAGGCTATTTATTATAAATAATAACATACTATTATTTATAATAAATACCCCAAAAGATTTTCGTCAAAGCCTCCGGTCAAGTCAACATAAAACAGATAATAGGTATTCCATAAACATATAACATCCCGATCGATGTACTTCTGCAAAAATTAACTGCTATCGTAGTAATTGTTTTCTTTGGCTTACGAATATTCATCGGGACTTTGAAACCTGCAAACGGTAAAAAATATTCGTGCTTTGGCGTTTAAATATCCTCGTTGGTACCTATAACAAAATACACCAAGTTAAATACCGCATATTTTTACGAAAAGGTTGGTCCCAGTTTTTGTTAAATAAACACTTACAAAGTTAACCACGAAAACCCGAGCTGAACTTACTCAAATTTACCATTAAAATATTTTAAGCCTTCGCCGAAAAAGAAAATTAAAATTTTAACGACCGATAATATTTCCGAGGTAACTTCCCTTTTTACCATTAAGCTAATGTTTTGTAGCTAGGGGATAGGAGAGACAGCCTGGATTCTCACTGCCTCGTAAACTTTGGTGGGGTAAACTCTATCATCTCCGCCAAGATGATAAGGTGGGGCTTTAAAGGATCGGCGATGTGTGAATGCTGTGCGGTGCAGACCACGAAACATGTGGTCAGCTAATGCCCGCTGCATTCATTCCCCACAGGGATTGATGAGGTCCACAGGGCGAGGCTCTAGACTGGCTCACTAACCTCGACGGTTCCCTCCGACGCCCTCACTATACGAAAAAAGAAGAAGGATGTGTTGAAAAGTGGAAATGTTTTATAAAAAATGCTGGGAGATTATACACCCAAATATGCACAAATAATTTTATTTTTCTTTAAAATACTTGAGTTTCGGTGCTTTGATTTATATCAAAAATTTTTAATACGAAATCGCACTAGTGCACAGTGGGCCAGCGCTCAAGGGAGAGCGGTTATAGCATGTTGACGTTGTGATAAACATTGAAATCATATGCTATTGTATTTTAAAATGCGTTTTGTTAATAAATACTTAATAAAAACAATTAGTATTGTTAACTATATATACATATATGGCTTTATTAATTATTTAAAACTATAAAATGTGTGTAAAATTGATTGTGGTTGATTTTATAAAGAGTTTATATATTTTGAATGGTTGGTGAATGCTAATAATATAATTGTGTGTATATTTTAGGACTTTTTATTTAAATCTATTACATAATCACAATAAAGTCTCGTTAAACTGCTAGATAGCTGTTTTTCCAAAGGGGTTTTTCACCTTAATTGCTTGAGGACTTAAATTTCAAATTGTTTAGTACTAGCATAATTATCTGTTTTCAATGACTTGTTAAAATTTCGATTTATTTTACTAATTACTATTGGGAATAACCCATATTATTAGTATATTGTGTTATTCCCTTAATAATTAGCATTGTTGCTTAATGTTTTTTTCAGGTATTAATTTATATTAATAATGAATGTGATATTTGCCAATGCAGTAGAGAGTCTAATTTCTCAAGTAATGGTTTATTGATATTTTTGGAAATATTCAGTACGTAAACTAATAACTAATTACTCAAATAATTTTTAAGTACTATGCATGGAGTGTTTATTGCAATTGTGCAGGAATTTATGGTAATAGAGATGTTTAATTTGGTAATGATAAAATAATTGATAAAATTAAGAGATTTTGCTTTAAATTCTAACCGTTTATTTTAAATTCAAAACTATATGTACATATGGTTTTTACGTAGAACGTCGTAAACCGGCGCGCGGCGCTTGGATGACGAGTACATAAACCGATTACCAACCATACGTATGTTTTTTCGTAGACCGTAACTTCTACGACGGTTTACGAACGGCGTAGATGACCCATAATTAAGAACAGAGCATGAATGTGCAGTAAAAAAAAAGTATCTCATAAACTGCTAATTCTAAAGAACATTTTTCATTAAATAACACTAGTGGAATCGTGTGGTAAAGTAGTTAAAAGTTTATGGAAACACAAATACAAATTTAAATTTAACCAAGAAATTTATACGCGCGTAGCAGGCGTACAATTTAAAAGCCTATCTATCTATAAATTTAAAAAATTATAAAAATAATTTAACATACCTTCAACTTGAAATTCCATTGTAAAACAACACTCACAAATAAAAAAAAATACAGCAAATTAGCAACGGTAAACACGGTGACTGATAAGGGCTCTGATAATAGTAATTTAGCACTTCCAGCAATCAGATCACTTTCGAAGCCGAAATACTAATAAAATCTTTGGCAAACCGGGATTGTATTTATACATGCAGTTAGTTTGATAATTAGGCAAGACTTACGTAAAATAAAAACCTTATAATGAGGTCATCAATATTTTATGGCTATGACCTACCGAGGGACCACTGTGTAGTGTTTCAACTGCTCCCAACCGTTTGGAGCCAGTGTGATTATACCACATCCAATTGGGGTTGGGGTATTGGCTATTCAGATCTGGTCACCAAACACAGCCAAAGCCATTTCAGCAACTTTTAAACTTACACCAGGGTGATACTGAGAGTATCTTCCACCCTGAAACGTGCCGCAAATACGAATACGTATTCTAAAAATATTCATTTGAACGGTCTTCTCCGTTAAATGAAGACTCTAGGTCTCGATCCTGGTCTCAGCAGTCCGCAATGGAGTGCTAGTACCAACCCTAGTGTAAGACAGTGAGGCATGGAATTAGCAGAGAAATTATAAAAGTAGTAGAAATGAGATCCCTGAGGCAACTGTGCGGTAAAACCATATTAGACTATGTAGAAAATGTGGAGATCCGCAAAGGATGCGAGGCTAAGAAATAATATATGATGGGAATGGTAACCGGACAACTCAACACGGTGGTAATTCAACACACGCTCAAAAGAGATATAAAGTCATTAAAAGTTTATTTATTTTTTATTTATTTCATTTCAGCACGGGTAAACAACCCAGTGAGGCCAACATTACTGAATTAGAATATGAAATATTGTAAAATAATGTATCAACAATAAAAAATAAAAATAAAGTTATGAAACAAAAACGCATAAATAGGTTAGGTAGGTTAGATAAGTTTTATATACTTTTATTTTCATATAATTTTTCTTTATTTTTCAGTTTACTATTAATTTTAATATATTTGTTTTTAGTTTTATTTCATGTATGATTCATACTTGCATACTTATGTTTCTATAAAATTGTATTTTTTAGTTCTTTTAAGTTATTTTTATTATTATTTCATGTATGATTCATACTCGCATACTTATGTTTTTATAAAATTGTATTTTTTAGTTCTTTTAAGTTATTTTTATTATTATTTCATGTATGATTCATACTCGCATACTTATGTTTCTATAAAATAGTATTTTTTAGTTCTTTTAAGTTATTTTTATTATTATTTCATGTATGATTCATACTCGCATACTTATGTTTCTATAAAATTGTATTTTTTAGTTCTTTTAAGTTATTTTTATTATTATTTCATGTATGATTCATACTCGCATACTTATGTTTCTATAAAATAGTATTTTTTAGTTCTTTTAAGTTATTTTTATTATTATTTCATGTATGATTCATACTCGCATACTTATGTTTCTATAAAATTGTATTTTTTAGTTCTTTTAAGTTATTTTTATTATTATTTCATGTATGATTCATACTCGCATACTTATGTTTCTATAAAATAGTATTTTTTAGTTCTTTTAAGTTATTTTTATTATTATTTCATGTATGATTCATACTTGCATACTTATGTTTCTATAAAATAGTATTTTTTAGTTCTTTTAAGTTATTTTTATAATTATTTCATGTCTGATTCATACTTGCATACTTATGTTTCTATAAAAGAGTATCTTTTAGTTCTTTTAAGTTATTTTTAGTATTATTTCATGTATGATTCATACTTGCACACTTATTTTTCTATAAAATAGTAATTTTTAATTCTTTTATGTTATTTTTATTATTATTTCATGTATTGTACGGGATGTGTTTGCCTGCACAAGAAAAGACTGTAAATAATAAGCACCGGCTTACATCAGTCCTCAACCTGGGTAATGATTTAAGTAAAACACCGTGAGGTGTTCTATCCAAACCATCACAAAAGAAAGACGATTCGAATCAAAATTCACATTTTAATTATAAGTATTGTACTGGTATACAGAACGTACAAAGGGGTGTAGCTTATAGGTACTTCCTATTTTTTACAGCCAACCCAATTCACAAGAAATAGTTAGGTATATGTATTTCAATACAACTGGGTTTTAATACACAGATAGACAACAGAGACAATCGGAAATCCTTCAGCGATAATTTCAGATTGGAGCACATTGTGCATCATCGCGCCATACGATACAGGCGTAGGCGACTGCTGGAGCAGTGGCCAGTTCAATTGGTAGCCAGCAGGAATCGGCCAGCCTCTAGGCTTCAGCATCAATGGCCAATTCAGTCGGTAGCCAGGAAGAATTGGCCGGCTCCTAGGTTTTCAGCATCAATGGCTAATTCAGTTGGTAGCCAGGAAGAATTGGCCGGCTTCTAGGTTTTCAGCATCAATGGCTAATTCAGTTGGTAGCCAGGAAAATTGATCAGCCTCTAGGTTTTCAGCATCAATGGCTAATTCAGTTGGTAGCCAGGAAGAATTGGCCGGCTTCTAGGTTTTCAGCATGAATGGCTAATTCAGTTGGTAGCCAGGAAGAATTGGCCGGCTTCTAGGTTTTCAGTATCAATGGCTAATTCAGTTGGTAGCCAGGAAGAATTGATCAGCCTCTAGGTTTTCAGCATCAATGGAGCAGGGATTGGCCAGCCTCTAGGTTATCACCGGCAGTGAGCAGTTCAGTCGGTAGCCAGCGGGTATTCGTCAGCCTTTAGGTTGTCAGCATCTGTGGCTGGACAGTCGGTAGCCAGGAGGAATTTATCAGCCTCTAGGTTATCAGCATCAATGCAGCAAGGATTGGCCAGCCTCTAGGTTATCACCGGCAGTGAGCAGTTCAGTCGGTAGCCAGCGGGTATTCGTCAGCCTTTAGGTTGTCAGCATCTGTGGCTGGACAGTCGGTAGCCAGGAGGAATTTATCAGCCTCTAGGTTATCAGCATCAATGCAGCAAGGATTGGCCAGCCTCTAGGTGATCACCGGCAGTGGGCAGTTCAGTCGGTAGCCAGCAGGTATTCGTCAGCCTTTAGGTTGTCAGCATCTGTGGCTGGTTCATTTGATTATAAGAGCCGGCACACGGAGATGCCCCATTATTGTAATGATGACAGATGCGTCTGGCTCAGCTGATAGAGTGCCGGCCGTAAACAGCTCGTTAGAAATAGTTGTAATCCTTAAAATGATTGTGCCGTGATGGAGGAACAGAAGCGACTGCAGATTTCAGTTGACACTCAGGAATTTATAATTATAATTAACAGATCGCGTTTTAACTGGAGGTGTTCCGTCCACTCGTGTTAATTTTTGAAATTTGACTGCCGAATATTGTGGTGTTTTTAGCTATTTATAATTTCTCTAGCAAGCCCTTTTGTGACGTCAATATCTTTACCACAACTTGTTTACGTTTCACACGCAGGTGTTTTTAGGTGAGAATAATAATTTCGCACAGCGACTGGTTTGTCAATATTTTGATTTTCTCCGGCTTGATTCGCCTAGTAACCGATTATTTTGGTGCATTTTTCAACTCGTAAATTTTATAATATTAAATGCAATAAATTCGTGTTTTCATGTTCGATACATGTATGATTCATACTTGCATACTTATGTTTCTATAGAATAGTATTTTTTAGTCCTTTTATGTTATTTTTATTATTATTTCATGTATAACTACCACAACACGGGCATCAGCCTAGTATGGTAGTTAAAAAAAATGTGAAAAATGTAACATGTAAACATTTATTAAATAATAAATATAAAAAAATATAAAAAAATCTAAAATACATGTATCTTTTTCCTCACACATGTAAACAATATATACACCTCTAAATGAGTACTCAATCATCAAGATATCCCCAAGCGCCTTCCTGAAACTGTCGTATTTGGCAATTGACTTTATTTCTATTGGTAAATAGTTGAAAATTTTAGGAGCAAGAAAATTAAATTGTGACTGCGCCATTGAGGTTCTTGTTGTTGGAATAGTATAGTCGGATTGGTTGGAATATCTTGTGTTATAGGTTGATTCAAAAATGTTTTTTTTCGTATGTTTGAATTTGCAGTAGGAGGCTAAGTGTTTGATGTATATGGATTTTATATTGAGTACTTTTAAGTCCTTAAATAAGTCCTTCGTGGGGTGAATATAGTGTACTTTGTAGATTGTCCGCATAATCAATTTTTGAGCTTTAATTAATGTTTCAAATATAGTTTTAGAGTATCCATCCCAGACTACTATACCGTAAGATATAATTGATTGACGTAGGGAACAGTATAGGTCTTTAGTGTGTTTTTATTTAGAATATTTCGTAATCATCTGAAGATATACGCCAATTTCCGTATACGGTTTGTAACATTGACTCCCACCGGAGTTTATTGTCAATTATCACACCCAAATATTTAATGGAATCTACTCGTTCCAGTGGGTTGCATTGACAACTAGAGATATCTCTACAAGTGCGTATTTTTAGAATATGATTGGTTGAAGGTTGATCTTGAATGTTAAGACTGTAGGTTAGATATTTCGTTTTGGTTATGTTTAATGTTAGTAGATTATTATCCAAACATTGTTTGATAATTTGCAATGTTAAATCGGCTCTATGAAATGTTTCTTCCCATGTTTTACTTTTTATTACTAGGGCCGTACCATAGGCGAAAGTGAGTATGTTGCCATCAATAGATAATCTACATAAGTTATTAATATAAATAAGGAAAAGTGTGGGACCGAGTACGCCGCCCTGTTGTACACCAAAATTGATGCTGATGTGATGAGATGGTTTAAGAGATGGTAACTTAACACATTCCTTTCTATCTATTAGGTATGATTTGGAGCAATTAAATGACGTATTGTTTATTTCAATTTTATGGAGCTTAGCCAGAAGGATTTGATGAGAGACTGTGTCAAATGCCTTAGCAAAATCTAAAAATATTGCCAAACATTTATCACCATTGTCAAGTGCTTTTGTTATATGTGATGTAAGTTCTAGAATAGCTGAATCTATATTTAGCCCTTTTCTGAAGCCATACTGGTTTGACGAGAGAATATTGTATTTTGTAAGATAGTCGATAAGTCATTTTTTTACTATTTTTTCAATAATTTTTGATAGTGATGACAATATAGAAATAGGTCTGTAGTTTGTTATGTCAGTTGGGGTTCCGGTCTTAACAATTGGTTCAACTAGTGCAAGTTTGAGTTTGCTAGCGAATATGCCTTTAATAAGACTGAGGTTAATGATATAATAATAAAATAGTCAAAACATTTATTTGCCAATAGGTAAATTTTACATATTTTTTAACATAAATTCTATTGACAAAAAGGTCGCTGCTCAGCTATGCATTCCGGATCTCTCCGGGAATGCAGCTGGTTTTCAGCAGTGCCTCCAATATAATAATAATAAAAATATATACATATTTAGATATAATAATGAACAATGAAATAATATTAACAATAAAAAATCAACACAAACAAATAACAATAAAAATAGAAATAGTAAGTATACAAATCAGTGCAAATTAATAAAATAGTCAACAAAAATTCAAAATAAACAATAATTGCAACCACATGTACCTAAGTATCCCCTTCATTGTAACGATAGCAACCATTCGCGGCAAAGCTTTTTGAAGCAATGCAACGATGTCGATATTCGAATTGACAGTTGTACTTCGTTCCAAATCTTTGACGAAGAATAGCTATAACTCCCCTCAAACACAGTAGTTTTATGTTTGGGGAGAACGAGTAAGTGGTTTCTTTGACGCGTACTATGTGTATGAGAGTCACGGGACCACTGCAATCTGTAAAACAGATAGGCAGGAACCTTTGAATTCATCAAATTGAACATTTGACACAATTGGTGTAATTTCCTTCTATTCGACATATTTAGAATCTGATGCCGATAGAGGTAAGGCGAGATATGATCCCGTCTCGGGACATTATAACAATATCGGACACATGCATTTTGGACTCGTTGTACTTGTTTTTGGGTTTTTTTCAGTAAAGAGGGACCATATACTGTGTCTCTATAGTCCAATATTGAGAGAACAAGACTGTCAGTAATAATCTTTCGTAATTTCATTGATATATGATCTCTTATATTATACAGCAGACGAATTCTCGAATAGCACCACTGTGACTTGTTTTTAATATGTTCCTCATACCTCAATTTACCGTCCACCAATATTCCAAGGTTGCGCGCAGATTCAACAAATGGAATAGTGGTTACACCTATTTTTACCTCATGTCCTCTATTTCTTACACACTATATTTTTTGTTTAGTTCCCATTAACATTGCAACAGTTTTTTGGGGATTGAGAAGTAGTGCATGCTCTTGTGCCCAAGCGCAAACTCTATATAGATCACTATTTATCATTCCCACCGCTAGATGAGCGTTACATACTTCAAACGATAAATATATTTGTGTATCATCTGCATACATGTGCGACATACAGTGTCTAATAGATTGCATCATGTCAGCGGTATATATGGCAAAAAGCAATGGCCCTAGTATCGATCCCTGTGGTACCCCTCGCGTTATTTTAACATCAGATGAATATTTTAGAGCCCCATTGATTTTTTTTTCTTTCTCTACAGATGGCCTAGTCTTTAAGCAGTTACTTCGTCCTGTATTATTTTTTGGCTTATTTTATTTTACTATACCTGTACATATTTTAATATTGTTATTTGTGTTTTTGTGCATATTGTAGGCATCCTGCAGCCTAACCACTATGCAGGGACATTGGAGGTCTAGATTCATTTTATAATAAATGTAGAGTTGTTGAACAAAAAAAAATTAGAGTCCTTGTGAGAGCCCTGAAGGAGTAACCATCTGTTACTTATACCAGGGCGGGTAAGCGGTGGATAACCTCTAGCCCCATTGATATCCCTGCAGACTGTACGCTGAGTTCTATCTTTGAAATAACTTTGAAACCATTTTATTGCTTGATCATTGAAACCGAAGTATCGTAACTTTGAAACAAGCAATGGAATGCTCAGTAAGTCGAATGCTTTAGAGAAATCCAGAAGAACTAATATCGTGGCTTTGCCTGCGTCAGTGGAGGCAAGAATATCGTCTGAAATGCATTGCAGAGCTGTTGTAGTGCTGTGGCCTTTACGAAACCCCGATTGATGACGTGGTATAATCCCGCATGTTTTAGTGTAGATTACTGTTTGGTCAAACACAACTTTTTCGAGTACCAGTAATATACTGATCGGTCTGAGATCGCTAAGACTAGAAATTGTTTTTTTTTTAGGAATTGGTGTTACTAAACCACTTTTCCACACTGTTGGGACTGTACCTGTCCGTAACGATTTGTTAATAATTGTTGTTATGGTGCTGAGTGCAAAAGGAAGGATTAGTTTAATCATTGTGATACTTCTGTTATCGCAACCGATGGCGTTTGATTTAATATTATGAATGTGTTTTGTTATTGTAATTTCGTCAACCATTTTAAGTGAGAATGAGTTTGACACAGAGTGATTTTGTGAATTATATTGATTGAGTAGAATTGGACTGTGTTCTAGATTTTGACTGTGGTTTATAAAATGATTATTTATTGCATCTGGGTTATTCAACTCCATTGGTATATCTCCGCCTTTATCAAAGGCAGTTTTCTAAGGATTTCCAGAGTTTTTTTGAGTCATGTATATTATTATTAATGTTATGTTCGAAAAATGCTTTTTTTTCTCTTTTATAGAAGAGGTTACTAAATTTCTTAATTGTTTATAATATATGTAGTGCGACTCTAATTTTGATTTTAAATACCTGGGGCATACGCGCGATCTCGAATTTTCATCATGTATTTAATGACATCTGTTATCCAAGGTTTGTGTTTGTCTTTAATAGTTATAGTCTGTTTTGGAGCATGCGTGTCATACAAGTTCAAAACATATGCATTGAAATGTGTAACCATACTATCAACGTCATCCAAAGCATTTATCAGTCGCCATGGCCCATTAGCCAGATCTGAGTTTAACTCATTCATGTCTATATCTTTAATATTTCTATAATATGTTATTGTTTTGGGGATATATTTTGGTTTTGGAAATTTTAAGACGCATACAACCAAACCATGGTCGCTAATAGATTTATAATGTTTAATTTGAGTATGTTCAACTACTTCAGGTCTATTAGTGAATACCACATCTATAAGTGTCGAGGAAGTAACTGTTACTCTTGTTGGTTCCTTTACAGTTGGCGACATATTAAATACTTGCAGTGCATCTATTAACTTCTTGGCTTCTGGTTCTTCTTTATTATTTATGTTTATATTTAAATCACCAAGCAAAAAAACCGTTTCACACTGAAATGTGAGGTCAGATAAGTTATCACTTATACAATCTATTGTATCATTTACGCTGTTTTTACTAGTTCTGTACGCTGTACCTAAACAAATATTAATATTCGGGGCCTTAATTTTAAGCCACATTTATTTGTTTTCGTGTGGCAGTATAGTGCTAGACAGTTCACGACGTACGTAGAAGACTACACAACCACCTCGTTTGGGGCGAGGGGAAAGATGTAAGGTATAGCCCGGAATTGCTCTATCTACCTCTGCTCGCATCAATCCAAATTTCGTTTAAGGCTAATACAGTTTCATGTTTTCCAATATAGATGCATAAATCATCAAACCCTGTACCAAGTGACTGTGCATTTAAAAAACCAAAAGTCGGCCTACGTTTTTTTATTATTATGTGGAGACATTGTGGAAGTTATTACAAGCCATAATCAGTCATGCTAACTTGCATATCAATTGCGGCTTTTTGTGCAGGGCAGACTCTATCTCCCGTGGCATGGTTTGCTGGTTTCTTGAAGCGAGTGCAGGTCGCGCATATGGCAGCTTGTGTTTTCTTGGGGCAATCCATAAAATCATGTCCGGTCAGAGCGCAATGGCGACAAGTTTGTAATTCCTGTGTGCAGAATTTTCTGGTGTGGCCGTACTGGTGGCACTTGAAACAACGTGTGGCTCCTATGTAATCGCGGGCGTGGCAGGCATTCCACCCAAGGAAGGGTAAGCCGCTATCTATTATTACCTTTCTTGCTATTGGATGACACGTATTTATCATATTCATCGAGCCGGAGTCTTTTTTGACGAATAGGGATACTCTCCTCATTGTACGTATGTGATCTTATTTGGATAGGTCGCATTTCCCATTTATATTATTGTCGAATATTTCTTCAAATTGTGTATAATCAAATATATGTACTAATGGTCGGATTATAAAAGGTTCAACTGTTTTTAGTATATTTGAGGATGTTTTGTCATGATTGCATGGATGGGAGGGCTTTAATTGTTTGATAGTTTGTGAAATTTCTGCACAGTTAATTGGGTCTAGTGTGATAATATTATCTGTTTCACTGGTAAACTGATAGATTATGTCGGCAAAAGCATTTTCATCGGTTGATGCCTTATTTAAAATTTTTGATCCTAGTTTTTTGCCGATATTACAAAATTATTCGTTTATGTGATTGGTCACAATATCTGGATGGTTGTTTAGAGAGATTACCTGGCCGTTGATGTTTAATTTATTGAGGGATTATGCAGAGTGATCGGTATGAGATATTTCTTTGATAATATGCCAGATTTTTCGTTATCATTACTGGCTCTGTACAGTTTTTCTTTGTAATAGTTTTCTTTTGTGGTTTTAACGAGATTTTTTTTTTTTTTTTTTTTTTTTTCTTTATTCATGAAATATTAATGTGTACAGTTTTTACATGCTTTTCGACTACCACACTAGACACATGCCCGTATTATGGTAGTCGAATTAAGATTATTACATACATTTCTGTATTTTTTATAAAATATGTTGGCTTGTGTGTCTGGATTATTGAGTACGTTTTTGTGGAGCTTGTCCAGTTTTTTAATACAAAAAATTAGGCCATCTGTGATCAATGGTTTGAGTTTTTTTATTTTTTGAATTATTGAAACAGGATTCTTCGGTATCATCCTCAATTGTTGTAAGAGGATATTAGAAAAGGTATTAAAAGCAACGTCTACATCGTTAGAATTTAGAGTGGAGTGCCAATTTTCTAATTTAATTTTAGAAGTTAGTTTCTCGAAATCAACTTTTTTCATTTTTATATTATTACGTGACGTTCCGGTAGTGGGTTTATTGTGCATAATGCCAATTGCTACTGAGAAGTGATCTGTTATGGTTGATTGATACACAATCTCTTGGGCATTTTTTTTTTGTTCTTAAAAATATGTGATCAATACATGAATTTGTCGTATCAGTTAATCTAGTAGGAGCATTAATATGAGAAATAAACGCGTGTTGAGTCATAAGTTTTTTATAATCGAGTGTTTGTGTTGCCATAGGCTTAAGTAAATCTATGATAATATCACTATTTACCATTAGCTCTTCATTTGATGTACAATTAAGTAAGGCCAAGTCTAAGGATTTAAGGAAGGATGAAATATTTTGGTGTTTAGGTGACCTATATAGTGCCAGAATTGCGGTTTGGTTGGTTTTTTTTAAGGCAGTTGGCATGTTCAATGGATAATTCAGAGATTCGGGTCCAGCTCGGATTTGACATAGACAATTACTCCATCTGACTGTGTCTTATTATTTTGTGTATTGAATACCGTAAATCCTGCAATGTTTTTTTGAGTATAATTTGATTGAATCCAACATTCAGTTAAAATTATTGCGTCAAAAATATTATTCAATACGAATATTAGATTAAAATATTTGTAATCTTTTATAGAGTTTTAGAATGTCTATGCATTTCGAGGGATCATTGGTTTCAGGAGTAATTACGTGTCCAAGGTTTTCTATTTGTAGATTGATATCAATCATGTCTCTTGACTGAAATTCATATATATTTTTTGCTCACTCTTTGGATAACAATGCTCCAAAGAAAAAAACGAATAATTAAGTGCAAGATAATGATACTACAGGCATTTCTAAAGAGTAGAGGTAAGTGTGGTTTATATATCAGAACAGGGTAAGTGAATAATAATAATGATTTATTGTCTTCTTTTCTTAGTAACATAAAGAGAAAATGATATGTGTGAAGTATATGATTGCAATAAATACGTTAAAACAAAGTAAATATTTGTTTTGATTTTTGAAATATACAAAGACATAATTATACATATTTTGCTTGTGTTACTATGATTCATATAAAAACTTACAAGGAAAATATTATTAACTAAATGACAAACTTTTTTTTTCTAAAAAAGTAAAAACACATGACTTTGTAATGAGAAGGGTAGGATTTGTATATCAGCTTGAGATTATAGTTAGTGAAGCACTATTCATGCCGTTCATATTAGTTACAAAATGAATGAGGTGGATGATAATATGTATTAGATTGCTTCGATATATTGTTTGCAGTTGAGTAGTAGACACTATTAGTACTCGAATGTTATTATCAAGTGTGGTAACAGATGTGAAAAAAGATAGAATAACTGATAATAGCATATTATAAAACAATAATTAGGTAATATCCAATGTAATAGAGTAACAAAGCAGCACTGTACCTTATATAATCAGTCATAGTAATTGACGTTTTTCACGTTCAAGGTCAGCGACATTATTTATAATTAAAGTACCCGGATAATCTCCGGGTACTTTATTTTGGTAAATACATGCTCGTTTACACTTAGCCGTCATCTTTATTTGCTTCCCTCCATTCCTGCGCCCTTAACAGGCGATCCGTGCCCACCTGCGTTCCTGAAAAAAATAATCTATACATCTATCAGAGTTAGTGTTGGGTTTAAAGGTCATTTTGATAAAGAAACACTCCTGTTTTTTTGTTTCAATATTCGTTTTAGCTATTTATACTGGTACAATCTACAAGACGATTCGACATGTTTTAATTTCTTCCCGGTTTTATAGGAACGGCTTGGTCCCCCATCTAGTTTTGCAGAGAACTGCTTTGTTCCGCTGGCCAAAATATAACAAGTAATGTTTAAAGAAGCTACCCTTATTTATAAAAAAAATAATCATCTAACATTATAACAAAGACTTGACCGAAGCCTATGTTTAGGTAATTCCTAATCACGTGAAAGCATCTGTCATTTGCCTTTACCGTTGCTATCAACAAGTCATCAATATTCGAGAAATTCACAATACACGTTCGAATAAGTAATAAAAATATTAATGTTGTTAATCTTAGTATTGAATATAAAATGAAATAAACATTTACCATTTCAAAATAAGATAGTTACTTTAAAAAATGACAGACGACAGATATCAAATAATGTCCACCATTTCAAACTGTACGAAAATCACTACCAATGGAACATATTTTTAAATGCATATTTCCTTCTCCGAACTAGATGCTCCTGCATTGTTATTAAACTGATACGAATTGCTTATAACAAAATTTGTGCGTATCGAGTATCTCCATTATACTTATCCCGCGTATAACTACCCTTTTTAAGCATTTGATTAAAAGTAAAGTCAATCGTCTTTTCATTCTTACTCTTTTATTACAATCCGAGGAGAAAATGTAACAACCGTCTCGAAAAAAACACAAACAAAATATTTGGGCCTGATTGTAGATTCCCAGATATCGTGGGATCTCCACATAAAGCATGTGAAGGAGAAAATTACCACGATAACTATATAGGCTTCAAGGATTACTATCCATTAATTTACTAACTTCGGTGTATTATTCACACCTATATGATTTAAGATTTTCACGGCCATAAGTATTTTTGTTAGCGCAACACGGCATAACACCCCAAAAAGAAATAACAAAAAAATATATATATATTCACACCTATCCTATCTCTGCTGTATCTGAGGCTTTGCCTCAAAGAAACTGATAGCTGACCTGCAGGTAGTCCAAAACCGAGCTCTTAGAAATGTTCTTAATCTTCCATGGGACATACATGTCAAGGACATCTATTCAATTTACGGTATCCTTCTAAACACAGTCCTTCCCAAACATGAAATTACGAGCACCATCTTACGAATTACAAAACAACCAACCCACACTATGTTAGTGATGTTAGCTTGATGTTATCAAGCCACTTTACTATCAAGACACCCACAACCACAATACTCGTAATAACAATAAAATCCGCATTCCTCTAACATAGGTACACTATGAAATATGGAATAAAATCTTTTAACTATATTGCCTACACACTCTACAACCCTCTTCCAGATATTTATAAAAACAGTCAGCATGTACAAAAAATTCAAAGTAAGGCTTTAAGAGAATATTTTGTAAAAACATATAAAAACGAAAGTACGTTATTCTTATCGTGTTGTATTTTGTCTTGTTTCTTTCTCTCTTCTTTCCTATTCCCTGTATTTGTAACCGAGCATTATCTATTTTTACCAATGGATTAGTGGGTAAGTATCTTCTTGTAAATTCCTACCTTGGCTATGTGCTTATGTGTATATTCCTGTCTGTTTACTTTTTTGTTTTTTTCTCGTTTGTTCTACTTAACTTTCATTTTTTGTACTCATTGTATGTAAAACTTAAAATAATGATTATTTTCTATTTCTGTGCTGATTCGTAAGTGAAACTTATAATTTTGATATCAAAATACCAATTTTAAATTGTAATTATTAACTCCCACCTATGTATTGTAAGTTCCTCTCATCTTACAACGAGTTTTGTATCTCATCCTGATTGCCCTTTCATCTAATAAAATTTTAGAAAAAATTGAAATGTGCCTAATATAATTTAAACCTCTTTGGATTCTTTACAAATCCTACTAGTTTTTTCTAATTGTACTAGTAGTTCCTAATTGTAGAGGCAATATAAACAAACAGTCCACAAAAACTTTATTATTACTTTGAAATCACAAACTAAATAATTGTAGAATTTTGTCGTACCCAGAAAGAATACAGGGTCATCAAAAGAAACGTAATAATTTACAACTAGCAGTTAAAAATCCGCTCCGCGGGTTTTTTGCGACAGTTAGTTGGGCTTCGCCCAGTTTAATTACCCAACCTAACCTATCATTTTATTATAAATGTAATTTTATGTACATGTGCATTTTTATATATTATATTACATTCTATATAATACATGTCAGATATTATTTTCTACATTTTATAATATTCTAAATATTACATGTCAGATTAGAGGTTTTTCGGCTAATTTTAAAATCAACGAAGCGTTTCTAGCTTCCGATTGTGTTTCATGTTTTTATTGGGTTGGCAGTGCCTACACTTCCTACAAACAAACGCGTATTATGCGCGAACTTCATATCGGTGTTCTGTCAAAATGGTGCGAAATTATTATTTACGTAAATAATATTATTTGTTAAAAAACCCGTTATTTATTAGAATAAGTATATTAAGGTAAGTTTTTACAAATATTTTTGTATTTAAAAAAACCCAACTTAACCTAACATAACCTATCCTAATTTATCTCAACCATACCTATCCTAACCTAAACTAACATAACCTATCCTAATCTACCTATAATAACCCAACCTAACCTAACCTAACCTATCTTAACCTAACCCAACCTAACCTAACCCAACCTATCCTAACCTAACCTATAATAACCCAACCTAACCTAACCTAACCTATCTTAACCTAACCCAACCTAACCTAACCTATCCTAACCCAACCAAACCTATAATAACGCAACCTTACCTAACCTTCCATTTAAATTAATATATATTATATAAGTATATATACCTGGCAAAATGATTGTTTTATTATACATATAAGAACATTTCAGATTTAGAAATCTGTTGGCTAATTTTACAATCAACCAAGCGTTTCTTCCGATTGTGTTTCATTTTTTTTTTATTGGGTTGGCAGTGCCTACACTTCCTACAAACAAACGCGTACTATGCGCGAGCTTCATATCGGTGTTCTGTCAAAATGTTGCGAAATTATTATTTACGTAAATAATATTGAATATCGATATTTTTAAAAATCGTAAATTCAAAGAGTAGTTGTTTATTGTCATTAAGTTGAATCAAATATTAGTTTTCTTTTTAAATGGGTATTTAAACGGTAGTTTGGTAGTTTGAATAGATGAAATTGTACATATTTGTTATGGATTATTTCAAATAAAATTATTCGCTATTATGCCGCCAGAGGTATGTCAGCCAAGAGGAAAACTACTCCAGCGGCCGGTAAAGGAGGGATTGACATTTTCAAGGAACGAATGCGTGATATTTTGCGCGAACGCTATGCGGAATTTACCCGAAACATAAGATTTGAATTCAACCAATCCGAGGGCCAAAACCGTCCAGACGTTGGCATAACTGTACTATCAGATTCGTTGCAACTTTGACAATAAAATTATAGGATTTGTTATTATTATGTTTGTAAAATAAAGCGTATGTATTCTTAGTTTATTTACGTCAACCCTGACCCATTTAAACTTGTACCAAAATGTGAATACCTTGACTTGAGATATGATTAGAGATTTTCACGGCCAAAAGTACTATAGTTATTTATTTTTGGGATCTTATGCCGTGTTATGCTACCTCTTTATTTAACTACTCCCATAATGGACACTGTAATGCTGTCCGAAACGTTGGCTAAAAAAGGAGGTAGCGCAACACGGCTTTGTATAAAAAAACTATAAACTTAACTAGCATTGAAATGTGTTAACACCCTGGACAATTGGAGTGTACCGGACGGATTGTCAGGGAAATTTAAGACGAGGATGTTCTGGCTACTGCCGTCTTCTTTTTCCATTTTCCCTTTGCTCGCGTCTGCCCGCCCGGCGGACCAATGAGGGAGGTGCTACTCAGACATATGGACATGAACACACGAAGTATATTATTGTATTTGTTATGTTTATGATTGGTTTACGAGAGTTTGGCTGAATGTATTACAAAATAAATAATACGGATAGAAAGGCCTTACTCTACCTTTGGCATAATAAAAAATAGTTTTTAAAAAGATATTTATGATTCCCCTGAATATGTTGGGCCGGGGACCGCTATACTTTACACATAAATATAATAAAAAAGGACTTTGTTTGGGTCAGGCGAGCGATCGTGAAGAGGAGCATTTTGTGCCATCGGCTGAAGCGATCGAGTCTAATTTAAAAAATATATATTCGTGAAACCGCAAAAGAGTCCCAACGGCTGCGATCCGTCTGGAGTAAGTGAGACTAACGCACTTCCAATCGGGGTATGTTGGGAGGCTGAAGGTAGTGGGGAGGGGAAGGAGATGAGAAGAAGAACGTGGAGAAGTACCTGGCTATCTGGTCACCAAACACGGCCAAAGCCATTTCAAGCAACATTTCAAATTTGAATGGTGGTCTTTGGCCAGGGCGGAACTGAGAGTATCTTCCACTCTGGAACGTGCCTCAAACATGCTACATATCATTTTTTGATCGTAAATTGTGAAAAAAATACAAATTAATCAAATGAAATCTATTTGCGCACGCCGGAATTTGAACCCAGGACCTGCAGCTTGCTAGTCGAGAGCCTTATCCCTGAACTGCTTTCTGCCTGTTTCCACCCTGGACCTTGTTTGATTCCGCACTTCATTGGACCCCAACTTCTCTAGCCCTTGGATACCCGACTTCGCCCATTATAAGTACCGTACATAATGGCCAGTGGCCACTCCTACTGACCGGCGCCCTACATTACAGTCTATGCGAGAGACGTGAGGACGTCTCTTTCAGGGAGAATTGTTCCTGTAGCTCTTAGTACAGTTGATTGAGGGAAAGTAATGAATTATTTCTGACTCTAGAACTTTGAACTGGATGACTTACGTTGAAAATTCGTAGAAATCAAATGCGACTGGGCTTAAAGTTTGTTCAATTCATCATAATATGTGTGTATGTAATTTGCTCTTTCTAGTCTTAATTTCCAAGCAATTCTTCATAATGTTGTATGGTGTGCACGATGTGAAATTTTAAATCATTACTAATCAAACACATAATTTTTCATTGTAAGTCTGTCTGTGAACTCTGGTTCAATGAACTTCGTTCTGTTTGTTTTTCAGTTTCGTGTTAAAAATTAGAAGTGATTGCGTCAAAAATTCAGACCTACATTTAATTTAATATATACTTTAATAGTCATTGTCACAATTGGATCTGAAGGTAAGAATCCAAAAAGCGATAAAGTACCTACCTGTAATATAATATTTTTTCACAAGAAATTATACTTTGTTCTGTTTCTGAAATGTTTCTTTTGTTTAAATTTCTCGAGTTTAATCTTCACAATTAAAGTCAGATTTCGTGGATCTTAGATCTGCGCTATTGCCATTTTTAAGATAGATTTACTTCCTAACTAGATTTGCTATTATAATATCCCGTGATTTTTCACGGGTCTTATTATTAGATAAATAATAAACAATTCATAGGTTTTTGTGATAACCCTTAAAAACATAATAGAATCGAGAACCTTGGATTTTGTTTACCAAACCAACTTCAAGGAAAGTTATTTTTATTTGATTAAAGTATTTGATAGCTGTGTAGGAGACAGTAGGTTGAGTACGAGTAGATTGCTTCGGATTGTTTCGTTGGAAATCGGCAATCAAATAAACCTTCATTCCGTAAGTGAAAGGCTTTGCATCGGGGAACTGTTTTTGCAACTCGGGGGCGTAAGAGGCGGACAAATGGGTTGGCCAAACACCCACCCCACCCCCTTGAGCTAACACAGCGTTATAAATAATGCTTGTTTTGGTCTACGCCGACGTAATTATTTGTAAGAGATACGTTTTTATACAGATTATAAAGACAAAACAATGTTTGCAAATCTTTTTCCACTGCTGCTGATGGAATCTTTTGCAAGAATAAATCTTTTTAAATCGCATTATTAATTAGACGTAGACGTAAACAGCAATTATCCCGTTATTTTGAATATCAAGTGTGCAAAATTTCATCACGAACTGTCGAAATTCTCGTAGGAACAGGGAATAGGGATGGTTTTACGAAACGTATGCAATAAATGTAAGATGGATGAGTAGATAGAGAACACAAAATAAATGCTTTGAATATAATTTGTTTTATGCGCCCTTTCTTATTATTATTATAAGGTGTTGTTTTAATATTACGATTTTTTTTTTCAGTTTCATATATTCTGTTTTGTTAATTATGTTTATTTCTACCACTATGCCATAAGGAGAATATCTTTAATTCGATGTATTTGATAAAGTTCAACTTTTGATTTCCCAAAGATTGATAAATAATTTGCATCTCTAGGATTTACATGAAAAGTAAGAAACAGGTTGTTTCGGAGAATTTGAACAGTTCATAAAATTTCAACGTTCATTTGCGAGTTCTGTGAATGTCCTATTCATGTTCTGTTATTATATCATTAAAGGCCAATTACTTGACGCAACTGACTTAATAACAGAACTTAAAAATTAACTTTAAATTTGAAGAATTGTTAAAATTCTCTGGAACAACCCGTCCTAAATCATTATTAAAAACATGCGTACGTTTCTAGAATCAATTGATTGAATACGCCAAGCTAGGCAATTTTTAGAAACTTTTTCTTTAGTTATCTCTAATGGCGGAACCGGCTCTAAATTCCGTCTCTATAGTTATCTAATTTTCCTCCAATTGGTCTATAGATAATTTTCTATTCACATGAATCTTTTTCTCCTTTCCCTGGAGTAACATCCCTCATCTGAAACGAGGAAACCAATCGTTTCCTATTTTTAATCTGCTTGATTGATGCAAACAATGATGTGAATACGACACAATAGTGCCAGCTGCCCGGAGCCAGTGAGACAGTGCAGCGGTAAATTGTGAGGCTGAAGAAAGTGGGGACATGAAGTAGACGGAAAAATGGAAACTGGGCTATGAACTATATCACATGACGATGTAGGTAGTTAATTCGATATATATTGATCTAATACACTCTTTTGCACTCTTGGCATGGAACTGGCAAAGAAAGGATGAAAGTAGATTGAATGCTGTTGAAATGAGGTCCCGGAGGCGTATGTGTGGTAAAACCATGTATGATCGTGTGAGGAATGTGGAGATCCGCAAAGAGTGCAAGGCTGATGTAAGCGTAATGAGTAAGATCAAGAAAGGGACGCTTAGATGGTTTGGGCATGTAGAGCGAATGAGCGAAGAAAGGAGTGTAAGGAGAATATACAATGCAAATGTGAATGGTAGCAGAAGTCGGGGACGCCCGAGGAAGACATGGCACGACCAAGTGAATCAGATACTCGAGTTGGGCCATGTCGAGAGTCAGAACAATAGAAGAGTATGTATGAATGTGAATGAGGCTAAGAGTGTGTGGTGTGACCGAGTTGTTTGGCGGTCCGTCCTCTCTGCCTACCCCTGCGGGGAAACGGCGTGATGGTTAGTTAGTTAGTTAGTTAGTCACTCTTTTGCTAAATCACTGGATCGATCATGCATGTTTCTTCAAAAGAAAATCTCACTTATTATAAATGGATGCGAAAATACTGTTAGGAGTTCTACCGAGCCGAACCCTCTGATAAGGAAATATCTGGAATGGTGAAATATTGTCCCATTATTTTCTGGTGAGTTGACGTGTTGTTCTTGAATTGTTTTGTATTTATTTTGCTTATATAATGCGCTTGCATAATGTTGATTGACTAGATGAACATTTGTGGAAAATTGTTTAGAAGGGTTTAGTTTTTCCTATGGGGAAGATTTAACCCGGACATAAAATGGGTTATATTTTACAATACATTATTTTGGTCATTATTGGTCATTTATACAATATCAGAAAACAGAAACTCTTGTGCCTGATAAGGGAGCTACGATTCTTATTATAATATGTTTGGTGTAAAATATATATTTTTTAATTTTATTGTATTAATTTGTTATGATTAGTTCATAATACAACAGATATTGCCAGATGGTTTAGATTCGTGGAATAAAGTTTTATAAAACGTGGGAAGATTTGTGTAATAAGACATTTATTAATGGGTTCAAAGAAAAAATATAATTGGTTTGATTTTTTTACTTCAATAAGTATCACCGAGAATAGCCTGCCTACTTGAATAAACATTTTGAATGAATAAGTTTTAGATTTTAGATAATATTTTAAATTAAACCATCGAATCCGATACACATATTGGACCGTGGTGTGCTGATACATTAAGGAAATGAAAATGTATTTTTGTACCTACAACCATTATCGTTCTACAGGCGATACGGACGGGTTATTATGACACTATCGGAAACCTCGACTAACTAGCTAACTAATACAGATGATGGTACGCAAACCTCCAGTACATATTTTATATAAGTAGGTAAAGAATTGATTAATGATCTTCTTTTTTGATGATTTTACAAACATAAATGATTGCAAGAGTGGCAGAAGTCGCATGCAAAGGAGTTTGATGGTCAAATTTTAATAACAAGGTGCTTCCCAACCTTCCCTACATCTTCTCCTTCCTCTCTCAAGCTACATGGATTGGGACACAATACAACGTACAAATGGGACCCTCATTTGTGATTTGCAAATAAATCTCTGTCGTCTCTTCACATACACTCTTTCATTATTCCAACTCTTTACATGAGTTACATGACCCAACCCTAATAATGTGAGAAAAGTTGTTTTTAGACTTTAAATAATCTTGACAATTTTTGTGTAACTGTTTTCTAACCACATGATTCGAATCTTTTCTTTTCTTCCCCAGCAAGAAAGAACACATTAATCTCTACTCTCCTTTAAAGTTTATTAAGCGGACGAGAGTGAATCTCTTCCCGCGACAAGGTTAACTGGCCACTGCCCACTGTGGAAAGATAGACCTCAATTACCTGGCCAATGAGGTTCTAAGAAATTTCATTAGGTCATCTCGCATTCATTAATTTAATCCCCAGAAGCAATTCTGTTCCTGGTTACAATATAACCACAATCTCAACCATTTTCTACAACGGACACCGTTCAGAATTGAAACGTTACTTACACCAATATTAGCCGTGTTTGGTGACTAGACCTGCACTGGGTACAGCGGGTAACCTATAACCTTCCCATTTGCATTTTGTGACAACCACTTATCCGTGATGTGGCGGTCGGTTTTAGTCACTTGTTTTATGATGGATGATATAAAGGTGAAATTATTTTTATTTTACTATTAAAATAAGACAACAGTTAAATAATACAACCCGTAAAATAGCAATATCCATAAACTGAACACATTTATCCTAATTATCATTGACACATCTGAACTGGGATTTGTGACGTAAAAGCAGGGAATACAACCACTCACGTGTCTCGTCCAATAAATGGACGTTTCAATGGTTGAGTCTTCGGAGGGAAGGACATAAAACTTTTATTATCCACGTGAACAAAGGTAGGCGAAGATATAGAATAAGGGTGGGAATCTGTAGGGAGGGGGAGGAGGGGGGAATACCAGATAGAAAAGATAAAGGAAAGGAGCCATCTCCCCCATTCTCACAGATATCTGATAGGAATGTGGAATTGGATTACTTCGATTCTAAATGGCAAGAATCTAAACCAATATTGTAATAACGATTATAATATAGAGACTGGCTAATAATACATTATTTACTAACCATTTAATTTGCAGATGGGACTAAGGGATTCCGATTACACCCCTTGCCTTTTCTTTTATATTGTCTACTTAGAAATAATACTTCCATTTACATGAAAGTTAAATAAAAACAATGCTTATCAAGATATTGTGAGACATATCATAGTCTAAGAACGTTGTTCGACAGGTCGGTAAGCAATCGACATAAACCGAATGCTGCAAGACTCTGCGCAGAAAATGAAGTTCGCTTTAGTAGGGTAACCGTCTGCAGCGCAGTTCATTAGAGTGTGGAACTTTTGGTCTTGCAGCGTTTGATTTATGTCTTTATGTCGATTGTTGACCGACCCGTGGGACGACGTATCGTCAGTCGGGAATTTGGCATCTCTCTTTGGACTCAATAGTGAATTTTTTTCTATGTGATTTGCTGTATGTTGCGCGAAGTGAATATAAATATATATGGAAAGTATTTTTACCGATCAGATCTTTTCGTAATTACCTGTTTAGTAGGCTTTTTATGTATTATATATAACTATTAAATTATCGTACATGAGTACCTATTAAAGTATCATACATGAGTAACTACAAAAGTGTCATACATAAAGAACTATTAAATTATTGTACATGAGTAATATTAAAGTTTCATACTTGAGTAACTACAACCGTTGAAATAATCACGCATGCACCCTTCAATGTTGACAGTTTTAATTGTATATTTTGTTTAACACAAGCTTGTATGTTTATATCTGTAGAAACTTAATAGCAGAAATAAATTTAATTACATATGTAGATAACATTGTTTGACTTTAAGCCTTCGAACTGTTGGTATTTTTTGGAGATGACGTTTTTTTACAGTAAATCTTCGCAGGAGTTAAATTTCCCTCAGGGCTTAAGTCATCTTTGGGGATGCTGTTTGGAGGGTCTTTCAAGGAAAGGAAGGAGAAGAAGTTCAGGGAAGAAAAAACGTGTGAGGGGTGGGTAGAAATCTGGGGGTTAGTGGGTCCAGAAGTGAAGGACTTATGAATCCATCCCTCCTATGGCGGTGCAAGGCGATATGCTGAGAGAGTCCAGCTGGAGAGGTCAAAAGTTCTCCCTCACCTAGTGCCTCTAGTTCAGCCCGCCACGCATAAGCGATCCAGCCCGCCACGCATCCGCTGTCCCTGCTCACCAAAGCGAACATCTTAGGGGAGACAGAGGTGTTGACCTCGCATCCAAAAATGTTTGTTCATAATTTTCTGTCATTGAATTAATCAAAATCATAATTTGCTTCTCAATCATAAAATACTTTAATACCTACATACTTTGAAACTATTTACGTTATGTAACAAAAAAATATCGAACACATACAAATTTACAGCGAGTCCATACACCATAAACAACAGATTTATTGTATTTAATGAACCTTTTGTACAAATATTTTATTGGATGGTTAAAATGGCTTATGCCTATGTCCTGCATTTAATTTTGTTGGAGAAGATGATTGATTCTAATCAAATTATAAGTATAACTAAATATAGAAAACCATTTTAATAAGTGTTTACTGTACAATTTATGTGATACTTTATTTATACAAGACTAGAATTCTAAAAGATTCACTGAACTCTACTACTCCTCAGCAGTTTGTAGTTCGTAACTCGTAGTTCATAGTTCATAGCTCGTAGCTTGTGGCGCGTATCGTGTGGTGAGTGTGTCCACAGCGTGATGTAGCACTCTACTGAGACGAACATTCGGTCTTACAGCAAGTCTTGAATAAACATTTTAGATTATTACTACAACTCCGTTTATGCCAGAATGAACCCTATAAATTCTATAAACCCTATTCTGTAGGCAGGACGTTACAGATTTTATCCTTCTTTCAATGGATAAAAATAAATTCCGACGCAAACATATTACAGAAAATAAATAAATACAAAAAAACTTTGAATGCTTGTGATTGTTTCTTAAACAATATAATTGGTACAAATACTGGGGTTAAAGGACTACAAATTAAATTAAACATAAACCGTAAACCATTCACTAACGTCCAGAATGGCGAGACTTGTTAACTCAAGTCAGGACCTTGAATTTTTTGGTGTAAGCCTTAAGGCGGCTTAACCAGCAGACGAGAATTCAAATTTCGTTAAAAGACGCTCTCGCGATCGGACGTTTTTTTAGACCGAGACAGAAATACCGAATTCATTCCGCTGCGAGCCGTATACTCGCGCGGCTGTGAAAACTACAGCATGGTTCCGATGAAATAACAATTATTGTTGTTAAATTCTTGGTTGTAGCTTTCTTCCTAATAAGTAGTTACATACATATTTGTAAATTATACGTCGGAGTGAGTAAACATAAATAAATACAAATGCAGTTTGTTGACATGGTAGATATAAAATATGTAGGTATATGAATATACATTTAAAAAAAAATCAAATATTTGTTTTTTTAAAATATTTTACACGAGTTTTCCAAAGGTGAGTAAAAATCTTTTGTTTTACTTATTTATTCGTTTGTCCGAAAGGTATTACCGGTAAGTTTTATTTCTAATACTTATCTTTAAAGTATTACTTGATTTGATATGTATGACATTGAAAATAGGGTTTATTCCTTACAACTGAAGTAGTATATACATTAAAACTAGGTTTTATTTCCAACTATTTTCTACGGTACCTACCTACATATTTTGTAGTTATGCGATTGCATAATATTGTATCGCTTTCATGTATTTGTTTTCATGATTAACGGAGCGACCTGACTCGTCTAATTTTCGAAATGTTATTAAATTCACGAGTAAATTTCGATTGAAAAATCATAGGTTAGTATGTCAAAAATAACCTTGTTTTTTTCCTAAAACAAGAAGCTCAATTCACAATATGACATTATGAAACTGACAAAAAGTGAAACAAAAAATATTAAATATGTTGAATTATACCAATGTAATAGTGAATTGGACAATAAAATAGAAATTATGAACAAAAAAATGATTTGAATCGCACATCACGAATCGAAATTCATTTGGTTCGTGGCACTTTTTGACTACCAATCACAAACAGTTCCACGTACTTTGGCATAAGTTTTAACATTTATACATGAAAAAACGATGACAGACATAAACTCCTGTCCATAGTTGATTCTTTTCCCTGGAAATTAAACAACACAAAATTATCGCCAAATGTTATTAAAAATATGTGCTTATTCTGACTGATTCTTTCGAACGACTCTGTAGCATATAAGTACGTACAATGTACACGGATAATTAAATATCACTAACCTTTGTTTTTTCTGAAAATATATCTCTCACGTACGTTTTTGATGTCGTAATTTGTGCTATCTAATAAAACTTTTTTCCGAGGGTATTTTCCTCCTCATTTTTAAGCGAGGAATTTCTTTAAAATGTTATCAAGTAGACTGGCGTGGAATAGACGTCCGCTCGCCGCCCTGTCGCAGCGGGGAATGATAAAATTTCGGCTTGCGCCGGGGTAATCACAAACAACAAACGCGAATCGAAATTAATTACTATTATGTACTTTAAGAATATATTTTTTGGTCATAAATTATTTCTAATGTTTCAATAATGTCTTGGTAAATTATTTTTCTAAAAAAATCTGAACTATACCAATTTGTAAGACCATAAATAAATAGTCCAATTGAGGGATTTTCGTCACAAAACGCGTGCTCGGATTTATTTATTAGTAATTTTATTTGAAATAAAAACAAAATTCTTATACATACATATGATAGATAATTTATTGATTGTTTATACTGTATTATTATATGATTTGAAATATTTGTTGTATAATACAACTTCACCTTTGAAAATGCAACAAATCTGCGCATCGTCCAACGGTAACACTTTATTATGATATGAAAATAATATTATTTTTCAAAATTTTACATCTTACTTTACAAGATAAAATAACGATCTTTCGAAATCAATTTGTGTTTTTTTCTAGAAAAGTGTCCATACGTCTAAAAGTGGCCTCAAAAATGCTAAATTTCAGGTCAAGTCTACCTAAATGATTTTTGTTAGTAATTACGCAAGTAATATTTTGTATTAATGAGGCAGGAGTCGTGAACTCCATAAAACCTTGTTCGTATCTTGATTTGACATTATCTTTATTGTTTTTGTTCTCTATTTTTGTCAAAGCTGAAATTATTTAATTAATTATTAAGTATTATATCATTTTCCTTGTATTAACTTTGTGTAGTATGTCACGTTTTGTAATTGAACAAGGTCCATTAGTAGATAAACAAATATTTCAAAGTAAACTCTTTCTGAACTGTGCACGGAAAAATCTGAAATATCAAGCTTTATTTTCTCTTTGAAAATAATTTAGTGCTTCTGTGAACAGTAAGTAATTTTCTCTAATTAACCCCCAGGCCTATGACATATTCTGTCATAAGGCCTGAGTATTTCCGCTTTGAGATAAAATCCAAATAAATTGAATATTTCTGAACGTATCCGAAAACTAAAAACTTTTTTGAAAGGTGATGAAACGCGCTTTTTATTATTAATAATTTTTTAAATAAAAAAGTTTTGAAAATGGGTCATCTCACGTTTATGCTGAAATAAAAGACAAATGGACTAATATGTCATTATTAACTTTAATAAACATTAAAGTCACATCACTTTTTTGTTGTTTCATATGAAAATAATTATTCAATTGCGGCCGGAACCTTTGGATTGCCAGAGGTGTACATTTTAATTGTTCTTTGGTTAACTTCTGGATTTGAATACAAAGCGTGGTATTTTCTCTTTCTAATACTGTTTATTTTATATTTCTCACCACGACAGTAAAAGAGATACAATTATTTCCATGAGACCATATGAGCTGTTTCCAAAATAAATAAAAAAAACTAGCTCGAGTGGAAATCAAAACCTAATTGACAAAAAACCATAAAATTTATGTGATAATATATACATATATAAATTTATTTTTTAAATTTCATACCACGAATATTTCCATGTTCACTCGTCCTCGGATGTAATTCCGTACAGAAAGACTAAATAATCCATGGATAATTGGATATACCTCAATGTGAATAAATCTAGTATGTTTCTTACCTGTTCCGGGCGGGAGTGATGGAAATACGTCAATTGGGATCTGAAACAGGTGTTTTATTAGATTAAGCTTCCAATACAAAAATAAATCGGTGAGATGGATTTGTTAGGGGGTATTTGAACATAGCTTTCAGTTGAGTAATTTTATTTATAAAATGATAAAAGTTTTTTTTTCTATGTTTCTGTTTCATCAAAGAATCAAATCACACAGCAGTCGTTGTTTTATATGTATTTATTTAGTATTATATAACTATTAACTTACACAGTTCATTATTAAATTCGAATACAGTATTATCCTTATAGATTATTACCCTTTAAATAAATACTTTCATTATCAGAAAAACACACAAAATTGATAAAACGTAATATAGCAAAAAATCTTTTACTAAGAGATCGACCGTCATAATATGTACCTTATGAAAATTATGTTTTTGGCATAATTTTTTTATTTAACTTCGTTATTATTTTTTTGTAATACTTTAGGCTGTCTGTGCGTCCTGCGTAAATCAATTTAAGGCAACAAATTACCTACATTAAAAAATTTCTAAATTGGAACTGATTTGTCAAGAATTCAAACTGTGTCGTGATTTTTCAATATACTGAAAAACATCATATTGGGTCCGCGGTTGAGTGGTAGATAAGGCAGAATGGTGATTTTCTGGAACACGGCTTAATATTACCTTTCGTATGTCATTCTCAGACTTCATATTTTTTGTTACTGTTATATCTTTGCCTTTACTTGCAGATTTCTGTGTTGGGAACTCTTTGATAAGTAAAAGGTTCTTTACAATAATCGCGTTTATTTACGTTACAATAAATAAGTCTGGATTTAGCTACACTGTTCATTACCCGAGGGTAGGTAATTCTCTGTTTCTAGAAGCTTGTTGTCTGGCAATAATATCCCACAGGCAATAGCTACACTTCGTGCGACATCTGTCGGACTCTGGAGTAAGCTTTCTGACTAGTGCCATCTATCGCTTGAAAACCCAACTTATTACCAAACATCACAGTTACCAAATAATGTACTATTATTTTTACAATCTGCTTATTTTTTTGTAATTGGTGAAGGCATTCGACCATAAAAATGAAAACATTGATACACCATACAACCCACTTTTAAAACTTCGATCTATGATTACCGCATTACTAACGATTTTACACGATATTTTTAATTGAAAATTTGTATATAATACATATATCTGTTTCTACAGACACTTGACGTACTTCTGTACGGATTCTAATTATCGTTATGATATCTGTGGATATTAACAATTAAATAAATACTTCATCCTGCACCAAATTTTCAACACATTTCATAGTTTTTTTACTTATTCCGGGAGAGGAGTCCCCGCTGACGGTGGTGAAACTATACGCTCCGTGTTTGACGGCGTATATATTTGAAAAATGGTCTAAAAGTAGAATACCGACTCACTTGAAGCATTGCAATAATCTAGGGATGCTACAAAAACAGTAAGTACTCACAAATTCTCTTTTTTCATGTAAAAATTGCATTGTATTTTTTCAACTGTAGTATTCTTTGTAATACATAAAATACACCATTCAATGTGCGTTCCTGTTCCGAACATATAGCACGAACGTCATGATTGTTGACTGGCGCGCTCTTTTTGCAAGTGTGTGCGAGAATTCATTGTCTTTACGCGCTCTGACTATGTCGTGGGAGTGAACATTTTTTCATATGTGTTTGGTAATAAAAAATTACCGTCTCCCGCCGGATGGTTGGTTTGGTAAAATCGGCCGTTTCAAGTGATAACAAGTCAAGTTTTTTACTGTCCCGACCTTACACGGAAAGGGGTAGTAATATAAAGAGTAAACAAGTTTGTTACCGTTTTTTTATCTTTAGATTAAACATACAAAAAAAACTTTTTAAGATAATTAACTAATATCGCCTTTCTGGGTATAAACACGTAACCAATCACACGTTGTCAAAGCAAAGATATTCTATGTACGTGTTGTGTTGTAAAATTCCAAATAAAAATATGTTTTTTCTCTTTGTAGATAAATACACGATTTATACATGGCAGCCGGAAAAAATACTCCAAACAAGGTATGCTTTAAGTAACGAATGAATGAAAAAAGATTATTGTTTAGTTGTATTAAATAACACAGAATAATTTAACAAATATAAAAATAAACTTTCTATTATTTCTCGAGGTCAATATTATTAATGATGTATAGATATTTTATCAAATATAAAATTTTTAAATTCATCAAAAAAATCCACCTTCGATTTTCTCGAAAACGAAAGCTCCAATAAATAAAGTCATTACACAAAATTAACTTTAAATGAAATGTAGATTCATTCATTACCGTTCATACCACGAGTTTCCGAACACCGTGTAAAACAAACTTTCTTTGTATCGGAAATGTTCCTCTTATGCGTTCGTAAAGCAAAACGCCGTTCAAATCTAATTAGATTTGACAACAGCAAGTGAATGATGATACATTTATAAAAAAGTATCAAATTAAATTCTTTACCAAAATAGTTGGTTCTGCAAATAAGTCATACATTTTTACTAAGTTGTTTGTTTTACTTAATATTTACGATTTCCGATTGCGTATGTTAATTGTTGTGCGACATGATGAACGCACATTTGACTTAGTATTTTTACATGTTCATTAATGTACAATTCCCGCCCTCTGGCGACTAAAAAAGTTTGAGAAAATCTGCTGGCATATAACAACCGCTTAAGATCCGGGGGTTCAATCCCTGTCTGCGATCGTTCCAGAGTGGTAGATACTTTCAATATTGCCCTGATGAACACCATTACTCAATATCGAAAGGTTGCTTGAAATGGCTTTAGCCGTGTTTGGTGACCAGGTGCTTCGTATCCTTCATCTTCTCCACCTTCTTCCCCCTTTTGGAAATTCTATAGTTGGGACTCTTGTGCGGTACTTATATAAATAAAAAAAGTCAGACACTAAAATACGAATTCATAATAAATTTAAAACAAGCATTTCAGGTGTCACGTCTTTTGGTGTAAATCTGCTTGATGGGGAGATTTTTCCACTAAACGGGCTGATGGGAACATAAAGTCACAGAGGCTCGCTATCAACCCTACATCATGACATTGTACAGATTTAATGGTAACTCGTTTCGAAGACGTGCACGTGAATCTACATGTAGTTTATAAATACGATAAACGGTACAGCATTGTCTCCACGATATGTGCCTAGTAATGTAATCTGTATAGTAAATTTAAGGTTCATTTATTATCAATGCGCATGATGAAGTTTATGGTTTCCTTTACATTATTTAGAAAACAGAAATAAATTTGTTGTTCTTTTATTGAACTGCTATTATTTAATGTTACGTCCCAAGCATTGATAAATTCACAGTATTGGAAAAGAATCAATGATCAAAAACAAAACATGTTATCAAACATCTAACTTCAGTTGTCTGTGATGTGCGTTATACCTGCGTGAAAATACTTATTTTCACCTCAAATTTACTTTGAATTTTGGTGTAATTTTCAAAAAAAATTCAGACAAAATAAAGTAGGTACCTAGCTATAATCAGACAAATATGTATGTTTTATATGTGTATTCGTTTAAAATTTTAGATTTTGTGATTATTCAAGTTTGTCTACGTTGTTCATTTGAAAGTTAAATAAAATAATATACATTTATTAGAAAAATAACATAAAATTTCTGATTCGCTCTCAAATTTGTCAAGAAAATATTATTATATTCTTTTCGAAAGTCTTATAATTATAATATCCAAAGGTCTGCGCTATTATTCTATTTATCGAGAGAGAAATTATAATTTGATGAGATAACAAATTCAAACAGACACGAGAAAGTGATTAGTGGAAGCAGTCAAGAACTCCAGGAGGGATATATGTAAATACTTGTGTCAGATCATGTCAAGAGCCGGAATAAGAGAAGAGTAGGTATTTAGATGCAGATGAAGGAAGGGTATTATGTGTCAGACACAGTTGTGTGGCGGTCCATCCTCCCTACCTACTCCTGCGGAGAAATACGTGACGTTTAGACAGTTTGACAGGTTTGTTCAATGTTTTGGTTAGTCATCTTTATATACTGCTAAAGAATTTTTTTTTATTTGTTTTCGAATATCGTTTTATGTATGAACATTTTCCGGAAATTTCAGTTTGGCAGTGCTCTGCACATATTTCCTGAGAATCTTCATAAAAAAATCGAATTGTTAAAAATAAAACAAAAACGTTTTCAGGTAAACAACATAAATAAAGCCATATTTTTTTTTAATATCGGCACTGTAATATACACCCAAACGATGAAATTGATATCGGCAGTGATTTTTCCCATCAAAATCTCCAGTTGGCAATGCAATACTACGAGCATGGTAACGTCGCTCTCCAGTTGACAATCCAATACTACGAGCATGGTAACGTCGCTCTCCAGTTGACAATCCAATACTACGAGCATGGTAACGTCGCTCTCCAGTTGACAATCCAATACTACGAGCATGGTAACGTCGCTCTCCAGTTGACAATCCAATACTACGAGCATGGTAACGTCGCTCTCCAGTTGACAATCCAATACTACGAGCATGGTAACGTCGCCAGTGGCGGATCCAGGGGGGGGGTCACGGTGGTCATGACCCCCCCCTTGGGCCCCAGCCCAGGGGGGGTCATGACTACCTAGGTCCTGGGCCCATCCAGGACCTAGGTGGACCACTAATTAAAATTGTTAAACATAATGTTTTTATATATTTTTTGTCACAATATAAATTTTATTTAAGTACTTTCAATATTTAATTAATTTAATATAATACTTTGTTTAGCGGCAAACGCATTATTCGGGAACGAACGCATCGAAAATTCGAATGTTACCGCGTCACCGCGCACCGCCACCGGCGCGCGCTTCGGCCGCCACCTTTCATATTATTATGACACATTTCGTGTAACCACGTGTGACGCTTGCGCGCGCTTTGTTTCGACTAACGTCTAGCGTCTAGCAAAACCTAACCTCAATCGGAACGACTAAACTTTATTAATAAAGTGTTTACTTTTATTTGTTTACTTAGTTAAAAAAAATAAGTTCCAATATAAGTAATAGTGTTCTTAAAAATTGTTGCTGCAAATTCAATTCATTACAAGAAATGGTAAGTAATCTAATCAGTTTCTTCATTATGCCAGTGTATGTGTGTTTAAACTCAAATGTTATTTGTTAATGTAAGTTTTTAGATTCTCACGGCCAAAAGCATTTTTGTTGTTTGTTTTTGGGGTGTTATGCCGTGTTGCGCTAACTCCTTCTTTAGCCGACGTTTCGGACAGCGTTGCAGTGTCCATCATCAGGGCAGATCCGGTAGATCCGAAGATGTGTTCGGCTAAAGAAGGAGTTAGCGCAACACGGCATAACACCCCAAAAACAAACAACAAAAAAAGTTATTTGTTAATGTTCTAAGGCTGGGGTTAGACTCGTAAGTTTTTTTCCTGTAAATCGCTCTTGAAGGCGAGTTTGGCCAAATTCCCAATGTAAACGACACCAAAAGTCACTTAACGTAATTTTAGTAAGTTACAGAACTTATTCTTTCGGAAGTTTTTTGACAGGTCTGGACAGGTCTAACGCGCCCGCGCGAATTACCAGCCTTCCTATACTTCCTAAAGCAATTCTTAAGGCGAGACACAACCTCGTTCATCGAGGTTTTGCCCAAGGCTAACATTTTAATTTATTTCGGCGAAATTATAATTGAATTTAAAAAAAAAAAAAATTATGCCGCACGAGGGATGCAAGTTATTTATATTTTAGATTAATAAAACAATACCTTACAATTAATATATTTTACGTTCAACGATTTTAAAACTTTATAACCTGTGTATAACTATAAAGTTAGAGGACTTAGCGGTAAGTACCAGATTTTATTTTTCTAGATGATGAATTAATAACTTCGGAAGTGGACACATTTTTAATATTTGTAACAAATTCTTCAGAATCAATTAAAATGAAGGCTAAAAGTGTGGATAGATTTTTTTACTAAGATTACGAAAACGTTAGTAATTTTTTTTAGAAATGCATAGTATTATTTTTAATGATGGATTTTGAATGATTTACATGAAAATGTTCCGTCTCCGATTATGTTCCCTTAATTTTGTAAAATTCCACACTGATTATTTTTTTTATACGGCAACACTTTGATATCCGGCGAATTTTTGAATTTGACGTTTAACGTTCACTAGATTTATTGTTTGTTCTCTGCGAACTTAACCACTTAACCTTTGATTTGACTTTTTGCATGAGTAGGTGGTTTGGTATATTTATGCTTTTTGCTAAAGATGGCGGTGTTTTGACAGATGCTATGAACAGAACTCCGTACAATTTCATGCCATTTTTGTGACATTCGTGTGGAAAACGTTCTTTTTTAAATGACTTTCGGCTAGTTAATTACCGTTTTTTTGCACATATAAAATGATGTCCCGTCTTTCCGGTTTATAAAAAATGGTCTGATTTTTCGAGTTGAAATTTTAAAAAAATCACCAGGGTTTCAAAAATACGATTAAAAAAAAATACGGAACGTCTTAGAATATTTGCCTAAACCGGATTTTTTTTTTAAATGTGATGCATGTGGCCTATTATCGGTCCAATCCTTTCTAATCCTAATGTTTCTGTTTTTAACATTTACGTATTTAAAATTTTGAATACGAAGCCGGTTGCCGTCAGCAGATGTCAGGTAGGTAGCTGTCATTCGGATAAAACGAAATTAATTGTCGCCTTTGACGGAACAAAAGCGCATAGATAATTGTTTAATTAAAGCCAAAATCTATTTCAACACTTTATTTGGGCCTTTTTGTCTTTCTTAACAAAATCGAGTAAATTTGACAGTAGCAGGTCGTTGTTGAAAGGAAGCCATCTTACCGAAAATAAATTTACAGATTGATATAAACGGTCGCATGAGCATTTACACAGGCACAGGTCGAACCTCCGAACAACTTCCGTGATCATTAATTACCACAAGTCGGATGCATATGTAAACGCTCCTGTGAGCTGTGAGTGACCTGTCAAAATTCAAAATATTATGTAATCCGTAAATTTTAATTGCGAGTATAACCCCAGTCTTAAAGTACCTCGCGGGTAGATAAGTAGGTACCTACCTACTTACTGAAACAGTGTGACTTATGTACCTACTTAATTATTTTTTTTGGAGGAGGGAGTTTGAAGAGCCTAAGCTTACTAACCTAACTAACCTAACCTAAAATCTTAGATAAATTCACCCAATGAATCGCGGGTTCAAGCCCCGTCCGTACCTGCATGGCTAATATTTACGGAATGAACATTTGTTTTATCTTGAGTCTGGGTGTTTTACGTAGCGTAGGTACTTATAATTAATATGTATTTACAAAAGTCTGTTGTCTGTTGTGGGGTGTGAAATTTGCATGGTTTTGCTTGCAGGGTGACTCTAAGGGAAAAGGAGATGGTGGTTGTGGGTTAAAACGTAATATAGGTGGCAGTTCATTTAAAAAAATAGATTCATTTTTCACAAAGAAACCAAGGCTTGAGATTGCTCACTCGAAAAATTTACCTACAACAACTACAGAGGATAATAATTGTACTGCCGATGCTTCTGCTTCTTGCTTTGCTTCTACAGCTATAACATTGCCTACATTAACCTTAGACGATGAAAAAACATGCTCTCCTGTTATTAACGATATTCAGCCTATATTATGTACGTCGACTTCTGATTCTGATCAGATAAAGACTTCACTTTCTCAATCAGAGTTTGCTTCAGATATTGCATGTTATATAGGGAAAAATATAGATGATTCATCTACTAAAGCTATGTTGCTTGAAAAGCATTGGCAGCCTCCCCCTAATTACACTTTCCCGCACTGTGTTTTTAATAAAAAAGGAAAACAAACAAAAAAATATGCGAATAAGTCTCACCTTGAAAAGTTTCACTGGCTTGTTTTGTCGCATAAAGACCAGGGACTTTACTGCAAGTACTGTTGTTTGCCGTAGCTCCTGGAGGTGGTGTACAGAAAAAAACACCCTTATATCGACTCGTAAAAGAACCGTTAAAAGCTTTTGATAATTTGCTTGGTGAAAATGGTGTTCTGCTAACACACCAGCGAAAAACATACCACGAATCAGCTGTCGAAGCAGGGAAGAACTTTTGGTTGACTTTTCACAAGCCAGAAATTAATATAATGAACCAAGTAAATAGTCAAAGACTGACACAAATAAATGAAAATAGAGATCGTTTGCGACCAATCGTAAAAACTATTATATTTTGTGGCCATCAAAATATACCGTTACGTGGCCATCGCGACGATGGTAAATTGTTGAGCCATGACAGCGTGGTAGCTGATGAAGGGAATTTTAGAGCCCTTTTAAAATTTCGTATAGATTCTGGCGATACTGCATTGCAGCAGCATTTAGAATCTTCAAAATCCAACGCCACGTACATCAGCAAGACTGTACAAAATGAGTTGATAGATATTTGTGCAGAAATCATTCAGGAGAACATTTTACAGAATGTGCGGGAAGCAATTTTTTTTTCAATTTTGTTCGATGAAACAACAGATATATCACATATCTCACAGCTGAGCCTATCATTTCGATATTTTCATAATGGTATTATAAAGGAACATTTTGTGACCTTCTGTGATACTTACGATGCTCTTAGACGTGAAGAAAACAATTCAGGTGATATAGAGCCTCGATTGACAGGTGTAGCATTGGCGAAAATTGTTGAAAATCTGTGTACTAAATTTAATTTAGATTTAACTAGGTGTGTGGGTATTGGAACTGACAGCTGCTCGGTTATGGCATCAGATACGAAAGGTGCAGTGCAAGAATTGAAGAGAATAGCCATTCACGCCAAACGTTGCCCAAGCAACAACCATGTACTTAATAACTCGTTGGCTAGATCATCCCAAGTAGTTTCTTGTCGCAATACTTCTGGCACAATGAGAAAAGTTGTAGCTTTTGCCAATGCATCCGCTAAGAGGCATGAAATTTTTAAAAAAGGATTCGGAGTTGCCTTGCAAGGTATCTGTGAGACACGTTGGGTAGAGAGGCATGATGGGCATCTTCAATTTCAAGGAGACAACTTGGTCAAAATTTGTAGCGCTTTGGAGAAGATTTCTACTTGGCAAGACAGTAAAACCGCTACTGATGCGCATTGCTTGCTGCAAGCATTGCGCAGTTCTGACTTTATTATATCCTCCATCTGTTTAAGTGATATATTAGGTGGGTACTTGCCTATATTATTTTGTTTCTTATTGTTTGGATAATGAACATACGTACTATACCTACTTGAATATTATATTGTTATTTTGTTAATTTGTTTGTGTTTCAACAAAAACAATTTTAACTACCATTTATATTAAGTCATAGATCCTTAATTTATTCACCCATAACTCACAAACAGTCACATACTAACTTTTTATTTTTCAGGTACTACTGTATCTTTAAGCAGAATACTGCAATCGAACTCCATTTATTTAAAAAAAGCTGCGGACGCTATTAACGATACTTTAAGTGTTCTTCAAAATAAAAGAGAAAATGTGGACATAATTTACCGACAGCTTTTTGAAGAGGCTAAAGAAGTAGCTGAGCAGCTAGATGTAGAAATTAAATGTCCCAGAATAGTGTCAAGACAAATACATAGGGCCAATAATCAACCTGCTCAATCTGCTGAAGAGTATTTCCGCAGATCCATATACAATATACATCCCTCTTCTGGATTCAATAATAAGTGACCTACAGGACCGTCTGTCTCCTGAAATCCTTAATTTTTTTCAGCTAAGCGTTTTCATGCCAAAAAGCGAATACAGTAATCAAGACATTGAAACTGTGAAACAACTAGCATCCGATTATACATTGTTATTAGATAATACTCCAGTTTCTATCATTGTAAATGAATATCGGCTGTGGATGATGAAGTGGCAGCGTAGTCAGGACATACCGCAGTCGATTTCTGACATTATTTTAAATTGCGATATTGAGATGTATCCTAATGTAAGAAAATTTTTATGTATTATGGCTACACTACCTGTTAGTGTAGCGACAGCGGAAAGATCTTTCTCTACGTTACGAAGAATCAAATCGTGGCTAAGAGCTTCAATGGTTGAAGAACGCCTAACCGGACTGGCACTTCTCCACGTTCATAAAAACGTACCAATTGAAGTAGATGAGGTGATAACGCGTTTCGGGAGAAGAAGTAAACGAAAAATTGATTTTGTTATTTAAGATGAAGCTATACGTTTTTTTTATTTTTTTTTTTTTATTTTTATTTAGTAACTATATTACATTTTTTTAAACATTTTTATAAGAATTATATATATTTATATGATTAATTGATATAGATTTTTATAGTCCTCCTCACTAGGAGATCCTGTGCTGAGGGGGACTAGGTTTTGAATAATTTTTCAGCGACTTCTATGGTTCGACTTCATGTTTTGGGTAAGGTTTTCCAGAAACTTCTACGACGATGTTTTTAATAGGCTAGTGAGTTCTTTTTCCGGTAGTTCCTTAAGCCAAGATTTAATGTCCTTAATGTAGTGATTTTTGGTTTTAATTTGTTTGATACTAAGTGGGAGTTTGTTATATACCTTTATTGCTAAAAAATTAGAACTTTTTTGTCCAAAGGTAGAGTTACACTTTGGTATATTTTGTATCTCTGTTTCTTTGGCTCTGGTTTTATAAGTATGTGAGGTGTTTACTTCTGAATTATTTTTGAGGTGGTGTACCTGAATGTTTTTGGCATAGATTTTCTGTATACTTGGAACGTCAAAATTCTTAAAAATTTCTGTTGTTGACGACCTTATGGGGACCTTTAGTATGGTGTATGTAAATTTGATAAAAATACATATACCTAGTTTTTTAAAAGTATGTATTAGTTACATTTTGTTAATATATATACATATTATATTTCACTTAATCAAGTTTCTTTTTATTAATATATGTAGCTGGGAGCAGTTCCTTGATAATGTCTAATACTGATATTTGTTTGCCGGGTTTGAACCCGCGATCTCCGGATCGCTAGCTGGCAGCCTTTCCCCTCTACCATGGAGGCCGTCGGATTTTTACTTTTTTTTTTTAAATAATATATATTGTATTCGTTTTAATTATGTTCTTTTTGGAATAAATTCAGCATAGGTAGATGCAAGTTATTTATTTTCACCGTTTTTTTTTAAAGTCTATGTATCCATAAATTGATGTATCTAATGTAGAATATTTTCATTTGAGAAATTCTAGGTTGACGAATATAATGCTTAAATTCAGTATTGGTAGATCAGAGTTAATATTTTATAAGAATAATTTTTAAATATATGTAGCTGTGAGCTGTTCCTTGAAAAGGTATAATACTGAGATTTGTTTGCCGGGGTTCGAACCCGCGATATCTATTGTATTTGTTTTAATTATGCTCTTTTAGGATAAATTCAGAATAGCTAGATGCAAGTTATTTATTTTAACCTTTTTTTAAGTGTATGTATCCATAAATTGATGCATCTATTGTAGAATATATTTATACCTAGCTGTGAGTTGTTCCATCATCATTTCTAATATTGAGATTGGTTTGTTGATTTGTTTCAAAAAATTTATTTGTAAATAAATTTTACAAAAATTTTAGATGTGGAAATTTGATAAAGTGTATGTAAATTTGATAAAAGTACATATACCTAGTTTTGTAAAAGAACGTATTAGTTACATTTTGTTAATATATATACATATTATATTTAACTTAATCAAGTTTCTTTTTATTAATATTTATATGTACCTATTAATAATTCACTTTCAGAATATTTTTGTTTGGATTGTAAATAAATAAAATCAATTCAAATTTTATAAATATTTACTTTTATTAGCGTTCCCCATAGTTTGAGGATTGTCGATAATATTGACTACGCTGCCGGCTTGGCCGCTGCTGGCAAAATAGAATGGACGGTATTCATCCACCAGGTAACAAGGTATTAACAAGCGTATGGAAGCATCGGCGAACGGAGATCTCGCTGGGCGCTTCTTACGTATTGCAAGCACCGCGTCATGGCAACAATATTTATTTCAAATTACTTGCCTCGTGCAAATCAGGCCAAAATATGACGGTGCAAGGCGCTCGGTTTTAAAATTTATAAAGCACAAGAATCGAAATATTCCTCTTAAATATGGAAGTACGGTACTTACATTTATTAATAACATTTGCTGCACACGATTGGTCCTAAAGGAGTTCAAATTTTTTATTCATTCGGCCTCACTATTGAGAAGAGCACGCTGGAAGGCATTATTCTACTCTTCGATAGACTGGATAGACACTTCATACCTACAGTGAATATTACAGTGGAACGATTCAAATTCTTTACCAGGAAGCAAAGAAATAACGGTCAACAAGCTGTTATTATTTGTCTATTTTGTCGTGACAAGCAAAGTGTTACAATAATAATGTCGAGTCAAATTCTGCAAATGCAGAATGCTACGGATATGGTTGGCGAGTGGAAACGTTTTAAGCAATCATTTCTTTTATATATGATGGCGAATAACTACAACGAGGAAAAGGAAATTCAAAAAGTTGCAAGATTCCTACACACAATACTATGTTGAAGACACACCTGACACCATGTTATATTGTGGTGAAATAAGAACACGATTAATAATTGTAATCTGTACTGTATTGGTTGACAATTGACATTACACGAGCCTACGCCGCCCGGGCTTGCGGAGCAAAAGACAATCTTAATGATATACCTAGTGTTACCATATCCAACAATACCTACTTTTTACTTGTATATATTATTATCAAAATTAAATTATAACTTCTTGTAACTGTAACTGACCGGACCTAAGTCCTCCATCACAACACAAGCAAGCATTTTCTGTGGTGGTGGTAGGAGTTATTGTTGGGTTATTCGTAACCCGGGAATGTTTGTCTTTCTTTAAAAAAAAAAAAAAAAAACTTGACCACGACTACGTGACCCCCCCCTGGCGCCAAAGCTGGATCCGCCCTTGACATACACTGGCATAATGAAGAAACTGATTAGATTACTTACCATTTCTTGTAATGAATTGAATTTGCAGCAACAATTTTTAAGAACACTATTACTTATATTGGAACTTATTTTTTTTAACTAAGTAAACAAATAAAAGTAAACACTTTATTAATAAAGTTTAGTCGTTCCGATTGAGGTTAGGTTTTGCTAGACGCTAGACGTTAGTCGAAACAAAGCGCGCGCAAGCGTCACACGTGGTTACACGAAATGTGTCATAATAATATGAAAGGTGGCGGCCGAAGCGCGCGCCGGTGGCGGTGCGCGGTGACGCGGTAACATTCGAATTTTCGATGCGTTCGTTCCCGAATAATGCGTTTGCCGCTAAACAAAGTATTATATTAAATTAATTAAATATTGAAAGTACTTAAATAAAATTTATATTGTGACAAAAAATATATAAAAACATTATGTTTAACAATTTTAATTAGTGGTCCACCTAGGTCCTGGATGGGCCCAGGACCTAGGTAGTCATGACCCCCCCTGGGCTGGGGCCCAAGGGGGGGGTCATGACCACCGTGACCCCCCCCCCTGGATCCGCCACTGGTGTATGTGTGTTTAAACTCAAATGTTATTTGTTAATGTAAGTTTTTAGATTCTCACGGCCAAAAGCATTTTTGTTGTTTGTTTTTGGGGTGTTATGCCGTGTTGCGCTAACTCCTTCTTTAGCCGACGTTTCGGACAGCGTTGCAGTGTCCATCATCAGGGCAGATCCGGTAGATCCGAAGATGTGTTCGGCTAAAGAAGGAGTTAGCGCAACACGGCATAACACCCCAAAAACAAACAACAAAAAAAGTTATTTGTTAATGTTCTAAGGCTGGGGTTAGACTCGTAAGTTTTTTTCCTGTAAATCGCTCTTGAAGGCGAGTTTGGCCAAATTCCCAATGTAAACGACACCAAAAGTCACTTAACGTAATTTTAGTAAGTTACAGAACTTATTCTTTCGGAAGTTTTTTGACAGGTCTGGACAGGTCTAACGCGCCCGCGCGAATTACCAGCCTTCCTATACTTCCTAAAGCAATTCTTAAGGCGAGACACAACCTCGTTCATCGAGGTTTTGCCCAAGGCTAACATTTTAATTTATTTCGGCGAAATTATAATTGAATTTAAAAAAAAAAAAAATTATGCCGCACGAGGGATGCAAGTTATTTATATTTTAGATTAATAAAACAATACCTTACAATTAATATATTTTACGTTCAACGATTTTAAAACTTTATAACCTGTGTATAACTATAAAGTTAGAGGACTTAGCGGTAAGTACCAGATTTTATTTTTCTAGATGATGAATTAATAACTTCGGAAGTGGACACATTTTTAATATTTGTAACAAATTCTTCAGAATCAATTAAAATGAAGGCTAAAAGTGTGGATAGATTTTTTTACTAAGATTACGAAAACGTTAGTAATTTTTTTTAGAAATGCATAGTATTATTTTTAATGATGGATTTTGAATGATTTACATGAAAATGTTCCGTCTCCGATTATGTTCCCTTAATTTTGTAAAATTCCACACTGATTATTTTTTTTATACGGCAACACTTTGATATCCGGCGAATTTTTGAATTTGACGTTTAACGTTCACTAGATTTATTGTTTGTTCTCTGCGAACTTAACCACTTAACCTTTGATTTGACTTTTTGCATGAGTAGGTGGTTTGGTATATTTATGCTTTTTGCTAAAGATGGCGGTGTTTTGACAGATGTTATGAACAGAACTCCGTACAATTTCATGCCATTTTTGTGACATTCGTGTGGAAAACGTTCTTTTTTAAATGACTTTCGGCTAGTTAATTACCGTTTTTTTGCACATATAAAATGATGTCCCGTCTTTCCGGTTTATAAAAAATGGTCTGATTTTTCGAGTTGAAATTTTAAAAAAATCACCAGGGTTTCAAAAATACGATTAAAAAAAAATACGGAACGTCTTAGAATATTTGCCTAAACCGGATTTTTTTTTTAAATGTGATGCATGTGGCCTATTATCGGTCCAATCCTTTCTAATCCTAATGTTTCTGTTTTTAACATTTACGTATTTAAAATTTTGAATACGAAGCCGGTTGCCGTCAGCAGATGTCAGGTAGGTAGCTGTCATTCGGATAAAACGAAATTAATTGTCGCCTTTGACGGAACAAAAGCGCATAGATAATTGTTTAATTAAAGCCAAAATCTATTTCAACACTTTATTTGGGCCTTTTTGTCTTTCTTAACAAAATCGAGTAAATTTGACAGTAGCAGGTCGTTGTTGAAAGGAAGCCATCTTACCGCAAATAAATTTACAGATTGATATAAACGGTCGCATGAGCATTTACACAGGCACAGGTCGAACCTCCGAACAACTTCCGTGATCATTAATTACCACAAGTCGGATGCATATGTAAACGCTCCTGTGAGCTGTGAGTGACCTGTCAAAATTCAAAATATTATGTAATCCGTAAATTTTAATTGCGAGTATAACCCCAGTCTTAAAGTACCTCGCGGGTAGATAAGTAGGTACCTACCTACTTACTGAAACAGTGTGACTTATGTACCTACTTAATTATTTTTTTTGGAGGAGGGAGTTTGAAGAGCCTAAGCTTACTAACCTAACTAACCTAACCTAAAATCTTAGATAAATTCACCCAATGAATCGCGGGTTCAAGCCCCGTCCGTACCTGCATGGCTAATATTTACGGAATGAACATTTGTTTTATCTTGAGTCTGGGTGTTTTACGTAGCGTAGGTACTTATAATTAATATGTATTTACAAAAGTCTGTTGTCTGTTGTGGGGTGTGAAATTTGCATGGTTTTGCTTGCAGGGTGACTCTAAGGGAAAAGGAGATGGTGGTTGTGGGTTAAAACGTAATATAGGTGGCAGTTCATTTAAAAAAATAGATTCATTTTTCACAAAGAAACCAAGGCTTGAGATTGCTCACTCGAAAAATTTACCTACAACAACTACAGAGGATAATAATTGTACTGCCGATGCTTCTGCTTCTTGCTTTGCTTCTACAGCTATAACATTGCCTACATTAACCTTAGACGATGAAAAAACATGCTCTCCTGTTATTAACGATATTCAGCCTATATTATGTACGTCGACTTCTGATTCTGATCAGATAAAGACTTCACTTTCTCAATCAGAGTTTGCTTCAGATATTGCATGTTATATAGGGAAAAATATAGATGATTCATCTACTAAAGCTATGTTGCTTGAAAAGCATTGGCAGCCTCCCCCTAATTACACTTTCCCGCACTGTGTTTTTAATAAAAAAGGAAAACAAACAAAAAAATATGCGAATAAGTCTCACCTTGAAAAGTTTCACTGGCTTGTTTTGTCGCATAAAGACCAGGGACTTTACTGCAAGTACTGTTGTTTGCCGTAGCTCCTGGAGGTGGTGTACAGAAAAAAACACCCTTATATCGACTCGTAAAAGAACCGTTAAAAGCTTTTGATAATTTGCTTGGTGAAAATGGTGTTCTGCTAACACACCAGCGAAAAACATACCACGAATCAGCTGTCGAAGCAGGGAAGAACTTTTGGTTGACTTTTCACAAGCCAGAAATTAATATAATGAACCAAGTAAATAGTCAAAGACTGACACAAATAAATGAAAATAGAGATCGTTTGCGACCAATCGTAAAAACTATTATATTTTGTGGCCATCAAAATATACCGTTACGTGGCCATCGCGACGATGGTAAATTGTTGAGCCATGACAGCGTGGTAGCTGATGAAGGGAATTTTAGAGCCCTTTTAAAATTTCGTATAGATTCTGGCGATACTGCATTGCAGCAGCATTTAGAATCTTCAAAATCCAACGCCACGTACATCAGCAAGACTGTACAAAATGAGTTGATAGATATTTGTGCAGAAATCATTCAGGAGAACATTTTACAGAATGTGCGGGAAGCAATTTTTTTTTCAATTTTGTTCGATGAAACAACAGATATATCACATATCTCACAGCTGAGCCTATCATTTCGATATTTTCATAATGGTATTATAAAGGAACATTTTGTGACCTTCTGTGATACTTACGATGCTCTTAGACGTGAAGAAAACAATTCAGGTGATATAGAGCCTCGATTGACAGGTGTAGCATTGGCGAAAATTGTTGAAAATCTGTGTACTAAATTTAATTTAGATTTAACTAGGTGTGTGGGTATTGGAACTGACAGCTGCTCGGTTATGGCATCAGATACGAAAGGTGCAGTGCAAGAATTGAAGAGAATAGCCATTCACGCCAAACGTTGCCCAAGCAACAACCATGTACTTAATAACTCGTTGGCTAGATCATCCCAAGTAGTTTCTTGTCGCAATACTTCTGGCACAATGAGAAAAGTTGTAGCTTTTGCCAATGCATCCGCTAAGAGGCATGAAATTTTTAAAAAAGGATTCGGAGTTGCCTTGCAAGGTATCTGTGAGACACGTTGGGTAGAGAGGCATGATGGGCATCTTCAATTTCAAGGAGACAACTTGGTCAAAATTTGTAGCGCTTTGGAGAAGATTTCTACTTGGCAAGACAGTAAAACCGCTACTGATGCGCATTGCTTGCTGCAAGCATTGCGCAGTTCTGACTTTATTATATCCTCCATCTGTTTAAGTGATATATTAGGTGGGTACTTGCCTATATTATTTTGTTTCTTATTGTTTGGATAATGAACATACGTACTATACCTACTTGAATATTATATTGTTATTTTGTTAATTTGTTTGTGTTTCAACAAAAACAATTTTAACTACCATTTATATTATGTCATAGATCCTTAATTTATTCACCCATAACTCACAAACAGTCACATACTAACTTTTTATTTTTCAGGTACTACTGTATCTTTAAGCAGAATACTGCAATCGAACTCTATTTATTTAAAAAAAGCTGCGGACGCTATTAACGATACTTTAAGTGTTCTTCAAAATAAAAGAGAAAATGTGGACATAATTTACCGACAGCTTTTTGAAGAGGCTAAAGAAGTAGCTGAGCAGCTAGATGTAGAAATTAAATGTCCCAGAATAGTGTCAAGACAAATACATAGGGCCAATAATCAACCTGCTCAATCTGCTGAAGAGTATTTCCGCAGATCCATATACAATATACATCCCTCTTCTGGATTCAATAATAAGTGACCTACAGGACCGTCTGTCTCCTGAAATCCTTAATTTTTTTCAGCTAAGCGTTTTCATGCCAAAAAGCGAATACAGTAATCAAGACATTGAAACTGTGAAACAACTAGCATCCGATTATACATTGTTATTAGATAATACTCCAGTTTCTATCATTGTAAATGAATATCGGCTGTGGATGATGAAGTGGCAGCGTAGTCAGGACATACCGCAGTCGATTTCTGACATTATTTTAAATTGCGATATTGAGATGTATCCTAATGTAAGAAAATTTTTATGTATTATGGCTACACTACCTGTTAGTGTAGCGACAGCGGAAAGATCTTTCTCTACGTTACGAAGAATCAAATCGTGGCTAAGAGCTTCAATGGTTGAAGAACGCCTAACCGGACTGGCACTTCTCCACGTTCATAAAAACGTACCAATTGAAGTAGATGAGGTGATAACGCGTTTCGGGAGAAGAAGTAAACGAAAAATTGATTTTGTTATTTAAGATGAAGCTATACGTTTTTTTTATTTTTTTTTTTTATTTTTATTTAGTAACTATATTACATTTTTTTAAACATTTTTATAAGAATTATATATATTTATATGATTAATTGATATAGATTTTTATAGTCCTCCTCACTAGGAGATCCTGTGCTGAGGGGGACTAGGTTTTGAATAATTTTTCAGCGACTTCTATGGTTCGACTTCATGTTTTGGGTAAGGTTTTCCAGAAACTTCTACGACGATGTTTTTAATAGGCTAGTGAGTTCTTTTTCCGGTAGTTCCTTAAGCCAAGATTTAATGTCCTTAATGTAGTGATTTTTGGTTTTAATTTGTTTGATACTAAGTGGGAGTTTGTTATATACCTTTATTGCTAAAAAATTAGAACTTTTTTGTCCAAAGGTAGAGTTACACTTTGGTATATTTTGTATCTCTGTTTCTTTGGCTCTGGTTTTATAAGTATGTGAGGTGTTTACTTCTGAATTATTTTTGAGGTGGTGTACCTGAATGTTTTTGGCATAGATTTTCTGTATACTTGGAACGTCAAAATTCTTAAAAATTTCTGTTGTTGACGACCTTATGGGGACCTTTAGTATGGTGTATGTAAATTTGATAAAAATACATATACCTAGTTTTTTAAAAGTATGTATTAGTTACATTTTGTTAATATATATACATATTATATTTCACTTAATCAAGTTTCTTTTTATTAATATATGTAGCTGGGAGCAGTTCCTTGATAATGTCTAATACTGATATTTGTTTGCCGGGTTTGAACCCGCGATCTCCGGATCGCTAGCTGGCAGCCTTTCCCCTCTACCATGGAGGCCGTCGGATTTTTACTTTTTTTTTTTAAATAATATATATTGTATTCGTTTTAATTATGCTCTTTTTGGAATAAATTCAGCATAGGTAGATGCAAGTTATTTATTTTCACCGTTTTTTTTTAAAGTCTATGTATCCATAAATTGATGTATCTAATGTAGAATATTTTCATTTGAGAAATTCTAGGTTGACGAATATAATGCTTAAATTCAGTATTGGTAGATCAGAGTTAATATTTTATAAGAATAATTTTTAAATATATGTAGCTGTGAGCTGTTCCTTGAAAAGGTATAATACTGAGATTTGTTTGCCGGGGTTCGAACCCGCGATATCTATTGTATTTGTTTTAATTATGCTCTTTTAGGATAAATTCAGAATAGCTAGATGCAAGTTATTTATTTTAACCTTTTTTTAAGTGTATGTATCCATAAATTGATGCATCTATTGTAGAATATATTTATACCTAGCTGTGAGTTGTTCCATCATCATTTCTAATATTGAGATTGGTTTGTTGATTTGTTTCAAAAAATTTATTTGTAAATAAATTTTACAAAAATTTTAGATGTGGAAATTTGATAAAGTGTATGTAAATTTGATAAAAGTACATATACCTAGTTTTGTAAAAGAACGTATTAGTTACATTTTGTTAATATATATACATATTATATTTAACTTAATCAAGTTTCTTTTTATTAATATTTATATGTACCTATTAATAATTCACTTTCAGAATATTTTTGTTTGGATTGTAAATAAATAAAATCAATTCAAATTTTATAAATATTTACTTTTATTAGCGTTCCCCATAGTTTGAGGATTGTCGATAATATTGACTACGCTGCCGGCTCGGCCGCTGCTGGCAAAATAGAATGGACGGTATTCATCCACCAGGTAACAAGGTATTAACAAGCGTATGGAAGCATCGGCGAACGGAGATCTCGCTGGGCGCTTCTTACGTATTGCAAGCACCGCGTCATGGCAACAATATTTATTTCAAATTACTTGCCTCGTGCAAATCAGGCCAAAATATGACGGTGCAAGGCGCTCGGTTTTAAAATTTATAAAGCACAAGAATCGAAATATTCCTCTTAAATATGGAAGTACGGTACTTACATTTATTAATAACATTTGCTGCACACGATTGGTCCTAAAGGAGTTCAAATTTTTTATTCATTCGGCCTCACTATTGAGAAGAGCACGCTGGAAGGCATTATTCTACTCTTCGATAGACTGGATAGACACTTCATACCTACAGTGAATATTACAGTGGAACGATTCAAATTCTTTACCAGGAAGCAAAGAAATAACGGTCAACAAGCTGTTATTATTTGTCTATTTTGTCGTGACAAGCAAAGTGTTACAATAATAATGTCGAGTCAAATTCTGCAAATGCAGAATGCTACGGATATGGTTGGCGAGTGGAAACGTTTTAAGCAATCATTTCTTTTATATATGATGGCGAATAACTACAACGAGGAAAAGGAAATTCAAAAAGTTGCAAGATTCCTACACACAATACTATGTTGAAGACACACCTGACACCATGTTATATTGTGGTGAAATAAGAACACGATTAATAATTGTAATCTGTACTGTATTGGTTGACAATTGACATTACACGAGCCTACGCCGCCCGGGCTTGCGGAGCAAAAGACAATCTTAATGATATACCTAGTGTTACCATATCCAACAATACCTACTTTTTACTTGTATATATTATTATCAAAATTAAATTATAACTTCTTGTAACTGTAACTGACCGGACCTAAGTCCTCCATCACAACACAAGCAAGCATTTTCTGTGGTGGTGGTAGGAGTTATTGTTGGGTTATTCGTAACCCGGGAATGTTTGTCTTTCTTTAAAAAAAAAAAAAAAAAACTTGACCACGACTACGTGACCCCCCCCTGGCGCCAAAGCTGGATCCGCCCTTGACATACACTGGCATAATGAAGAAACTGATTAGATTACTTACCATTTCTTGTAATGAATTGAATTTGCAGCAACAATTTTTAAGAACACTATTACTTATATTGGAACTTATTTTTTTTAACTAAGTAAACAAATAAAAGTAAACACTTTATTAATAAAGTTTAGTCGTTCCGATTGAGGTTAGGTTTTGCTAGACGCTAGACGTTAGTCGAAACAAAGCGCGCGCAAGCGTCACACGTGGTTACACGAAATGTGTCATAATAATATGAAAGGTGGCGGCCGAAGCGCGCGCCGGTGGCGGTGCGCGGTGACGCGGTAACATTCGAATTTTCGATGCGTTCGTTCCCGAATAATGCGTTTGCCGCTAAACAAAGTATTATATTAAATTAATTAAATATTGAAAGTACTTAAATAAAATTTATATTGTGACAAAAAATATATAAAAACATTATGTTTAACAATTTTAATTAGTGGTCCACCTAGGTCCTGGATGGGCCCAGGACCTAGGTAGTCATGACCCCCCCTGGGCTGGGGCCCAAGGGGGGGGTCATGACCACCGTGACCCCCCCCCCTGGATCCGCCACTGGTGTATGTGTGTTTAAACTCAAATGTTATTTGTTAATGTAAGTTTTTAGATTCTCACGGCCAAAAGCATTTTTGTTGTTTGTTTTTGGGGTGTTATGCCGTGTTGCGCTAACTCCTTCTTTAGCCGACGTTTCGGACAGCGTTGCAGTGTCCATCATCAGGGCAGATCCGGTAGATCCGAAGATGTGTTCGGCTAAAGAAGGAGTTAGCGCAACACGGCATAACACCCCAAAAACAAACAACAAAAAAAGTTATTTGTTAATGTTCTAAGGCTGGGGTTAGACTCGTAAGTTTTTTTCCTGTAAATCGCTCTTGAAGGCGAGTTTGGCCAAATTCCCAATGTAAACGACACCAAAAGTCACTTAACGTAATTTTAGTAAGTTACAGAACTTATTCTTTCGGAAGTTTTTTGACAGGTCTGGACAGGTCTAACGCGCCCGCGCGAATTACCAGCCTTCCTATACTTCCTAAAGCAATTCTTAAGGCGAGACACAACCTCGTTCATCGAGGTTTTGCCCAAGGCTAACATTTTAATTTATTTCGGCGAAATTATAATTGAATTTAAAAAAAAAAAAAATTATGCCGCACGAGGGATGCAAGTTATTTATATTTTAGATTAATAAAACAATACCTTACAATTAATATATTTTACGTTCAACGATTTTAAAACTTTATAACCTGTGTATAACTATAAAGTTAGAGGACTTAGCGGTAAGTACCAGATTTTATTTTTCTAGATGATGAATTAATAACTTCGGAAGTGGACACATTTTTAATATTTGTAACAAATTCTTCAGAATCAATTAAAATGAAGGCTAAAAGTGTGGATAGATTTTTTTACTAAGATTACGAAAACGTTAGTAATTTTTTTTAGAAATGCATAGTATTATTTTTAATGATGGATTTTGAATGATTTACATGAAAATGTTCCGTCTCCGATTATGTTCCCTTAATTTTGTAAAATTCCACACTGATTATTTTTTTTATACGGCAACACTTTGATATCCGGCGAATTTTTGAATTTGACGTTTAACGTTCACTAGATTTATTGTTTGTTCTCTGCGAACTTAACCACTTAACCTTTGATTTGACTTTTTGCATGAGTAGGTGGTTTGGTATATTTATGCTTTTTGCTAAAGATGGCGGTGTTTTGACAGATGTTATGAACAGAACTCCGTACAATTTCATGCCATTTTTGTGACATTCGTGTGGAAAACGTTCTTTTTTAAATGACTTTCGGCTAGTTAATTACCGTTTTTTTGCACATATAAAATGATGTCCCGTCTTTCCGGTTTATAAAAAATGGTCTGATTTTTCGAGTTGAAATTTTAAAAAAATCACCAGGGTTTCAAAAATACGATTAAAAAAAAATACGGAACGTCTTAGAATATTTGCCTAAACCGGATTTTTTTTTTAAATGTGATGCATGTGGCCTATTATCGGTCCAATCCTTTCTAATCCTAATGTTTCTGTTTTTAACATTTACGTATTTAAAATTTTGAATACGAAGCCGGTTGCCGTCAGCAGATGTCAGGTAGGTAGCTGTCATTCGGATAAAACGAAATTAATTGTCGCCTTTGACGGAACAAAAGCGCATAGATAATTGTTTAATTAAAGCCAAAATCTATTTCAACACTTTATTTGGGCCTTTTTGTCTTTCTTAACAAAATCGAGTAAATTTGACAGTAGCAGGTCGTTGTTGAAAGGAAGCCATCTTACCGCAAATAAATTTACAGATTGATATAAACGGTCGCATGAGCATTTACACAGGCACAGGTCGAACCTCCGAACAACTTCCGTGATCATTAATTACCACAAGTCGGATGCATATGTAAACGCTCCTGTGAGCTGTGAGTGACCTGTCAAAATTCAAAATATTATGTAATCCGTAAATTTTAATTGCGAGTATAACCCCAGTCTTAAAGTACCTCGCGGGTAGATAAGTAGGTACCTACCTACTTACTGAAACAGTGTGACTTATGTACCTACTTAATTATTTTTTTTGGAGGAGGGAGTTTGAAGAGCCTAAGCTTACTAACCTAACTAACCTAACCTAAAATCTTAGATAAATTCACCCAATGAATCGCGGGTTCAAGCCCCGTCCGTACCTGCATGGCTAATATTTACGGAATGAACATTTGTTTTATCTTGAGTCTGGGTGTTTTACGTAGCGTAGGTACTTATAATTAATATGTATTTACAAAAGTCTGTTGTCTGTTGTGGGGTGTGAAATTTGCATGGTTTTGCTTGCAGGGTGACTCTAAGGGAAAAGGAGATGGTGGTTGTGGGTTAAAACGTAATATAGGTGGCAGTTCATTTAAAAAAATAGATTCATTTTTCACAAAGAAACCAAGGCTTGAGATTGCTCACTCGAAAAATTTACCTACAACAACTACAGAGGATAATAATTGTACTGCCGATGCTTCTGCTTCTTGCTTTGCTTCTACAGCTATAACATTGCCTACATTAACCTTAGACGATGAAAAAACATGCTCTCCTGTTATTAACGATATTCAGCCTATATTATGTACGTCGACTTCTGATTCTGATCAGATAAAGACTTCACTTTCTCAATCAGAGTTTGCTTCAGATATTGCATGTTATATAGGGAAAAATATAGATGATTCATCTACTAAAGCTATGTTGCTTGAAAAGCATTGGCAGCCTCCCCCTAATTACACTTTCCCGCACTGTGTTTTTAATAAAAAAGGAAAACAAACAAAAAAATATGCGAATAAGTCTCACCTTGAAAAGTTTCACTGGCTTGTTTTGTCGCATAAAGACCAGGGACTTTACTGCAAGTACTGTTGTTTGCCGTAGCTCCTGGAGGTGGTGTACAGAAAAAAACACCCTTATATCGACTCGTAAAAGAACCGTTAAAAGCTTTTGATAATTTGCTTGGTGAAAATGGTGTTCTGCTAACACACCAGCGAAAAACATACCACGAATCAGCTGTCGAAGCAGGGAAGAACTTTTGGTTGACTTTTCACAAGCCAGAAATTAATATAATGAACCAAGTAAATAGTCAAAGACTGACACAAATAAATGAAAATAGAGATCGTTTGCGACCAATCGTAAAAACTATTATATTTTGTGGCCATCAAAATATACCGTTACGTGGCCATCGCGACGATGGTAAATTGTTGAGCCATGACAGCGTGGTAGCTGATGAAGGGAATTTTAGAGCCCTTTTAAAATTTCGTATAGATTCTGGCGATACTGCATTGCAGCAGCATTTAGAATCTTCAAAATCCAACGCCACGTACATCAGCAAGACTGTACAAAATGAGTTGATAGATATTTGTGCAGAAATCATTCAGGAGAACATTTTACAGAATGTGCGGGAAGCAATTTTTTTTTCAATTTTGTTCGATGAAACAACAGATATATCACATATCTCACAGCTGAGCCTATCATTTCGATATTTTCATAATGGTATTATAAAGGAACATTTTGTGACCTTCTGTGATACTTACGATGCTCTTAGACGTGAAGAAAACAATTCAGGTGATATAGAGCCTCGATTGACAGGTGTAGCATTGGCGAAAATTGTTGAAAATCTGTGTACTAAATTTAATTTAGATTTAACTAGGTGTGTGGGTATTGGAACTGACAGCTGCTCGGTTATGGCATCAGATACGAAAGGTGCAGTGCAAGAATTGAAGAGAATAGCCATTCACGCCAAACGTTGCCCAAGCAACAACCATGTACTTAATAACTCGTTGGCTAGATCATCCCAAGTAGTTTCTTGTCGCAATACTTCTGGCACAATGAGAAAAGTTGTAGCTTTTGCCAATGCATCCGCTAAGAGGCATGAAATTTTTAAAAAAGGATTCGGAGTTGCCTTGCAAGGTATCTGTGAGACACGTTGGGTAGAGAGGCATGATGGGCATCTTCAATTTCAAGGAGACAACTTGGTCAAAATTTGTAGCGCTTTGGAGAAGATTTCTACTTGGCAAGACAGTAAAACCGCTACTGATGCGCATTGCTTGCTGCAAGCATTGCGCAGTTCTGACTTTATTATATCCTCCATCTGTTTAAGTGATATATTAGGTGGGTACTTGCCTATATTATTTTGTTTCTTATTGTTTGGATAATGAACATACGTACTATACCTACTTGAATATTATATTGTTATTTTGTTAATTTGTTTGTGTTTCAACAAAAACAATTTTAACTACCATTTATATTAAGTCATAGATCCTTAATTTATTCACCCATAACTCACAAACAGTCACATACTAACTTTTTATTTTTCAGGTACTACTGTATCTTTAAGCAGAATACTGCAATCGAACTCTATTTATTTAAAAAAAGCTGCGGACGCTATTAACGATACTTTAAGTGTTCTTCAAAATAAAAGAGAAAATGTGGACATAATTTACCGACAGCTTTTTGAAGAGGCTAAAGAAGTAGCTGAGCAGCTAGATGTAGAAATTAAATGTCCCAGAATAGTGTCAAGACAAATACATAGGGCCAATAATCAACCTGCTCAATCTGCTGAAGAGTATTTCCGCAGATCCATATACAATATACATCCCTCTTCTGGATTCAATAATAAGTGACCTACAGGACCGTCTGTCTCCTGAAATCCTTAATTTTTTTCAGCTAAGCGTTTTCATGCCAAAAAGCGAATACAGTAATCAAGACATTGAAACTGTGAAACAACTAGCATCCGATTATACATTGTTATTAGATAATACTCCAGTTTCTATCATTGTAAATGAATATCGGCTGTGGATGATGAAGTGGCAGCGTAGTCAGGACATACCGCAGTCGATTTCTGACATTATTTTAAATTGCGATATTGAGATGTATCCTAATGTAAGAAAATTTTTATGTATTATGGCTACACTACCTGTTAGTGTAGCGACAGCGGAAAGATCTTTCTCTACGTTACGAAGAATCAAATCGTGGCTAAGAGCTTCAATGGTTGAAGAACGCCTAACCGGACTGGCACTTCTCCACGTTCATAAAAACGTACCAATTGAAGTAGATGAGGTGATAACGCGTTTCGGGAGAAGAAGTAAACGAAAAATTGATTTTGTTATTTAAGATGAAGCTATACGTTTTTTTTATTTTTTTTTTTTTATTTTTATTTAGTAACTATATTACATTTTTTTAAACATTTTTATAAGAATTATATATATTTATATGATTAATTGATATAGATTTTTATAGTCCTCCTCACTAGGAGATCCTGTGCTGAGGGGGACTAGGTTTTGAATAATTTTTCAGCGACTTCTATGGTTCGACTTCATGTTTTGGGTAAGGTTTTCCAGAAACTTCTACGACGATGTTTTTAATAGGCTAGTGAGTTCTTTTTCCGGTAGTTCCTTAAGCCAAGATTTAATGTCCTTAATGTAGTGATTTTTGGTTTTAATTTGTTTGATACTAAGTGGGAGTTTGTTATATACCTTTATTGCTAAAAAATTAGAACTTTTTTGTCCAAAGGTAGAGTTACACTTTGGTATATTTTGTATCTCTGTTTCTTTGGCTCTGGTTTTATAAGTATGTGAGGTGTTTACGTCTGAATTATTTTTGAGGTGGTGTACCTGAATGTTTTTGGCATAGATTTTCTGTATACTTGGAACGTCAAAATTCTTAAAAATTTCTGTTGTTGACGACCTTATGGGGACCTTTAGTATGGTGTATGTAAATTTGATAAAAATACATATACCTAGTTTTTTAAAAGTATGTATTAGTTACATTTTGTTAATATATATACATATTATATTTCACTTAATCAAGTTTCTTTTTATTAATATATGTAGCTGGGAGCAGTTCCTTGATAATGTCTAATACTGATATTTGTTTGCCGGGTTTGAACCCGCGATCTCCGGATCGCTAGCTGGCAGCCTTTCCCCTCTACCATGGAGGCCGTCGGATTTTTACTTTTTTTTTTTAAATAATATATATTGTATTCGTTTTAATTATGCTCTTTTTGGAATAAATTCAGCATAGGTAGATGCAAGTTATTTATTTTCACCGTTTTTTTTTAAAGTCTATGTATCCATAAATTGATGTATCTAATGTAGAATATTTTCATTTGAGAAATTCTAGGTTGACGAATATAATGCTTAAATTCAGTATTGGTAGATCAGAGTTAATATTTTATAAGAATAATTTTTAAATATATGTAGCTGTGAGCTGTTCCTTGAAAAGGTATAATACTGAGATTTGTTTGCCGGGGTTCGAACCCGCGATATCTATTGTATTTGTTTTAATTATGCTCTTTTAGGATAAATTCAGAATAGCTAGATGCAAGTTATTTATTTTAACCTTTTTTTAAGTGTATGTATCCATAAATTGATGCATCTATTGTAGAATATATTTAAACCTAGCTGTGAGTTGTTCCATCATCATTTCTAATATTGAGATTGGTTTGTTGATTTGTTTCAAAAAATTTATTTGTAAATAAATTTTACAAAAATTTTAGATGTGGAAATTTGATAAAGTGTATGTAAATTTGATAAAAGTACATATACCTAGTTTTGTAAAAGAACGTATTAGTTACATTTTGTTAATATATATACATATTATATTTAACTTAATCAAGTTTCTTTTTATTAATATTTATATGTACCTATTAATAATTCACTTTCAGAATATTTTTGTTTGGATTGTAAATAAATAAAATCAATTCAAATTTTATAAATATTTACTTTTATTAGCGTTCCCCATAGTTTGAGGATTGTCGATAATATTGACTACGCTGCCGGCTCGGCCGCTGCTGGCAAAATAGAATGGACGGTATTCATCCACCAGGTAACAAGGTATTAACAAGCGTATGGAAGCATCGGCGAACGGAGATCTCGCTGGGCGCTTCTTACGTATTGCAAGCACCGCGTCATGGCAACAATATTTATTTCAAATTACTTGCCTCGTGCAAATCAGGCCAAAATATGACGGTGCAAGGCGCTCGGTTTTAAAATTTATAAAGCACAAGAATCGAAATATTCCTCTTAAATATGGAAGTACGGTACTTACATTTATTAATAACATTTGCTGCACACGATTGGTCCTAAAGGAGTTCAAATTTTTTATTCATTCGGCCTCACTATTGAGAAGAGCACGCTGGAAGGCATTATTCTACTCTTCGATAGACTGGATAGACACTTCATACCTACAGTGAATATTACAGTGGAACGATTCAAATTCTTTACCAGGAAGCAAAGAAATAACGGTCAACAAGCTGTTATTATTTGTCTATTTTGTCGTGACAAGCAAAGTGTTAGGCCGGGTTCCCACTATGCCGGACCGGCAGATCTGCCGGAAACCGGACACCGGACAAGAGTGTTCACATTACACCGGAGCCGGAGAGATAATGGGAGGACATCGCTTCAGGATTCGAAAGAAAAGCCAACTTTCCTCACTGTGTTGGAACAGTAGATGGCAAACATATTAGAATTTTGAAACCAGCCGAGGGTGGTTCTATGTTCTTTAATTACAAGGAATATTATTCTTTTGTATTAGTGGAAGTTGTTGATTCAGAGTACCGTTTTATTTTTATTAGTGTGGGCTCATATGGCAAGGAATACGATTCTACTATATTAAAGGATAGTAAATTTTGGCAAAAGATCAATGATGGTACTTTAAATGTACCAAAGCCTAGACCGCTTCATGAAAACTTGCACGAGGAATTACCGTTTAAACTAATAATAATAATAATATTTGGCTGATTTATATAGCGCCGTTTTCGTGAGAAATCACCTCAAGGGCGTTGTACAAATATATTGCTTAAATAGTTAATACTAGAACTACTGACTTATCTCTAAGACTTATATCTAGTGACTTACGACTAAGGCCTATAACTACTATATTAACGACATATATACGAGTATTTACATATTTAGCAACTGACAACTAAAATTAATATTAACAATCTAATCTTACTAACGCCAGAAGAAGAAGGAAGTTCTATTATATTAGGGTGTTTTTTATTGTTAGCTGGATATATATGTTAAATGAATGAAATTAATTAATAAAATCAATCGTCAATCTTAAACGCATTTAGATGATTCATCTGCCAACAATTAAACCGATTGACTTGTAATGTTCCCGCTGATATTGTCCATTATCCATTGGTAGGCAAGTCAATAGAAAAATTGAATGAACGGAATCGCTAGATAATGTAACAATTACAGTATAAAAAAAATGAAAAAAATAAATATTTGGATAGAATGACGGATTTATGAAAATGAGTGTCTGAAGGCTTTAATCTCCTACGTCCGTATGGAGGTACACATTTGAATACTGATAAAAAGATTTAAACGAGCAGGGCGAACACGTCTACTTTCTTCAAAAAATGCGAGCCGATGACGAGAGGGGAGCCCGGAGCACGGGCGCGGCGAGCGGGGACAGCCGGATACCGGCACAAACTCGTTCACATTACTCCGGTCCGGTGGTTCTACCGGCACTTTCGCAGTGACAAAACGCTCGGTAAAAATGCCGGGCTCGGCAAAAATGCCGGACCCGGGATAGTGTGAATAGCTTCATATAAATTGTACAGCCACTAGCCCTTCCGGCAGTTTTACCGGCCTTGCAGATCTGCCGGTCCGGCATAGTGGGAACCAGGCCTTAGGCCCCGTTCCCACTATGCCGGACCGGCAGATCTGCCGGAAACCGGACACCGGACAAGAGTGTTCACATTACGCCGGAGCCGACAAGAATATCGGACAGTCAAGTACTCACCTCAGTTGAATTTGGACCTGTGCGCACAATGGACGACGAAATTGTTGTGTTGTGGTGGTATCTTAATAGAAGGCAAAATAAAAGAAAACATTGGGTGCATCCTATTTTACGGGAAAGATTTTCACTTGGAACATTTGAAACATTAATATGTGAACTTAGAAGTGACGAATCAAAGTTCTTCAATTATTTTCGAATGACAGCAACCACTTTTGACAATTTACTGGGACGACTTTCAATAGGAGTACGAGATACAAGTTTCAGAGAATGTATTTGCCCAGAACAAAGATTAGCCATATGTCTAAGGTAAGATCATTTTATGCACTAGTTCTGAATGAATGAATGAATGTTTGCTATGTGTTTGTTTGATGAGTGTGAATATATATATATAATATGTGTGTGTAAGTGTATTTGATAATAATTATGATGATTACAAATGCAAATAACTTATTTAAGTATTTATTTGTACTCAAACTCAAAGCTTTATAAAAATTCTTCAAACTTAAAACCCTTCAAAATCTAAGTATTCTTGGGAGTCTTGGGAATTTCCGGAATGATTACTAGATGCTGTTGGCGAAGCTGGAAACGGATTGGAGGACGAAGGTGAAGTTGATGGTATAGGTGTTGTTGCCTGTTGATACGTAGAGTATCTAGAGTGGTGTTGATATTGCGTAGGTGTTGCATGTTGATTGACGCTTGTGTAGTATTGTCCGGTCATCTGATTAGAATCACGCAAATTCCTACTTTTAATTTTTTGCAACATTGTCAGGACGCTAGCTTGAAATTCTAAAGTCTCTTCGATATTTAAAGTGTTCAAGATTGGTATAATGCCTTTGAAAAAAGACAGATGATGGTTTTCCTTTTCTGGCCTTATTCTGGAGTCCAAAAACTTTAACATCTTGTCATTTACCTCTTTATTATCAATTTTTCTTTTATTTTTAATTAAAGGTGAACGAAAATCTGATTCCATGCTTACTTCAGTCTCGGTTCTTGCTTTTTTTGAAACTGACTCATGAGGTGGTCGAGGTTCGGAGACTTTTTTTAAAAACATTAATTGCTCGTGATATAAATAATTTCGTGTCTGTTTGGCCGAAGATCCAGATTTAGACTCATCTTTTTGTTTCTTTACTGTCTTAAGCCACGAATCACGTATATTGTTCCATTTTGTTGAAACCAGTTTTCCTGAAATCATTAAAAAATTTCATAATAGAATAGAATAGAATTTGTTTATTGGTAACGTATAAAGTAATAATGTAGTAACAAAAGATTTTTTTTTTCAGATATTTAGCTTCAGGATGTTCATTCAAAGAAATACATTACTCATACAGAGTAGGCGTTTCGACAATAAGTAAAATAATAAAAGAAATGAGCCACGTCATTTGGGAAAATCTTAAGACAGATTTCCTTAAGCTGCCTGATACTGAGAGAGAATGGGAGGACATCGCTTCAGGATTCGAAAGAAAAGCCAACTTTCCTCACTGTGTTGGAGCAGTAGATGGCAAACATATTAGAATTTTGAAACCAGCCAAGAGTGGTTCTATGTTCTTTAATTACAAGGAATATTATTCTTTTGTATTAATGGCAGTTGTTGATTCAGAGTACCGATTTATTTTTATTAGTGTGGGCTCATATGGCAAGGAATGCGATTCTACTATATTAAAGGATAGTACATTTTGGCAAAAGATCAATGATGGTACTTTAAATGTACCAAAGCCTAGACCGCTTCATGAAAACTTGCACGAGAAATTACCGTTTATACTAGTTGGCGATGAAGGCTTTGCTTTAACACCTAATCTCCTACGTCCGTATGGAGGTACACATTTGAATACTGATAAAAAGATTTTTAACTATAGATTAAGTCGAGCAAGAAGGTATGTTGAGTGCGCTTTTGGTATTCTGGCAAATAAGTGGCGAATACTCCATCGAGCTATAGATCTGAACGTAGACACAGCAATTCAAGTAATTAAAGCTTGTACAGTCTTACATAATTTTGTTAGAGAAAAAGACGGTATAAATTTTGAAAATTACCAAAATATAGAACATAGACAAGAACAAGAAACGACACCTGTGAATCGAAATGGGTCGAGTCGAGGTGGCCCTAATGCCAACGCTATACGGACAGCATTTACTGATTATTTTGTTTCGGATATTGGTTCCGTTCAGTGGCAGGCAGCAGCTATAAAATAATATTTGTGAATACAACATTTTATCAATAAAGCATTAAAAAACTCACCGTATTGTTTTCTTTCTTTTTCTTCCAGTTCATCGAAGTCTGGTTTCAGTATTAAACATACTTCACGCCATGCTGCTAACTTTAAGTTTTTGTCTTTATAGACGTCTTCGGTCTTATCCCACAGAACAGGTCTCTCTTGGACAAGCGTAATTAAAGTTTCGGTTTGAATTTCCATGATACTCGTCTACTTTGGACAAAAATAGCACAACAAAGGGAGCACGAGCAGGGCGAACACGTCTACTTTCTTCAAAAAATGTGAGCATATGACGGAGGAGGGGAGCCCAGAGCGCGGGCGGGGCGAGCGGGGACAGCCGGATACCGGCACAAACTCGTTCACATTACTCCGGTCCGGTGGTTCTACCGGCACTTTCGCAGTGACAAAACGCTCGGTAAAAATGCCGGGCTCGGCAAAAATGCCGGACCCGGGATAATGTGAACAGCTCCATATAAATTGTACAGCCACTAGCCCTTCCGGCAGTTTTACCGGCCTGGCAGATCTGCCGGTCCGGCATAGTGGGAACCGGGCCTTACAATAATAATGTCGAGTCAAATTCTGCAAATGCAGAATGCTACGGATATGGTTGGCGAGTGGAAACGTTTTAAGCAATCATTTCTTTTATATATGATGGCGAATAACTACAACGAGGAAAAGGAAATTCAAAAAGTTGCAAGATTCCTACACACAATACTATGTTGAAGACACACCTGACACCATGTTATATTGTGGTGAAATAAGAACACGATTAATAATTGTAATCTGTACTGTATTGGTTGACAATTGACATTACACGAGCCTACGCCGCCCGGGCTTGCGGAGCAAAAGACAATCTTAATGATATACCTAATGTTACCATATCCAACAATACCTACTTTTTACTTGTATATATTATTATCAAAATTAAATTATAACTTCTTGTAACTGTAACTGACCGGACCTAAGTCCTCCATCACAACACAAGCAAGCATTTTCTGTGGTGGTGGTAGGAGTTATTGTTGGGTTATTCGTAACCCGGGAATGTTTGTCTTTCTTTAAAAAAAAAAAAAAAAAACTTGACCACGACTACGTGACCCCCCCCTGGCGCCAAAGCTGGATCCGCCCTTGCTTGGCTATTATGGAATACATCTGTATGAATTGGCAACAGTGGTACAATAATTATCAATGTTCTCAGTTTGCCAGAAAAAACATTTGATATACTGTTAATAAAATTTTCAAAATTTGAATGGAAATCGGATGCATAATTTATGTTGATCTACCCAAATTGGCATACTTATGTTGATCTCATATATATTGATCTATTCCCGTAGTATGTTGATCCAGGTAAGAAGTTATTAGACAAAGTTGATCTGTGTCTCTATATATGGTTTTACTAAATGAACCAATCAAGGGGGCAATCGGTGGACTGTTCATCAGAAGGTTTTATGTGATTCCGTAATCTTTTGTGATATTGAACTCAAAGTATTAGTCTCTATCCTATTAGTCGAATATCACATAAAATGACTGTGAGATGGTACCGTTTCAAATCAAAATAACGTGTGTTGCTTGAATTGTTTATAAGAAATGTATGCGTATTTAGATTGAAACAAAAACAAATCCATAAAAAAATCATAACTTAACGGGTTCATAGGGTGAGGTTTGTCTAGGTCCTGGCGGCGGATGCGTTTGCTCATCTACTGCGTGGCGGGCCGGAACGAAAGAAACTGGTTGAGGGATACCTTTCGACCATAAAAATCCAAAATGGCGGCAAAAGGAATAATGTTATGTGGGAAATTTTGAACTTGTATCTTTGACCATCTCTCCTGATTACGCTTCGTGACTTAGTAGGGGAGGTCGGGTTCTTGGTTATAATGGGTAATTAATGGATGATTGGACGCGGTTGGAGCTAACTAAAAACTGTCCAAAGAAGCGAAGTTAGCAGTCCACAATGGAGTGCTGGTACCTACCCTAATATATGGAAATGAGGCATGGAATTGGCAGAAGAAGGCTGAAAGTAGACAGAATACTGTAGAAATGAGATCCCTGAGGCATATGTGCGGTAAAATCATGTATGACGAAATGTGCATTTGCTGGGTCTATTCTACAGGTATTTTATTAGAGCCTGTTAAAAGGAGCTAGCAGCATTGATCCCCGTTGCACCGTGCACGTGCTTGATACTCGACGGACACGAGCGGCATATGCCTCAGGGATCTCATTTCTACAGTATTCAGTCTACTTTCAGCCTTCTTCTTTTTTTTTTTTTTATAGTGAATACCTCACAAGAGTCCCAACTGCTCCCGTCTGGAGCCAGTGAGACTATGGTATCCCCAATTGGGGGATGTTGTGAGGCTGAAGGTAAGTGGGGAAGGGAAAGAGGAAGGTGGGGAAGTACCTGGCTATTCAGATCTAGTCACTAAACACGGCTAAAGCCATTTGGAGCAACGTTTCAATTCTGAATGGTGGTCTTACACCAGGGCGATACTGGTAGTATCTTCCACTCTGATGTCAGTCTTCTGTCAGTTCCATGCCTCACTTCCATATATTAGGGTAGGTACCAGCACTCCATTGTGGAGTTTCGCTTCTTTGGACAGTTTTTTGCTATCTCCAACCGCGTTCAATCATCCATTGATTACCCATTTTAAATAATTACCCATTATAATCAAGAACCCGGCCACCCCTACTAAGTCACGAAGCGTAATCAGGAGAGGTGGTAAGAAGTTCAAAATATACCATATAACATTATTCCTTTTGCCGCCATTTTAGATTTTTATGGCCAGAAGGTATCCCTCAACCAGTCTCTTTCGATCCGGCCCGCCACGTAGTAGCTGAGCAAACGCAACAGTGTACCCCTGCTAAGTGATTTTTTTATGGATTTGATTTTTGCGAATGTTTCGAATAGCTCTAAAGATGATTCTTTTAAAATCATCTCATATTTAATATTATAAAACAGTATGACCGGAAATCGGCTGAACTAAAAAAACAGCTAAAAGGTGGTTACAAATATTATTATATTAAATTAATTTTGTCATTTAATTGCCAAACAATGTGTATATATATTCATTTAAATTAAAATAGCAACTTCACATTAGAAAAGAGAGGACAACGAACAAATAAGTACATTGACTAAGTGTTACGGACGGACATGCACTTGAGCTTATAAAACTTGGGAGCTGTACTCACAGAAACTGGAGTTTAGTTGTAGTACGGGGTCAATTGTACCGGTATAATCATCCCCCAAAAACATTAACACAGAAACCATATAAACTACTAAATGCGGTTTAAAGCTAACGAATCCACCTAGATTTAATCAATAATCCCATATTTTTAGATTCCATAAGTACCCACTCTATTGTGTACCTAGAGGTAAAACTAAGATATTGCACAATATTGGTAAAATATGGCAGAAATCGCTCCAGTGGATAAGTAATAAAACGTATTTTATAAGCACTAATTAAAAAAAATTGTCTAAATGAACAGATAAATTTTTAAACAATTATGAATAAAGTACATTCTGGAATCCTTAATAAGTCGTTTTGAAATATTTCGCCGTGTTTAGTAATCAATAGTATCCGGGAACGCGGTGGCAAGACGTAGAATTCCATAGCCGTTGATTATCAAAGACAAAAAAAATAAAATTATAATTATTATATGGGTTAAATGTATTATAATCAGGGTGTTTTCACATCCCGGCAGTCCGCAGGTGCATTGTCTTAACAACGAAGTTTTGGTCTGATCACATTTTCAATACAGTATTATTTTTTAACGAATTTAGTTTTCATACAAAGAATATACAAATAAACCATTTTTGTGTATAAAAAAAAATATCTGCCTTTTAGTTAAGATGTAGTGTGATATGATTTGTATTGTTTTATGAAACACTAATATGAAACATGAAGGAATTATCAAAATTTAAATAAAATATATTGAGGTGTTTTATCTTATCTTTTAGTTGGTATTACTATAAACTGCACGTGTTAGTTCTACTTCTGCCATTTTTGTGCTAAAAATACTTTATTCAACTTCTTGAAGCTAGCTGTAGCTTTTTGTAGGAAATATGATATCTGATTATAATATTGTCAATATTTCTGTTTTAATTTTTTACAAATAAAAACTTGTGTGAATACCGCACCAGAGTCATACAGTCCTAACCGCTCCCGTCTGGAGCCAGTGAGACTATGGCATCCTCAAAGGAGACCTCGAAGGAGATGACGAGGAGGAAGGTGGGAGAATACCTGACTATTCAGATATGGTCACCAAACACTAATTGTAAAATAGTGCAAATTAATTTTAATAAAATTTATTTGAACCCGCGACCTTCGGATTGCTAGTCGAGAGCCACCTCAAGTAGTTTGATGACTTCTTTTGGTGAGATTTGTTCGGTTCTTGGCGGCGGATGCGCTTGCCTACCAAATGCGTGGTGGGCCGGATCGATTAATCCTCTTTCAACGCATCGCCTTGCAACGCAGTAGGAGAGTTGGATTCTTATGTTTATCACTCGAACACACTCACCCCCAGATTACTACCAACCCATCATACCTATTTCCTTCCCAGAACTCACTGTCCTTCCTGTCTTTCAAAATACCCCCAACACAGCATTCACAAAGATGACATAGGCTTTGAGGGTTACGATTTTCCTAAAGGCCTCCTGTGTGGAGACGATGTAAAAAAATACAAAAAATAAAAAACTATCTCGCTAAATCGTTGGGGGTGACTAATGGTAGGGGTATTGGTTATCTAATAAATGGTTCCCGGGGCGGCGGTACACATAATTGTAATAATTCTCGAGGGCTCTGATGTACAGACATTATGGCCCTTGTTGATTGCCGAACATATACTAAAACATCGTTGGTTGGAATCGGTGCTTGAAATGACTTTAGAATAAAAATAAGACTTTAGAATTAAATTTTTCAGCAATTTTAATTTAAAATTTGAAAAATCAAATTCTCACCAATCTAATCGCCGCAATGTTAATAGGCACATATTATGGATATTACGCTTTGTTTCAACTTAATCATTACAAGAAACTTACGTCGGGAGAGATGGTAAAAGATAAATTAAAATAAAATTTGATTCAATCAATGTTCAATATTTCTCTTTTAAAATGATTCAATGAACCTCACCCCATGAACCCGGGCACCCCTGCTTAGTCACAAAACGTAGTAAATGATGCATTAAAGTTACATTTTTGATTAATCAAGTTCAAAAGATTTTTTAAGCATGGATTTGACGTTTGCGAAAGTTCCATTTCAATATAAATACGCGTGAGGCAGTCTATCCTCTTTAAGTACAAAGTCATTTTCATAGAATATGGATGTTCTAACAGAATCTAAAAAGTACCACAAAGCGCGCGAAATTGGCGGTTACAAGTTACAACGCATGCAAGCCGTCAAGTTTGTCAGAAATATATAGATCAACAAAATAAATCGTGTAAAATGTATATGCGACCGAAAAATGGGCGTGGCTTACAGCTAAATCTCGATGACACAAGTTGATCTGTAGGGATTTACATATGTATGCCAGCTTGGGTAATGAATCAACATATCCGGGGTGGATCAACAAATGCAAACGGATCAACATATACCTGGCGTATCGTCGCGCGAGATCAACATAGTACGAGAGGGGATATATATATATATATCCCCTGACGGATTTACGCACGGACGCAATAAATGTTGTGGGACCTATATATATATATATATATATATGTAGAATAATGTTCTCGGTTTACCCGCGTAAAGTAGTCCTAAAAAGGACTTTTTAATTTCTGACGTTTCGGACAGATCTCACTGTCCATCTTCAGAGGCCTTATGTCCTGAATTTCGTCTCAAACTGAACGCTTTCGCGTGTCTGTTCGGTCCGGAAGTCAAGATACAAGTGGGTGCTTATCAATTCTTATGTCTAGGACGAAGTATGCGTGTTGATAGTGATTTGACGGTAGAGGGGGTGGGGGCGGGGTTGGCAATATCAAGCAGTATGTGTGTAACGACCTGATTGGGTTGCTTTGAACTTGTTGGAAGTGCTTCTGAGAATTTTGGAAATGCCGGTTTTGGGTTATTTTGGTCAATTATAACTTTCCAGGTGTTGGGAATTCTAATTGAGTCATTTCTGGTATTCATATTATTTTTATGTTATTTAACAATTAAATCAACACGCATACTTCGTCCTAGACATAAGAATTGATAAGCACCCACTTGTATCTTGACTTCCGGACCGAACAGACACGCGAAAGCGTTCAGTTTGAGACGAAATTCAGGACATAAGGCCTCTGAAGATGGACAGTGAGATCTGTCCGAAACGTCAGAAATTAAAAAGTCCTTTTAAGGACTACTTTACGCGGGTAAACCGAGAACATTATTCTACATCTTACACCCGTGAAAACCTTAACCATAACATATATATATATATATATATATATATATATATAGGTCCCACAACATTTATTGCGTCCGTGCGTAAATCCGTCTTTGGGCGTCCAGCACTTCTAGTTCTTTTTTTTAGATTGTTTTTGTGAATATTGCATTATGTTTTACTCACAGTAATCGCTAATATCATATTTTTTTAATATTCATAATAATGCAGGTTTTGATGTTTATTACACTTTCATACATTTCTAGCGTCACGTACATACTCACGTCCGGTGTATATTTTTTGTATATTGAAGGTTCCTTTTAATATAGGTTTCACGTCCGTTCACTCTAATTCAATTGTTACGTCTTACGTATATTGCTGACTATTCTAATAAAGGTTTCACGTCCATACTGAATAATTTATTCTGGCGTCCGAGTGTATATTATTTGTTTGTTACATGGCGTTTTGAAGTTCGATTTCATTTTTACGTCTTCCGTATATAAGGCCCTTAAGACTCTTGGATTTGTTTTGAGAGTTTCAAAAGGTACATTTAGGCCGTTGTTATGCCCCTTATATTATAAAACCCCTTAGGATTGCATGACTTATTCTGATATGGGAGATATATTTCACCTTAAAAATAATCAATATAAATATTGTTTATTTTAATTCATTTATATATGGAGACAAATAGACATCTATAACTTTTGCAATGTTTTGTTTATTTTGAATATCTACTTATGTGAGACTTCTTATCATTTTTACCAACGTATCTTATTTTATTTTACGCTTTTGTTGTAACATTTTATTTTTTTCATTCTATTTTGTTTTCTCTATTGTTTTAATTTTGAAGAATTTATAATAACTGCGATACTCAACTATTAAACTAGAATTTAAAAGTCTATTAGGTGTAATAAATAAATTAACAAATAAATAAACAACATAAAATATTTCTTACTCTTCTAGTGAAGTTTTCACGTTCACAGTGAATTAATTAATTAATTACAGCATCTGTGGTTGAGAGGTAAGACTCTCGACTCGCAATCCGAATCCCGTAATCTGACGGACAAACCCGGCGTGCCCAAATAAATTTTTATTTGTTTGTGTTATTTCACAATTGATACATTAAACATAATTTAAAGTGTGTTTGCAACACGTTCCAGAGTGAAATATACTCTCAGTATCGCCCTGGTGTGAGACAACCATTCCGAATGGAAACGTTATTTCTAAGCTTTTGCCGTGTTTGGTGACCAGATATAAATATCCAGGTACTTTTCTACATATCTTTTCCCCATCTTCTTTCCCTCGCTAATACCTTCACCCTAGTACTCAGATTGGGGATGCCAGTCTCGCTGTTCCAGACGGGAGCGGTTGAGACTCTTGTGCGGTATATAAAAAATATATGTATTTATATATGTGTTTTATTTTTTGGCATCCAGAAACACACTAGACCTGACAACAAACTGTCTATTGATAGTGTGAAGTTTGAATGAATATCTTGTTGCATCTTGTAGATGTGGCATCGTTGTAAATGAACTAAATGTTGCCAAATCTAGCGTTTTGCTTCACCAAGGGCTCAAACAATACATAAAAATGTACAAATTCGCAAACGGCCATGGGGACGCAATACTATCGACGTAATGCGTGGACGCAGCACGGCCGTCGTTATGTATACAAAATAATATATTTTTTTATTTTTTTTATTTATTGCACAACAGATAGATTATCCAATTACTGTACAATTCTCAATTTGACAATCTTAACACCTATGAAGATAATTATTATACAAAAAAAACTTTAGGCTATTTAAAGAAGAATTATACAGGGTGTATCGGCACGTACCCGACAAACTTTAACCAGCTATTCCTTAGCACATTTGGAGTAAAAAATGTTATGGGCACTTTGCTGTCCGGTAACATTTTTTTTCAATTAAAAACAAAAAATAAATAAAATTTCCACACTCCGTTACTGCCCCCAGTATAGGGGTAAAGTACTTGGCAACGCCGCGCTACTGTCATCTCTTTCACACGTATTCTGTCTCAAGTCTCGTGTGGGCTGTTATAAGCAAGTGTGTCGAAAACCATCTTCGCTCTTTCCTACACACTAAATAATAATAGTTAAAAATGAGACGAATGATGCCATACCATTGTTATTGTAAAAGCACGCCAATACGTAAGTATACAACGAAACTCGAATAAGAATTGCCAGGTGGGTTTTTCAATCGCTTTAATCTGACTTCAAACAATAATTAAACACGTAAGAATTTATTAAATTATTTCCAAGTATTATTTAATATAATATTACAGTGCAGTACTTTGAACCTTCGCAATAAATTTATTTGATTTTAAGTTTAGTTTGTAGAACTCCATTTCAATTTAGAGATTTTTTTTAATTTTTAACAGTATTATTATTAAATTTATAAAAACAGTGTGTTTATAAACAAGTTCTGCTAGTTGTAATTATTATTACGCGTGACAGCTGTTTCACCTTCTGACGGCATTATCAAACTGTGGTGAAGCCACTTAAAGACGACGTAAGTGATAACTTTCTATTTTTATTATCCTGGCTTTATTGATTTCCGAGTAAATTGTCGTATATTATTATTTGCTAATTCCTATTATTGCATTGTTTAAAATTTCACTTAATGTCGTTGGTTTTTCCAACTGATGACTCAGGGGTTTATTTCCCTGAATAATTAAGTATTTTGGGGTCTAATTATTATGCATTTCATTACATCCGATAATCTACACAATTTTTATGTTGAATTGGGGTAAGTTTTATGGCTAAGGGAAGGAGTGGAAGGTGAGGAAGTACCTGGATATTCAGTCTGGTCACCAAATACGGCTAGTCATTTCAAGCAACGTTTAAATTCTGAACCTGGATATTCAGATCTGGTCACCAAGTTATTTTTTTTTTTTAATATTAACTCCACACAGGAGGCCCTGAAGAAAATAATTTCCCTCAGGGCCTATGTCATCTTTGGGGATGCTGTGTGGAGGGTCTTTTTGTAGAGAGGAAGGAGTGAACATGGGTCTTGAAGAGTCCCATCTTGTAGGAGGGAGGAAACACAGAGGCCGGCAGTTCGTTCCACAGCCGAGCTGTTGAACTTAAGAACGAATCGTAGAAGCGACCCGTTCTCATGTGACAAATGTCAACCGTGTACAAATGTTGGGCGCGCGTTTGGCGTGTATCCCGACTACGCACCGGTGCCGAAGGGATCAATGACGCTAGTTCCTCAGAGCATCTTCCATTGTAATACCGATAGAACAAGGACAGCATACCTACCTGACGCCTGTGCTCTAAAGATTGCAGTCCGTTTGTTAAGATTGGGGAATTTATCAAACGGACCGCCCGTTTCTGCACAGAGTCAAGGGTTTTTTTCAGGTATTTAGGGGCTCCGGACCAGAGATGGCTGCCAAATTCGACAGTAGGGCGCACTTGCGATTTGTACAGGGTCAGCAGTTGTGTACTATTAAAGTATCTGCGGGCCCTGTACAGTACGCCCAGCTTCTGAGAGGCCAGCTTTACTCTGGCTTCGATGGAGCCCCCATACCTGAGCTGGTCACTTATAGTTACACCAAGCATATCAATGGAAGGCCTGTTCGGAAGATTGCTTCCGTTGAAGGAGACTAGGTTATCATTTAGATCCCTTTTAGACGTAATCAGACAGGATTGGGTCTTTGAAACATTAAATTCGACGAGATTATTTTTATCCCAGGAGGAAATACTCTCGAGATAACCGTCCATTCTCTGCTTCAAAGCCCTCCGAGCCGTTGGAGTTTGTGTGCCCTTTGGGGGCTTGTCAAACAAAAAGCTATCATGAACTGTACTGTCATCCGCGTAACAATGAATCGGTGCACATGTCAAAAGGTCATTGATGTGCAACAAAAACAAAGTCGGAGACAGAACCGATCCCTGTGGGACGCCAGCATTTATAGAGTGTGAGGATGAGGTGAAACCGTCAGCAACAGCCTGAATCGACCTATCCCTTAAAAAATCAGCAATCCACGTACACAGGGATGCGGGAAGTCCGTAAGAAGGCAATTTGTTGACAAGTCCTCGGTGCCAGACCCGGTCAAAGGCCTTGGATATGTCTAGTGCGACCGTTTGGGTCTCACCGTGACGTTCCAGGCACCGCCCCCAAACATGCGACACATATGCGAGAAGATCACCGCACGAGCGGTTCCGCCGGAATCCATATTGACGGTCGTTGATAATTTTGTTCTTCTCGAGGTATGTGAGCAGTTTGTCGTTGATCACACGTTCCATCACTTTGGACAGAACTGATGTGATCGCTATGGGGCGGTAGTTGGCCGGGTTGGAGCGGTCACCTTTCTTGGGAATACGGTGAATGACCGCTTTTTTCCAACCAGAGGGCACAGTGCCACACTTCAGGGACATTTTGAAGAGCTTTGTCAAAACTGGAACTATTTCCGCAGCACACCTCTGCAATACCAGGGCAGGTATTCCATCAGGTCCACTAGCTTTGTTAACATCGAGCCCCCGTATAACGTGGAGTACATCCCGATGCCGGATCCTCAGCTTTTTCATATAGAAGCCGCAGTGAGGAACCGACGGCGGAACAGCACCTCCGTCATCGAGGGTCGAGTTTTCCGCAAACATTTTCCCTAATAAGTTAGCCTTTTCGGTGGCGGTGTTTGCTAGTGAGCCGTCAGGTCTGGTAAGAGGTGGCAAACTGGGTTTGCAAAAATTCCGACCTATTGAGCCTGCAAGGGACCAGAATGCTCTGCTGCCATGCGGGCAGGCAGCCAGCTTTTTGCTGATCTGCAGGTCGTGTTCGAATTTTGACCTATTAATGATTCTCTTGCATTCCTTTGCCGATTTGTTGTATGCTGATCTGCTTTCGGGCGTTCGAGATGTGTTGTAGGCTCGGTAAGCCGCGTTTTTTCGTCGAACTGCTTCGGAGCATTGTCGACTGAACCACGGCTTTGAGCCCACACCAGTTTCTTTAGTAGTTGATTGTATGAAGCCATCCATCGCCGATTTGATGACTTCACCAATCTCCTGGGCACATCTTGAAGGGTCCGAAGTCCGAAAACAAACAGCTGACCACGGAAAAGCGTTGAAATGGGCCCGCATACCGAACCAATCTGCTGACCTATAGTGCCACACTTTTCTCCTCAGCCTCTCATTGGTTGGTCTGAGGCTAACGGGGATTGATGTCGTCACTAGGCAGTGGTCAGATGATCCCAGAGGCGCTGTGACGTCAATCTTATAACCGTGTGGCACAGTAGTTAAAAATAGGTCTAACAGATTGGAACGGTGAGTCTGGACATCAGGAACCCTTGTAGGCTCCTGAACCAGTTGCTCTAATCCGTAGCAAATGGCAAAGGATTCCGCCTGTCGGCCAGCCGAGTCCGTTGGGCCTGAGAACTTCAACCATGGTTCGTTATGAACATTGAAGTCCCCCAGAACAATAAACTCGGCCGAAGGGTAGCGGGGCAAGAGATCATCAATAGTTTCTCTCAAATGTTTGAAGAGCTCGGAAGTGTCTGATTCGCTGTGGTTCGGTGAGCGGTATAGACATGCGTAGAATCTTGCCGTACTGGCAAGATTGACGCGCACCCACATTACGTCGAATCTGGAGCTTTCCAGACTCAATAATCGTACACAGTTGACGTCAGCTCGACTATAGAGGCAGACTCCTCCTTTGAGTCGGAACTTGCTTGCAAGGGTAAAGCCCGGGCAGTCCAGATAGGAGGAGTCTGGCGGCTCGGCTATCTGAGTTTCGGATAGGAAAAGAAGGTTGGGACGTTGGGACAAAAGATGGTGATGAACAGAATTTAAATTAGTATGCAGACCGCGAATGTTGGCAAAATTTACCAACAGTTTTGGCCCGCACCGGGGACGCCTGCTACTCGCCGCTGTAATGACGTTAAGTTTGTTTTTATGTATATTCATGATTTTACTTTTTTTTTTTTTTTAAATGGTATGAAGTGAAAGGAAGGTCTGGAATGGAAAGGTATGAGGAGTGGGTAGGAATATGGGGTTCAGGCTGTCCAGGAGTGATGAGCGTTTGGTTCCAGCCCACTCACTGCGGTGCTAGGCGATAGGCTGGGAGAGTCCGGCTGGAGAGGGCATCCAATGCGCCTCAAACGCTGCTGCTGGGTCCCCTCCGGTCACGAACCGGCACAACAGCAGTGGCAGGGTTTTTTCACTCGCTGATGGGGCAGCCCACCCTTAGTCGTGAGCCTGAGGGTCGGGCCCCTGTACTATCGAGCGGCCCGGACAGCGGTAACCGGTTGTAAAGGGTCTCCCTCAACCAGCATCTCCCAACCGGCCCGCCACGCAGAAGGTGGGCCGACGCACCCGCCACCAAGACCTAGGCAAACCTTAAACCATGAACCCGGGCACCCCTGCTAAGTCACCAAACGTAGCGAACCACTTGGGGTGACCTGTGGCAGAGGTGTTGGTCATCCAATAAATGGTTCCCAGGGCGGCGGTACCCATTCCCGCCTACCAAATTACGAAATACGGCTAGTCATTTCAAGCAACGTTTAAATTCTAAACCTGGATATTCAGATCTGGTCACCAAATACGGCTAGTCATTTCAAGCAACGTTTAAATTCTAAACCTGGATATTCAGATCTGGTCACCAAATACGGCTAGTCATTTCAAGCAACGTTTAAATTCTAAACCTGGATATTCAGATCTGGTCACCAAATACGGCTAGTCATTTCAAGCAACGTTTAAATTCTGAACCTGGATATTCAGATCTGGTCACCAAATACGGCTAGTCATTTCAAGCAACGTTTAAATTCTAAACCTGGATATTCAGATCTGGTCACCAAATACGGCTAGTCATTTCAAGCAACGTTTAAATTCTGAACCTGGATATTCAGATCTGGTCACCAAATACGGCTAGTCATTTCAAGCAACGTTTAAATTCTGAACCTGGATATTCAGATCTGGTCACCAAATACGGCTAGTCATTTCAAGCAACGTTTAAATTCTGAACCTGGATATTCAGATCTGGTCACCAAATACGGCTAGTTATTTCAAGCATTGTTTAAATTCTAAACCTGGATATTCAGATCTGGTCACCAAATACGGCTAGTCATTTCAAGCAACGTTTAAATTCTGAATTAATTAATCAATTACGAATTCCTGATGACTCAGGGGTTTATTTCCCTGAATAAGTAAGTATTTTGGGGTCTAATTATCATGCATTTCATTACATCCGATATATCTACACAATTTTTATGTTGAATTGGGGAAAGTTTAATGGCTAAGGGAAGGAGTGGAAGGTGAGGAAGTACCTGGATATTCAGATCTGGTCACCAAATACGGCTAGTCATTTCAAGCAACGTTTAAATTCTGAATTAATTAATCAATTACGAAAAAGCGTGGGGTTAAGAATATTTTTTTAAATTATAGTTGTAATTTATTGTCGATTTTTTAAAAAATTTTGCGATATTTTAAATAAAATTTAATAATTATTATGTAAATAAATTATCAATCTGGCAGCATTCATTTGCAGGTGGTCAATCCAATGCAGTCATGACGTTTGTGTGAGTGCTTTCCTTTGTGTGAGTGTGTTGCGCAGCAGTTTTATATGAACCGTTTTTTGATTCATCGGGATTGTTTTTAAAACTATACATTCTTTGTACCTTCAAATTAGTGGAAATAAACTTAAGTGTGTCAAGCTGCTCGTTATATTCCGGTAATTCTGGAAGGCTTTTAACATAAGCAATAATATTCATAAATCACATTCCGCGAAGTTGTAAATAACTAAATTTATTAAAAAATATACGTTGTAGGATAGCCTAGCAATTAGGGTGATTTAAAAAACAACGGCGCTGTTCAAATAATCCAATTATTATTATTGATAAGTACCTAAGTGAGGAAAATTGTTTTTAAAAGTGCTCAGAATTATTGGACTTCGATTATAAATTCAGGAAATCTACTAATTAGTTTCTTAGTTTCAAAATTAGACTATTTAATACGTGAAACGCGTAAGAGGTGAAACCAGAGCATTCCAGAGGTGAAACAATTTAGATACAAAAATAAAACTGATGTGTCCAATACAAGAAGACAATCAGTGATTCGCATACGAAAAATGTGATTAATCATTATTGTTAAATAAAATATTTATTTTCTGGTACTGGATTATGTAATACGGGCTTCGTTCGCAGCGACACGCAGTTGCGACGTTGGTTTCAAACTTTGACAAAGGATAAAACAGTGGTGACATGTGGTGAAAATATGTTTAGTTAATTTTTTATTAAAAAAAAAAGTTACCGGACAGCAAAGTGCACATAACATTTTTTACTCCAAATGTGCTAATGAATAGCTCGTTAAAGTTTGTCGGGTTAGTGCCGATACACCCTGTATATATCTAGTGCTTCTGAGATTTCATTCAATAGCACCATTCCTCTTGTCATGCTATGTTGTGCTAGAATATCTGTTCTGCCGTATGGTATTTTGAATAAGTCGTGTCGACGACTACGGCTGAAGTTTTCGGGCACGTATAAACCATAGCATTCCAAGAGGAACGGGCTATCAATATAGTTATGGATTATGTTAAAACTAAGTATTGCAAGATTTGCATGACGTCTAGTTTCCAAGCTAAATCTATTTGTTGCCTCAAGTAAGTCCACATGGTGCATGAACCTTGGATAAGTTCCACGCATCCGCATATAGACATACCTGAGGAATTTTTTCTGGATTTGTTCCAGCATATTAATATACTTAGTTTGGTGCGGAGTCCACACACCACTAGCATACTCCAGCTTACTTCGTATGACGCCATCAAACATGGCTATCATTGCATCTGGGTCGTGAAATTGTTTACATGTTCTGGTGATAAACCCCAGGAGTTTGTAGCATGCTGTAGTAAGTCGTGATATGTGGTCCGAGAATGTTAGTTTGGGATCAAAGACGATACCGAGATCTTTATAGCTATTGACTCGGCATAACTTTTTCTCTTTAATGGTGTAATCAAAAACTACGGGCTTCTGAGAGCGGGTATATGTCATTGTTACGCATTTTTTTATATTAAATTCTAATTTGTTTTTATCTGACCATTCTGCTATAGCATCAAGGTCAGATTGCATTTTTAAGCAGTCTTCGTAAAATATTATTTCCATCAAAAGTTTGAGATCATCCGCAAATAAAAGACATCTGCTATATTTTACACAGACCTGGATGTCGTCTATAAGTATTAGGAACAACAGAGGACCAAGGTTTGACCCTTGGGGAATACCTGACAAGGCGGGGAATTGTTTAGATTCCTGTCCATTTATTGATACATATTGTCTTCTGGATTTTAGATATGACGCGAAGAAGATAAGTGTCAGATGATCGAAGCCAAGTTTAAACATTTTAAGTAATAAAATATCATTTTTTTTTTTTTTAGTTATTTATTAAGTTAAAAGAAATACATATTTCACTTTGTTAACTTAAGTGTACATTGATTAAAAACAAAAATAATATTTATATAAATAATTATGGTTTACTACCTAAGTAACATATTTTTCTTAAGTAAGAGCATTTTGGTTTTGCTCATTGATCTTGAGGGCAAACAGTTTTTTCTTAAATATATTTATTCTATTTACGGTTGTCAGGCTATCAGGAAGGAGATTATATATGTGTACACCCTCATGGCCTATGTTTCTTTTACCACACTCTGTCTTTGCTGAATTTGTGTATAATTTATTGTGTTGTCTTGTGTGGTGGTCATGTACTTGTGATGTTTTCATAAATGAAGTATTTGTGTGTATCATGATCAACTCGATCAAAAGCCTTGGCAAAATCCGTATACACTACATCGGTTTGGTGTCTCGAGTCCAGTCCGACGGCCACCAATCGCGAAAATGTTAACAAATTTGATACCGTGGATTTTCTTGGCATGAAACCGTGTTGGTTTTCTCCTAGAAACGGCATAATTTGGTGATGTAATTTTTTATAAATAATCATTTCAAATATTTTGGGTATAGTTGACAGAATGGCAACAGGTCTGTAATTCTTAATATCAGCCTTGTCTCCAGCTTTGAAAATTGGGCTCACACGCGTGAGTTTCCAGGAATGGGGGAAACAACCAGTAGAAATGCTTAGATTATATATATAACTCAGTGGATGACTTATGATTTTTGACATATAAGCAATTGTATTAGGGGGTATTCCGTCTGGGCCTGCCGCCTTATCGAGCTTTAAAGTCCGAGTACAGGCATCTACTTCCTCTGCACAGGTTAGCCCAAGACTGATTTTTCCGATATTCCAGGGATCCTCTGTTCGAGTAAAGTCTAGATTTAGTAGAGGGGCTGTCTGGCTGTACACTGATTTGAAATAGTCAGCAAATTTTTGGCTAACTATTTCGGGATCGGAAATAGTCGCCGTTCCGTCGCTTAAGTTTATTTGGGTATGTTATATATAATATCTACTCGTGATCGGTCACGAGGATACAATATCATCGACGCAGCACTTCCGTCGTTACGTATTCAATATAATAATATCTGTTTTTATATTTAACTTAATTAGTTTAACCTCAAATTGTAATATTTTAATTAATGAGCTTAACTTATTATTATCATTATGTTAAAAATAAAAAATATTTTTATTTATATTTCTTAACATCTTTAGTGTTACAATATTTACAGCATAATATTTCAATCACTTTTCTGATAAATCAGATGCTTATGATTAGGAAAAGACAACTATATATTTTTTAATATATTTATATTGCAAATATTATTACAAAAACTATTAATAATCTTACAAGAAAATACAATAAAATTAATAAAACAGGTTATTTATAAATAAAACCTAGGAATGATAAGCAGAAACATAATATGTGGAGTTTATTAAACAGAATTGAAAAGTACCTACACGGCACACACGCTCATGTAATCGATTTACATAAAGGAAAACACTGTAAAACCATTTCAAATAAAAATTCTTGTGTTAGAAGAATATGTTCAACATATGTATAATAACATTCTCTCTGATTCTATCTTCAATGTAACCAAAATAAATATAAAAACTCAATTAATAATGTATTAAACGTGTACCAAACTGCATAAAATGTAATGACATATATTATGTAGTATTATGTTATAATAATCTTCTGTTTTAATCATCTCCTGTTATAATAACCTCATGTTATAATAATCTCCCTCTTGAATAACTTTATATTTTTTACAAAAAACGAAACAATACTTCTTTTTAAACCACTTTATATTCATTTAACACAATATTTGGGTTCAATCCAAACCGGTCGACGAAATATAAATTAAAATAAAGTGGTTTAAAACAAAGTATTTGTTTCATTTGTATTATGTCAAGCCACAAAGTGTTTGCTTTCTTCGATAAATTTAATATTTTTTAGATAAATTTAAGTATAGTGTTTAAATTTTTAGATGCATTATAGAATAGTATATTGAGGAAATCTGTAATTAGTTTTTCAGTTAGGTAAATTACACATGTATAAATGAACAGCATTGTAAACTGTTGATTTCTCTGAAATAAAATAAATAAATAAATAATATCAAACAATAAGAAAAGTTATGAGGTGGTATTAGAGAATTTTAAATTGATTTTTTTTGTAACTGTTATAATTTTTCTCAGATATATCTAGGAGTAATTTATTAAAAAAAATTATACCGTTAAATAGTGATGTTGGGCTGTTGTAGTTCAAACTAGTGGTACGGTTAGTCCTCCAATATAAATAATTATTTTGCTTAAAATTAATTGTGGAATATTATTTTTTCAATGAAATCTTTATGTAATTGAAGTACTTCCAATATACCAATCCCTAAATATACCAATCCTAAGAGAAAGTCCAGTTATATTCAATTTTTCAATGAAGTCCTAAATCCTGTATCTAAATTTCGCCAATAAACAATTAGATAATGTTAATTAAGTGTTAATCTCAAGTGACCTACCAGGTAAGTATTGTACTGTATATTTTCTCCATAAATAGTTAAGTAATAACATAGATCACTGTAGAAATGTATTATAAGTTTGTACAGCGCCCTTGAGGTGTTTTTGCACAAAAACGGCGCTATACAAGTCATCCAAGTATTATTATTATTATTTATTATTACTTAATGTACGAGTATTTTTGTCATAAATTTTTTTGAGAGGGGGAACTGGGAAACCTTTGAAAACATGTATTGTTGGATAGTAATATGGCTTGTTTAAGATAATTTTTCTTAATATTTTTTGAATTGTCGCAAATGGAAGTAGGCATGATTTATATGCACCCCCCCCCCCCACCACAAGCCACGATTCCATATATTGTAGTAGTGTAGAATGTGCAAGTGCAAAATAAATATCTTTATGTATTTTTAATGATACAGTATTTCTAAGTCGAAAAAATATAAAGATGAGTTTTCTCATTCTGTCTACTGTGGAGTTTATTTGACTTTTCCATTTGATGTTATTATCGATAATTATTCCAAGATGTTCACACCCTAAGCACCCTGATCAAGTTTCTGAAGGAATCGCTTAGGTACCTGCTTACGCATTTAGTTCGAGTTGAATCCTGCAATCATACATAAAGATAGCAGTCAATAAAGATATACGTTAAGAAAATTAAGATTACGTTTTATTTTTATTTTTATAGTGAATTCCTCACAAAAGTCCCAACTGCTCCAGTCTGGAGCCAGTGAGACTATAGCATCCCCAATTGGGGTATATTGTAAGGCTGTAGGTAAGTGGGGAAGGGGAAGCGATGGGCAAGAGAAAGGTGGGGAAGACAAAGGTGGGAAAGTACCTGACTATTCAGATATAGTCACTAAACACGGCTAAAGCCACTTGGAGCAAAGTTTCAATTCTGAATGTTGGTCTTACACCCGGGCGATACTGGGAGTAACTTCCACTCTGTTGATAATTCTCAGTCGAAGTATATTACAGTAAATATTACCGAATCGGATAGGGACACATTATCTCAGTTGGTAGAATCATGGCCTGGAAAACCAAAGGTCCTGGGTTCGAGTCCCAAATGTGACAGTGCCTTTTTCAGATTTTTCAGATGTTCGATTGAGTTTCGCTAATATTGTCTTCATTAATTAAAAATAATACCTAATCTAGAACGGCCACGGGTTCGCAATACTATCGATTTAATGCGTGGATACAGCACTACCATCGATATGTATTAAAAATAATATCTATTCGTGAACGGACGCAATACTCATAAATATTACTGCGTACACGCATCACGATCGTCGTTACGCATTAAAAACCACGCAGGATGCTTCTTAGTTCTGAGTGTCAAGCGGAATCGTTGTAAATTAACCCAATGTTGCCAAATCTGATGATTTACTCAACCAAACGCTCAAATAATATACAACAATGTACTCGCGAATGGCCACGGGGACGCAGTACTATCGAAGTAATGCGTGGACGCAGCACGATCGTCGTTATGCATTAAAAACCACGCAGGACGCTTCTTAGTTTTGAGTGTCAAGCGGCACCGTTGTAAATTTACCCAATGTTGCCAAATCTGATGATTTACTCAACCACCATGGGGACGCAGTACTATCGAAGTAATGCGTGGACGCAGCAAAACCGTCGTTATGTATTCATAATAATATTTCAGCGTGATCGGCCATGGGGACGCAATACTATCGACGTAATGTGTGGATGCAGTACGACCGTCGATATGGATATAAAATAATATCGACTCGTAATCGGTCTCGAGGACGCAATACTATCGACGTAATGCGTAGACGCAGCACGATCTTCGTTATGTATCGAAAATTGTATTACTTCGTGGCCGCTGCAAGATCGTAGAAATGAATAAAAACATACACTGCTCGATATATACATCGTGTAGTGAACCTGTCGGCAAAATGTCAAACGTTCAATATTCGTTTCCAGACATTATGAGAGATTTTTTGCTTCCACAAAAATTTTCGCCATACGATTCTACATGGGGTAAGCATCGTTCTGGCCAATTTTGACGTCAAAACATTGTAGCATCCGTATATCGGACGCTGTAAGTCGGTGGACGCTGCAATGCTATGGAGTTTTTAGGGGTCGGACGCAACAAATGTAGCGGGATATATATATTATTCAAGCATATATATATATATATATATTTTTTTTTTTAAACAAGAAAGACAAATATTCCCAGGTTACGAATAACCTGACTATATTTGAAAATCTCCTACTACCACCACAGTAAGCTGAAAATTTTGCTTGTGTTGTGATGGAGGACTTAGCCAGCCGAGGAATTGAACACACTACGCCTGAGTGGGACCCAAGCACGATGATCAAGTAATGCAATATTAAGTTTGTTCCCAATAAACCATTAAAAATGTCCAAGTTCTCCTTATCACCCCATGTCAGTTGATGCTTTGTTTCTCCAGATACATTATTATAATTCATTAGTCTACATAATTATCGTTCGGTTTTTCCCATGTCTTTTGTACTTGTGTAAATGTATTGTATGATTTCTCTGTGTTTGTTATATTTATATCATGTTGTCTCCCTCAAAAATTTTTTTTTATATTTAAGCTCACACTTTGTACTTCTTGTCTAGTAATAATTTGTACCCTGATGATGCTTAAGTAAAGCGAAACCTGTCGGTTCAAAAAAATATTAAAAACTCGTGGTTTTAAAACAAAAAGTATTTTATTTCATTTTAAACAAGTTAGAAAGACATTTATTAAAAATTAAACAAAAAAAGGACTCAAAATTAGAACTGTTTTATGTACAAAAATGATACCATATTATCTTATGCATATTATTTGTACATTGTAAGACAAAGGTCAGGCAAAGGCTATTAGTAACGTGACGGAGTATTCTCGTGTTGTTCACTATGCCCGCTTCCGATGGCTAGATTTACACATCGCGTTCCTTCTCCCTGCGAACAAACATTATTTGACCCCACTGAAGAGTTGAAATTGCTGATAACCGCTAGAAACGTTCTGTGATCATGTTAGTTTGCGCAAAGTAAACTTAATTTTTCCTTTCTTCTGCTGAAATTTTTCAAACCTTTTTAATCATCGAAAATCTTTCTTGAGTCGGTAAAAAAAATTCAGCTGGACTTGGCCTAGAAGTAAAAAAAAACTTTTATTTTGAATAAATGTTAAAATTGGCAACGAAAGTCTTATTAATTTGAAATAGGTATAGATTACACTTCTGGAGATAAGTTTTTCAGTGTTTTACCCACTCTCCCTCAGGCCACGTGATTATTTTTTAATTCTCTGTCTTAAATAATTGATATTGCTAAATCATAGAAGCTCAAACTTAAATAAATGTTAAATCTCAACTAAAACCTCACTCAGGCTGTAAGTATATAATTATTAAACAAGAATAACAAACCTCACTCAGGCTGTAAGTACATAATTATTAAACAAGAATAACAAACCTCACTCAGGCTGTAAGTACATAATTATTAAAGACGAATAACAAACCGCGCTCAGGCTATAATAATGAATGCAGAAATATTGTTTTTTTTACGAAATACGGATATTGTAAATGAGTATATTTACAAGATAGGACTACCTATATGGGTCGTGAAAGGATTTTGTCTGATCTACCTTGAATTCCATTTCCCTAGTCAAAACTTCCTACAAAAGAGCAAAGCATGTCTAACGAAACTAATTTAAATGAATAACTCTGTACTAATTTTGATCTGCGTCATCTTTTGGATTTGTAATCGATATTTCGCTCAATTGTGAATAGACGAAAGGATTTTACTTGAGATGAGTGGATAATTTTAATTAAATAAGTTATCTACCTGGCTTGGTTTAACTTAATTGCTTGAAAAGTTTACTAAAGTTAACACTTTTACATCAAAGGAACCTCTTTATTTTAATTGGTAAAACCCAGGTGACTAACATTTATTGTGGCAGTTTACTAAGGTAATCGAGTATGCTGGGGTATTTCTAAATAGTATGAAACAAAGTCACTTTATTTAGGTATGTAAGCATGCATCTCTAAAGCTGTTTAACGTGGTTTATTAATTCTTGTAAACATAACAATATTTTTTTCCTCCTGACTAATTTTTCTCCCTGCCAGAAAATTTGTTTGTCTCTAGACCTCACACTTGTTTAGATGGTACAATTCCAATTGAATAAACTTTTGGATTACATATATTATATGAGTATTGTCGCCCTCTTGGGTTACTAACATCTTACTAAAATGGTGTTAGCAAAATTCTAAATGGTTAAATAATTCATATCAAAAACATTTATTGAATATTTATTCATGGCCATCTATTTAGACATTCGAGTTAGAGTCAGTTACGAGGCAAACAAAAGGTAATAGCATATCAAGTTAATAGCCATTGAACTAAGCTGTGGTCCTTTATTACTAAATCATCATTATTTTAATCAACATTAATATTTCAACAACCGTGGTTTTATTACTAAGTATTGATAGCACATCTAACATACATAGATATATTATCTTTGTTTAATGAAAAGAGTCTCGATACTCGGACAGCGCCAGGTAGCACTAGTTATTTATGAATTCACCCTTCATAATGGCTATGGTGTTATTGAAAATATGTGTTTTAAATTATTATTAATATATTTCAATTATTATTTTAAAATAGCTCCAAATGCTTTTGGTATGAGAATTGGGAATTTATTGGTTTTCTGAACCGAGCGACGTTCAAGGGCGGATCCAGCTTTGGCGCCAGGGGGGGGTCACGTAGTCGTGGTCAAGTTTTTTTTTTTTTTTTTTAAAGAAAGACAAACATTCCCGGGTTACGAATAACCCAACAATAACTCCTACCACCACCACAGAAAATGCTTGCTTGTGTTGTGATGGAGGACTTAGGTCCGGTCAGTTACAGTTACAAGAAGTTATAATTTAATTTTGATAATAATATATACAAGTAAAAAGTAGGTATTGTTGGATATGGTAACACTAGGTATATCATTAAGATTGTCTTTTGCTCCGCAAGCCCGGGCGGCGTAGGCTCGTGTAATGTCAATTGTCAACCAATACAGTACAGATTACAATTATTAATCGTGTTCTTATTTCACCACAATATAACATGGTGTCAGGTGTGTCTTCAACATAGTATTGTGTGTAGGAATCTTGCAACTTTTTGAATTTCCTTTTCCTCGTTGTAGTTATTCGCCATCATATATAAAAGAAATGATTGCTTAAAACGTTTCCACTCGCCAACCATATCCGTAGCATTCTGCATTTGCAGAATTTGACTCGACATTATTATTGTAACACTTTGCTTGTCACGACAAAATAGACAAATAATAACAGCTTGTTGACCGTTATTTCTTTGCTTCCTGGTAAAGAATTTGAATCGTTCCACTGTAATATTCACTGTAGGTATGAAGTGTCTATCCAGTCTATCGAAGAGTAGAATAATGCCTTCCAGCGTGCTCTTCTCAATAGTGAGGCCGAATGAATAAAAAATTTGAACTCCTTTAGGACCAATCGTGTGCAGCAAATGTTATTAATAAATGTAAGTACCGTACTTCCATATTTAAGAGGAATATTTCGATTCTTGTGCTTTATAAATTTTAAAACCGAGCGCCTTGCACCGTCATATTTTGGCCTGATTTGCACGAGGCAAGTAATTTGAAATAAATATTGTTGCCATGACGCGGTGCTTGCAATACGTAAGAAGCGCCCAGCGAGATCTCCGTTCGCCGATGCTTCCATACGCTTGTTAATACCTTGTTACCTGGTGGATGAATACCGTCCATTCTATTTTGCCAGCAGCGGCCGAGCCGGCAGCGTAGTCAATATTATCGACAATCCTCAAACTATGGGGAACGCTAATAAAAGTAAATATTTATAAAATTTGAATTGATTTTATTTATTTACAATCCAAACAAAAATATTCTGAAAGTGAATTATTAATAGGTACATATAAATATTAATAAAAAGAAACTTGATTAAGTTAAATATAATATGTATATATATTAACAAAATGTAACTAATACGTTCTTTTACAAAACTAGGTATATGTACTTTTATCAAATTTACATACACTTTATCAAATTTCCACATCTAAAATTTTTGTAAAATTTATTTACAAATAAATTTTTTGAAACAAATCAACAAACCAATCTCAATATTAGAAATGATGATGGAACAACTCACAGCTAGGTTTAAATATATTCTACAATAGATGCATCAATTTATGGATACATACACTTAAAAAAAGGTTAAAATAAATAACTTGCATCTAGCTATTCTGAATTTATCCTAAAAGAGCATAATTAAAACAAATACAATAGATATCGCGGGTTCGAACCCCGGCAAACAAATCTCAGTATTATACCTTTTCAAGGAACAGCTCACAGCTACATATATTTAAAAATTATTCTTATAAAATATTAACTCTGATCTACCAATACTGAATTTAAGCATTATATTCGTCAACCTAGAATTTCTCAAATGAAAATATTCTACATTAGATACATCAATTTATGGATACATAGACTTTAAAAAAAAACGGTGAAAATAAATAACTTGCATCTACCTATGCTGAATTTATTCCAAAAAGAGCATAATTAAAACGAATACAATATATATTATTTAAAAAAAAAAAGTAAAAATCCGACGGCCTCCATGGTAGAGGGGAAAGGCTGCCAGCTAGCGATCCGGAGATCGCGGGTTCAAACCCGGCAAACAAATATCAGTATTAGACATTATCAAGGAACTGCTCCCAGCTACATATATTAATAAAAAGAAACTTGATTAAGTGAAATATAATATGTATATATATTAACAAAATGTAACTAATACATACTTTTAAAAAACTAGGTATATGTATTTTTATCAAATTTACATACACCATACTAAAGGTCCCCATAAGGTCGTCAACAACAGAAATTTTTAAGAATTTTGACGTTCCAAGTATACAGAAAATCTATGCCAAAAACATTCAGGTACACCACCTCAAAAATAATTCAGAAGTAAACACCTCACATACTTATAAAACCAGAGCCAAAGAAACAGAGATACAAAATATACCAAAGTGTAACTCTACCTTTGGACAAAAAAGTTCTAATTTTTTAGCAATAAAGGTATATAACAAACTCCCACTTAGTATCAAACAAATTAAAACCAAAAATCACTACATTAAGGACATTAAATCTTGGCTTAAGGAACTACCGGAAAAAGAACTCACTAGCCTATTAAAAACATCGTCGTAGAAGTTTCTGGAAAACCTTACCCAAAACATGAAGTCGAACCATAGAAGTCGCTGAAAAATTATTCAAAACCTAGTCCCCCTCAGCACAGGATCTCCTAGTGAGGAGGACTATAAAAATCTATATCAATTAATCATATAAATATATATAATTCTTATAAAAATGTTTAAAAAAATGTAATATAGTTACTAAATAAAAATAAAAAAAAAAAAATAAAAAAAACGTATAGCTTCATCTTAAATAACAAAATCAATTTTTCGTTTACTTCTTCTCCCGAAACGCGTTATCACCTCATCTACTTCAATTGGTACGTTTTTATGAACGTGGAGAAGTGCCAGTCCGGTTAGGCGTTCTTCAACCATTGAAGCTCTTAGCCACGATTTGATTCTTCGTAACGTAGAGAAAGATCTTTCCGCTGTCGCTACACTAACAGGTAGTGTAGCCATAATACATAAAAATTTTCTTACATTAGGATACATCTCAATATCGCAATTTAAAATAATGTCAGAAATCGACTGCGGTATGTCCTGACTACGCTGCCACTTCATCATCCACAGCCGATATTCATTTACAATGATAGAAACTGGAGTATTATCTAATAACAATGTATAATCGGATGCTAGTTGTTTCACAGTTTCAATGTCTTGATTACTGTATTCGCTTTTTGGCATGAAAACGCTTAGCTGAAAAAAATTAAGGATTTCAGGAGACAGACGGTCCTGTAGGTCACTTATTATTGAATCCAGAAGAGGGATGTATATTGTATATGGATCTGCGGAAATACTCTTCAGCAGATTGAGCAGGTTGATTATTGGCCCTATGTATTTGTCTTGACACTATTCTGGGACATTTAATTTCTACATCTAGCTGCTCAGCTACTTCTTTAGCCTCTTCAAAAAGCTGTCGGTAAATTATGTCCACATTTTCTCTTTTATTTTGAAGAACACTTAAAGTATCGTTAATAGCGTCCGCAGCTTTTTTTAAATAAATAGAGTTCGATTGCAGTATTCTGCTTAAAGATACAGTAGTACCTGAAAAATAAAAAGTTAGTATGTGACTGTTTGTGAGTTATGGGTGAATAAATTAAGGATCTATGACTTAATATAAATGGTAGTTAAAATTGTTTTTGTTGAAACACAAACAAATTAACAAAATAACAATATAATATTCAAGTAGGTATAGTACGTATGTTCATTATCCAAACAATAAGAAACAAAATAATATAGGCAAGTACCCACCTAATATATCACTTAAACAGATGGAGGATATAATAAAGTCAGAACTGCGCAATGCTTGCAGCAAGCAATGCGCATCAGTAGCGGTTTTACTGTCTTGCCAAGTAGAAATCTTCTCCAAAGCGCTACAAATTTTGACCAAGTTGTCTCCTTGAAATTGAAGATGCCCATCATGCCTCTCTACCCAACGTGTCTCACAGATACCTTGCAAGGCAACTCCGAATCCTTTTTTAAAAATTTCATGCCTCTTAGCGGATGCATTGGCAAAAGCTACAACTTTTCTCATTGTGCCAGAAGTATTGCGACAAGAAACTACTTGGGATGATCTAGCCAACGAGTTATTAAGTACATGGTTGTTGCTTGGGCAACGTTTGGCGTGAATGGCTATTCTCTTCAATTCTTGCACTGCACCTTTCGTATCTGATGCCATAACCGAGCAGCTGTCAGTTCCAATACCCACACACCTAGTTAAATCTAAATTAAATTTAGTACACAGATTTTCAACAATTTTCGCCAATGCTACACCTGTCAATCGAGGCTCTATATCACCTGAATTGTTTTCTTCACGTCTAAGAGCATCGTAAGTATCACAGAAGGTCACAAAATGTTCCTTTATAATACCATTATGAAAATATCGAAATGATAGGCTCAGCTGTGAGATATGTGATATATCTGTTGTTTCATCGAACAAAATTGAAAAAAAAATTGCTTCCCGCACATTCTGTAAAATGTTCTCCTGAATGATTTCTGCACAAATATCTATCAACTCATTTTGTACAGTCTTGCTGATGTACGTGGCGTTGGATTTTGAAGATTCTAAATGCTGCTGCAATGCAGTATCGCCAGAATCTATACGAAATTTTAAAAGGGCTCTAAAATTCCCTTCATCAGCTACCACGCTGTCATGGCTCAACAATTTACCATCGTCGCGATGGCCACGTAACGGTATATTTTGATGGCCACAAAATATAATAGTTTTTACGATTGGTCGCAAACGATCTCTATTTTCATTTATTTGTGTCAGTCTTTGACTATTTACTTGGTTCATTATATTAATTTCTGGCTTGTGAAAAGTCAACCAAAAGTTCTTCCCTGCTTCGACAGCTGATTCGTGGTATGTTTTTCGCTGGTGTGTTAGCAGAACACCATTTTCACCAAGCAAATTATCAAAAGCTTTTAACGGTTCTTTTACGAGTCGATATAAGGGTGTTTTTTTCTGTACACCACCTCCAGGAGCTACGGCAAACAACAGTACTTGCAGTAAAGTCCCTGGTCTTTATGCGACAAAACAAGCCAGTGAAACTTTTCAAGGTGAGACTTATTCGCATATTTTTTTGTTTGTTTTCCTTTTTTATTAAAAACACAGTGCGGGAAAGTGTAATTAGGGGGAGGCTGCCAATGCTTTTCAAGCAACATAGCTTTAGTAGATGAATCATCTATATTTTCCCCTATATAACATGCAATATCTGAAGCAAACTCTGATTGAGAAAGTGAAGTCTTTATCTGATCAGAATCAGAAGTCGACGTACATAATATAGGCTGAATATCGTTAATAACAGGAGAGCATGTTTTTTCATCGTCTAAGGTTAATGTAGGCAATGTTATAGCTGTAGAAGCAAAGCAAGAAGCAGAAGCATCGGCAGTACAATTATTATCCTCTGTAGTTGTTGTAGGTAAATTTTTCGAGTGAGCAATCTCAAGCCTTGGTTTCTTTGTGAAAAATGAATCTATTTTTTTAAATGAACTGCCACCTATATTACGTTTTAACCCACAACCACCATCTCCTTTTCCCTTAGAGTCACCCTGCAAGCAAAACCATGCAAATTTCACACCCCACAACAGACAACAGACTTTTGTAAATACATATTAATTATAAGTACCTACGCTACGTAAAACACCCAGACTCAAGATAAAACAAATGTTCATTCCGTAAATATTAGCCATGCAGGTACGGACGGGGCTTGAACCCGCGATTCATTGGGTGAATTTATCTAAGATTTTAGGTTAGGTTAGTTAGGTTAGTAAGCTTAGGCTCTTCAAACTCCCTCCTCCAAAAAAAATAATTAAGTAGGTACATAAGTCACACTGTTTCAGTAAGTAGGTAGGTACCTACTTATCTACCCGCGAGGTACTTTAAGACTGGGGTTATACTCGCAATTAAAATTTACGGATTACATAATATTTTGAATTTTGACAGGTCACTCACAGCTCACAGGAGCGTTTACATATGCATCCGACTTGTGGTAATTAATGATCACGGAAGTTGTTCGGAGGTTCGACCTGTGCCTGTGTAAATGCTCATGCGACCGTTTATATCAATCTGTAAATTTATTTGCGGTAAGATGGCTTCCTTTCAACAACGACCTGCTACTGTCAAATTTACTCGATTTTGTTAAGAAAGACAAAAAGGCCCAAATAAAGTGTTGAAATAGATTTTGGCTTTAATTAAACAATTATCTATGCGCTTTTGTTCCGTCAAAGGCGACAATTAATTTCGTTTTATCCGAATGACAGCTACCTACCTGACATCTGCTGACGGCAACCGGCTTCGTATTCAAAATTTTAAATACGTAAATGTTAAAAACAGAAACATTAGGATTAGAAAGGATTGGACCGATAATAGGCCACATGCATCACATTTAAAAAAAAAATCCGGTTTAGGCAAATATTCTAAGACGTTCCGTATTTTTTTTTAATCGTATTTTTGAAACCCTGGTGATTTTTTTAAAATTTCAACTCGAAAAATCAGACCATTTTTTATAAACCGGAAAGACGGGACATCATTTTATATGTGCAAAAAAACGGTAATTAACTAGCCGAAAGTCATTTAAAAAAGAACGTTTTCCACACGAATGTCACAAAAATGGCATGAAATTGTACGGAGTTCTGTTCATAACATCTGTCAAAACACCGCCATCTTTAGCAAAAAGCATAAATATACCAAACCACCTACTCATGCAAAAAGTCAAATCAAAGGTTAAGTGGTTAAGTTCGCAGAGAACAAACAATAAATCTAGTGAACGTTAAACGTCAAATTCAAAAATTCGCCGGATATCAAAGTGTTGCCGTATAAAAAAAATAATCAGTGTGGAATTTTACAAAATTAAGGGAACATAATCGGAGACGGAACATTTTCATGTAAATCATTCAAAATCCATCATTAAAAATAATACTATGCATTTCTAAAAAAAATTACTAACGTTTTCGTAATCTTAGTAAAAAAATCTATCCACACTTTTAGCCTTCATTTTAATTGATTCTGAAGAATTTGTTACAAATATTAAAAATGTGTCCACTTCCGAAGTTATTAATTCATCATCTAGAAAAATAAAATCTGGTACTTACCGCTAAGTCCTCTAACTTTATAGTTATACACAGGTTATAAAGTTTTAAAATCGTTGAACGTAAAATATATTAATTGTAAGGTATTGTTTTATTAATCTAAAATATAAATAACTTGCATCCCTCGTGCGGCATAATTTTTTTTTTTTTTAAATTCAATTATAATTTCGCCGAAATAAATTAAAATGTTAGCCTTGGGCAAAACCTCGATGAACGAGGTTGTGTCTCGCCTTAAGAATTGCTTTAGGAAGTATAGGAAGGCTGGTAATTCGCGCGGGCGCGTTAGACCTGTCCAGACCTGTCAAAAAACTTCCGAAAGAATAAGTTCTGTAACTTACTAAAATTACGTTAAGTGACTTTTGGTGTCGTTTACATTGGGAATTTGGCCAAACTCGCCTTCAAGAGCGATTTACAGGAAAAAAACTTACGAGTCTAACCCCAGCCTTAGAACATTAACAAATAACTTTTTTTGTTGTTTGTTTTTGGGGTGTTATGCCGTGTTGCGCTAACTCCTTCTTTAGCCGAACACATCTTCGGATCTACCGGATCTGCCCTGATGATGGACACTGCAACGCTGTCCGAAACGTCGGCTAAAGAAGGAGTTAGCGCAACACGGCATAACACCCCAAAAACAAACAACAAAAATGCTTTTGGCCGTGAGAATCTAAAAACTTACATTAACAAATAACATTTGAGTTTAAACACACATACACTGGCATAATGAAGAAACTGATTAGATTACTTACCATTTCTTGTAATGAATTGAATTTGCAGCAACAATTTTTAAGAACACTATTACTTATATTGGAACTTATTTTTTTTAACTAAGTAAACAAATAAAAGTAAACACTTTATTAATAAAGTTTAGTCGTTCCGATTGAGGTTAGGTTTTGCTAGACGCTAGACGTTAGTCGAAACAAAGCGCGCGCAAGCGTCACACGTGGTTACACGAAATGTGTCATAATAATATGAAAGGTGGCGGCCGAAGCGCGCGCCGGTGGCGGTGCGCGGTGACGCGGTAACATTCGAATTTTCGATGCGTTCGTTCCCGAATAATGCGTTTGCCGCTAAACAAAGTATTATATTAAATTAATTAAATATTGAAAGTACTTAAATAAAATTTATATTGTGACAAAAAATATATAAAAACATTATGTTTAACAATTTTAATTAGTGGTCCACCTAGGTCCTGGATGGGCCCAGGACCTAGGTAGTCATGACCCCCCCTGGGCTGGGGCCCAAGGGGGGGGTCATGACCACCGTGACCCCCCCCCTGGATCCGCCACTGTAGCCAAGTTATATGGTGTTAAAGGTGGATCAACTTAGTCTTACAACTTCTTACTGAATCAACATCGCCCTAACAACATCCCCCCAGCACCATGTTTTACTAAATGAAATAGAGGAAACTTTTCTGTCTTCATTCCCCCACCCCCCGGAAAAGCAAGGAAGTTAAACAGTCATCCACATTGAAAAATCTCCTGATAAAAGATACATGACGCCAACGGGACTCGAACCCGTGTTCCTTCGATAAATTGTATTATTTCGCGGATAAGAGATAGGCCGCCATAGCTCAGTGGTCAGAGCTGTCGACCGGAAATCGAAGGGACACGGGTTCGAGTCCCGTTGGCGTCATGTATCTTTTATCAGGAGATTTTTCAATGTGGATGACTGTTTTAGGCGAATAATTATTGCTTGTAAAATAAAAGTTAATAGTTACTTCACCGAACAAGCAGTGCTCACTCGACCCTATTCCAAAGTGGCTACTAAAGAAGTGTTGCTGTGAAATAGGCTCCCTTTGTAGTTCATCTTTTCAATAAGTCACTCAAAAATAATCACGGCTGTCACTTTAATTCAAATGAATACTTAACTAATTTCCATTCTGCGTGCAGAAGGTTTAACTCGTCGGAAACAGAGTTACTACAATACAATATACGATACAAATTATCTAATTGTTAAAATAATTGAACACGAACGTTTCAGAATGGTGATTTTCCACGAAATCGGCACTATTAATTAGCAAAATTTTATTATCTACTACTCTACCAAAGAAGATAAAAGTTAATCATATTCAAATGTTATTATCTTCTACTCTACCACGGAGGATGGAAGTTCATCATATTCAAACTCATCCTGCATAAATACGCAGGATGAGGATGATAATAATATATTTTATTTGTCATTTCAACAATATCATTTAAACAAAGACCTAGCTAGCAACCACCCTGTAAATTGCCATCTCAACACAGTCCTTTCACACCTAGTGAGATGGGCAATAAGTGATTTTTGTAACTAAATGTAATATTAAAATAATTGAAAAAATTCAATATTACCTTTATTAATTAAATAATATTTTTGTGAAGTACTGTGCCTATCTCACTAGAAACTCGTGCATCGAAAGCAGGCGCAGTTCTTAACAAAAGCAGTTAACAATAAAAATTAAAAAACCACAAAATATTACATTTAAAAAAAAGACATTCAGCGACGTATCATATACCTGTACATTGGTTTTAATAGAATCGTTTATGTTCGATCTGTCTTGGCTGATGATCCAAGATAACATTGCATAATCTTGTTTATTATAGAAACATGTTAGTAAGTTAGTCTTACAAAAGGTTGAACACAAACACGCTTCTCGTCGATTACGTTTTCCATACAGAGTAAAACTCTTTTTATGATACTTCCTCTAGGGCCAAATATTTACTGAACATTAAATCAGGCAGCTTATCTACCCCGTCAACGGCCTAGTACCAGTAGCAACTATGTACCTAACTGGAGTTCAATGTCATCGGGAGTTGTCAGAACGAAATTACACAGCCGTTCACTTACCATCGATACACTACCTAAATAATAAACGGGCGAAATTACATATGGAAAGAAATGCAGGTGGAAGTAACAATTGACAATGTTAATAAACACTTATTTTATTTATTTTTAGACGGGTTTATATTTTTAGAGTCTGTAGTTAGTACCATCCTAAGATGCTTGATTTTGATGTTTTGAACGTGTTAATACTTACAATACCAACTTGTTAATAGTGAATAGTACTTGTAATTTATTTACTTCCACCTGATATTCCTTCTTTGTTTAATTTGGTTAATGTGTAATTACGTGAAATTTAAGCCTGTGCATTGGGTATTCTCGGCAAGTAACCACCTCCTGCATATCCGGCACTTCGTAAATAGGGAGTAATAAATAAGAATAAAAATATTTATAAAATGTGTAATAAATTTAGGTAGTCTTATTAAATTTAAGCCTGTATAAATTTATTATGTAATCATATTAAGTTTTTATGAACATATATATTATTTAATTAAATGTTTATTATTATGTTTAAATTCTTTAATAATATTTATATTCCAGATGCCATCGGGTAATGAATTAATATGCAATACATTTTATTTTGCGTTGTAGGTCCTGTGTCGGGAATTTGGTTTTGTGGTAGTAAAGGGTACTGTTTTCAATATTTTACAGTTTTTCAAAATTAGACTTTGACAATGACGTTCCTCTTGTTTTGAAGGTCAAGTGTGTAAAATGTCATCAATATTGTAATAAAACTGTGGTTTTGTATAAAATCAAACAAACGCCGGCCACCACTGACAATCTTCTTTATATATGTATATAGATGAAGCGTTGTTCGGGGTTACTGACAGTTTGGAGTAAAGTCTCGGGCTTGTGAATGCTAGTAGACTGGGTGTTGTCTTCCTCGGCGTCCTCGACTGCATCTACCATTCACTTCTCCGCCCTCTATGCTCAATCTAAGCATCTCTTTCTTAATGTTATCAATTTCGCATACATCACCCTCAAACAATCTACGCCTCGCTTTACTACAGATGAGTACCTTATTACCTATTTATAATAAGTATATATTTAAAGCACCATTCAACTTCCACGGCATATATTCTCCCAGGTGTGTATACTTTTCTTACTACATCAAATGCGTCTCATTTTACCGCACATAACTATTTAATTCACATGATCGTGCTATCTACTTTGGGAGTCCCCAATGTATTCTACCATCCACTTCCAATACATCATTCAATAAATTATTTATTTATTTATTTATTTATTTATTTACACATATACGGCACAACACGTGCCATTAACATAATTGACATACTTATAATAGTACAACAACATGAAGAATAACAGTATAAATGTTAGTAAAATTTAAGAAAATAGGTAAAAAGTAAGGTAATAAGTAGTGTATAAAAACTATAATGTATAAAAGTAAATTGTAAAGTGAATAGTTTAAAATATAAAGTATTAAAATACAAACCATAAATTATTAGGAAAAAGTAAAAATAAAAATTTAAAGATTGAAATAAAACAATAAAATGTACCAATAAGATACCTATCCCAAGGTACCGACAAAGATTTAAATATAAAAAGTAATAAATCCTGGATTATGTTAACCGATATGATAAATTTTACAAGTACTTATGATTTCTAGTGCATTAATGGTTTTAGAAGTACTGGTAGGCATATTATGTTTACATGATGTATTTACGTGGTACTAGCAAACAAATTTAGTTTAACGCATCTTTTGTATGAAGACAGATTACCGGTAGCGTGATCAATATTAGCATATTCATTGCCTAAAATATGCAAGCGATTTATGGTTGAGTTTTGTTCTGCGTTCGTCATAGTATTGTCACAGTGGAAAGGTGTTTTGAGTCGAGTCGGTCTACTAGGTACATGGTAATTTATTAATGAGACCAATTCAGGGGAGTCAAACCAGTTATTGTTTATTTTAAATAAAAAAAAAAAGATCATTGAGTATTCTTCTATCTTTTAACGATAAGAGTCTCATTTTTTGTAATAAAGATTCATAGTTTATGTCAACCGCGGGAATACCTAATTTGAAATTAATTGATCTGAGGAATTTGCGTTGGATTCTTTCAATGGAGTTTGCATGGCTTTTGTAGAAAGGGTTCCATATGGGGGAATTGTATTCTAAATGACTCCTAACCAGAGTTGTATATAGTATTTTAAATGTTTGGATATTTTTAAAATCTTTACAAATTCTTACAATAAAGCCCAGAATTTTCATTGCTTTACCAGTTATTATATCAATGTGATTGGTAAATAGTAGTTTAGAGTCGAAGGTTATTCCAAGGTCCCTTATTACAGGTACTGACAATAAACTGTGATTGTTAAAAGAGTAACTATATTTGATAGGGTTTTTAATTCTATAGAAACTCATGATTTGACATTTTTTTATGTTAAGAGTAAGTTTGTTAATGGTACACCATTCTACGAATTTTATAAAATTGGATTGGAGGGACAAGCAGTCGTATATATTTTTTATGATTTTATATATTTTCATGTCGTCAGCAAATAATAATATGTTAACATCAGTGAATATGGAAGTGACATCGTTTATGAATAGTATAAACAATATTGGACCAAGGTGCGAACCCTGAGGCACACCACTAGTGGCTTCAAATTCGTAAGACAGGTGTTCTTTAATACAGACAGTTAGTACACGTTTTGATAAATAATTCTTAATCCAACATAATAAATTACCACTTATTCCTAATTTAGACAATTTATTTATAAGAATTTTAATGCAAACCTTATCAAAGGCGTTACTAAAATCCGTGTAAATTGAATCAACTTGTTCTCTATTAGCAAGAGCACCAGAGATAAAATGTTCATACAGTGTAAGGTTAGTTAAGGTAGATCGTCCAGAGATAAAACCATGTTGAAATGATGAGATATTAAATTTTATGCAAGAACATATTTTTTGGAGAATTAACTTTTCAAAAATTTTTGGTATTGACGATTGTATGCATATTGGTCTGTAATTTTCAACTAAAGACTTGTCTCCGCTTTTAAATATTGGAGTGAGAAAGCTATTTTTCCATATTTGTGGGAACTTGCCTGTTAAAAGTGATTGATTAAATAGTAGGTACAGAGGGTAAGAGACACTACTCCCACAGTTTTTTAGAAATACGGGGGGAATTTTATCTGGCCCTGAGCACGATTTAGGTTCCAGTAGTTTGATACATGCTGCAATTTCTTTAATCTCAATATGTATCTGAGATAGTTGTAAATTTATGTCGGACTCAAAGTTTGGAATGTCTTCATCAGGGATATCTGTTTCATATACATCCTTAAAAAAATCTGCAAACAAATTGACAATATCTTTGATTTTACAGGAAGTTTTCAGTTTATAGTGCATAGTTTCAGGTATGCCAAGGTTGTTGTTATTTTGAGCTTTACAATAGTTGAAAAAATGTTTTACATTGTTACCAATCGAAAATTCCACAGCTAAATTATCAGCTAAACGAACGGTGCAATTCCAGTCGGCCATATTAGATGTTTGGGGATCAATGGTGAGGCACGAAATGAAAGAAGGTTGTGAAGGTCACATGTGTTTATTGGTGAGTCAGTAGCCGTGACAAGGAGATGATGAAGGACAGATGTAGAATACTCCGGTTGCTGCTGTGATGTGTTGGCAGGTCAAGCGCGGGTCAGTGAGTCGACGCCGGGCGCTGGTGACCGGGACTCGATGGAGGTCAGGCACTGGCGAAGAACGTAGGTCTTCAGGCACTCCAGTGCTGACGAGACGGCCGAAGGTGCGACGGACCTTGTGGGCAGTTGAACGGGAACGGCGTGACCAGTGAGGATGCTGCGTGTCCTCGTGGTGGTCATGGTTGCGTGGAAGAAGCGCTGGTCAGAGACGCTGGAACCAGGGCGCTTGTAATCCGTTTAAGCGCTGGCCATGGACACGGCCGAGGCGCTAAGATGATGTCCCGATAGAGTCTATGATGATAGGGGCGAAGCCGGGTACGTGTCCCTCGCGCTAGTAAGAAGAACGCGGGTGATCACTCGTTGAACCTTGTAGACTGGCGGCAAAATTATGACTGACTGACTGGCTCGCTGCGTCGGGCTTATTTATACTACTCGGCCGACGGCGGCAGTAGGTAGATGGATGGCAACTAAATTCTAGGCACTCGCACAGACTGTGTGTTTCGGGAACCTTCGACATTGCGGCGATTAAGCATAGGCCGTAGACTCGAACCTTCTGGCGAGTTCTCGTAGTATCCCGGACTGAGTGCGCGTTAGTATTGTCGCGAGTATGCAAGTAGGTCTTGAAACAGGTAGGTTGCTTTGTTTTGATTTCGGCTGCAAATACGTACCTAAGTAGCAAGTACGTACCTAAGTAGATCGAGCGATTTATTATTAATTATTCAATGGATTAATATCGACGCTACAGATGTGAAAAAATATGCAATAATACATTTGAAATAAATAAAAATGAAAAAAATAATTGTTAATGAATGATAAAGACAAAAATAAGGAAATAAATTATACTAAAAAAATTTATAGTAAAATTGTTTTTGTGGAGAAATATCTACAAAAACATTTTAATCAGCGGAACAGTTTTAAGTGAATAATCTAACAGGGTCATGGTGATACCTATGTGGTTAATATTTAATGATAATCTTTAATTATTCCAAATTTAAATTCTATTAACTTTTAGAAATGCTGAATAATAAGTGTTATATCTCTGCTTAGTAGAAGATTTCTGTGTTGGGAACTCTTGTGAAGAAGTAAAAGGTTCTTTACTATAATTGCGTTTTATTTACGTTACAATAACTAAGTCTGGATTTAGCTACACTGTTCATTATCCGAGGGTTAATGATTTTCTGTTTCTAGAAGCTTGAAGTCTGACAAGGATACCCCACAGGCAATTGCTACACTCTAGTGACATCTGTCGGACTCTGGAGTAAGCTTTCTGACTAGTGCCATTTATCGCTTGAATACCCAACTTATTACCATACATCACCATAAGAAAGCTCATTTCATTTGTGAAAAGCCATTTTTATTTCAAAAGAAACCGAAAATTGCGAATTTCGGCAAAAGAGAAATATCTACGAATTTCCAAAAAAGGTTTTCACAAAGCGAAATATAGGTACTCGTTAGTTCTACAACAGAATAATCGTTTTCAACAAAAAATAATATTTGCTTTATTTTTTAAAGTACCTAATTATACAAAAAAATATTATAAAACTAAAAAAATTTGAACATAACACCTACCGTTGGTACGTCCGTATAAAAATGCGTAAGTATTAAAATTTAAAAAAAAATTAAATTGCAAATTTTTTTAATCAATCAAATGTACGTATTAATATAACTGGAGGCCTATTCAGAGACATTGAAATAAGATAATAATGACATACTGTTTGGCGGGCCGTATTTGGAAAGACCAATTAAGTTCAGCAGGATTCGAGTGTTGATTTTTGGGCTTTGAGCTTATAAGATGTTGTTATATGTTGAACTAGGATAAGCCATGGCAGTAGAGCTTGCTCTGACACAGGTATTATTCTAAACACTCCTATTTTTTAGAAAACATTTTGAGGAATGTTACTTCTCTCTAGTGCCTACTAACGGTACTACGGGTGAACGAGTTATGTAACTAACATGAGAAGTTAGGGTGAAAATGTGAAGACAGATCGGTGAAGCCAGAAATAACCTGTGGTTGAAATACAAATGGGACTTCATTCTTCCCTTGAAACGACAGTCGTCTGATTGTTTCTATGAATTTCTAGAATCGAGTAAAATAAAGATTCATGGCAAAGTGTGGCTGGATCAAGTGTTATTATTTCCTGTTTTCGAAATCTTAACATTTAAAAATTATGCATTTAAAATGAAATTTTAATAAGTAAAAGGACAAATAATGTATTTTTCACCCCACAAATCAATACCAAATTATTGCAAATACGCAGTAGTTTTATTTTTCCTCGTACATTTAATCTTCTACCAAAACAAATTACTAATAAAATATGTAAAAAAGGAAGAGAATTAAAATTATGGCTGAATGATTTAGATTTTGATATAATAATATAATACTGGACTCGCAACAATAACATTTGGCTATCATCAGTTGTTTTGTTTTGCTCTATCTAAAAATAATTTTATACCTGTTCTTTTTTGTTTTCTGGCAAAAAAAAAGTGTAGTGTGTTGTGCCTTGAGGTTTCTTTTCCCTCCTGATCTTCCAGGAGTCACTTTTCGCTGCTGATTTCCAGATATTTATAATTTTTTTTACTTCTGTCATTTTCTATACTATTTTTGTAGTTGTTTATTGTTGTGAATAATGGAGGAAAATTTCCCTCCTGGACCCCCTAAAAAGCCCCCAGATCCCTCTCCGTACCCCCCAGACGGGGAAAATGTAGAAATTTCCGACAATGATTCTGTCATTTTGACTTCTACCAAAAAAAGGAAATTTACTCCCTCTTCCCCAATAAAACATGACTCGCCTTCGACTTCACAGTCCCTACAAGCACTTTCTCAACATCCTCCAACAAAATTTTACCCTCCTCATTCCCGAGGCCCGTTCATAGTATACGCCCAAAAAACTGAGCAAGGAAAAACCATCCACCCGCTTGAATTTGGTAAATTCCTATCAAATAGCAAGAATCTCTCAATCAAGCCTGGAGGTGTAAAATCCGAGGGTCGCTTCCGAATCTCCGTCGAATTTCTCTCAGGGTCAGCTGCCAACAGTTTCATCAAAAAAATCTTAATCTTAAAGTTCAAGGCATATATCCCTACTTTCAATGCCACTCGCATGGGCCTGGTCAGAGGTATCTCGACCGATCTGTCCATCGCAGAAATTCTGTCTTCTCTTTCAACTCCCCAACACATTGGCAATCCCATAAAAGCCAGGGGGCTAAATTACAAGGACTCCTCTGAGGGTATAATTTCCTGGAAGCCCTCCCAATCTGTCTTAATCACCTTTGAAGGTCAATCTCTTCCCTCCCATATATATTTATTCTTCAACTCATTACCAGTTGAAATATATACTTATCCTAACACTCAATGTTTCAATTGCTGCCGTTTTGGTCATACTAAAACTGCATGCAGATCTCAACCCAGATGTTTTAAATGTGGAGAAAACCACGCAGCTGACCAATGTCCTTCTTCCTCCTAACCTAAATGTTTTAACTGCTCAGGCTCACATACAGCTATCAACACTTCTTGCCCAGAACAATCTCGCCAAAAAATATTAAAATTTCTATGGCCTCTCAGAACTTGTCTTTTCTGCAGGCTTCTAAACTATTCCCGCCTGTCAAAACATCATTTGCTGAGGCTTTATCCAGCAACTCCTCATCCAAAACTCTTTTCTCCTCTACAACAACTTCTTCTCGTTCAACTAAATTCACATACAAAAACGCTATCTCTAAACCGGCTCCTGGATATGATTAGCAACAACACAACTCACTCCTCTTAAATTCCAATGGTTCATCTCTTTCAAATGCCACAAATGGGTGTGCAAACAATTATAATCCGTCCTCAATTAACTCTCTAAATCTTTCTGAAAAACTCTCCCAAGACAATTCTTCATTTATCCAAACTCTTATTATGCTTCTAATTGACCTAATTTCTTCTCAAACTAATTTACCGTCCAACGCTGCTTCTATTATTTGCACACTAAAATCATTTATTTAAAATGACTCTTCAGGATGTCAGAATACTTCAGTGGAATAGCCAATGTGCTATTTCCAACAAATCTGATCTCCTTAACTTATTAAAATCAAACCTTATTTCTTTGGCTGCTATTTTGAAGACATGGTTTACTCCATCCACCCACTTTAATGTGGGAGGGTATTCCTGTCTCCACGATGATCGCCCGGAAGCCTAGACTCCTGCTGGCTAGACTCTCCATTCATATTCGGTAAAATAAAGGACACATCCTTTATTTCAGTTTATCTTCCCCCAACAGTCCACTTCAATAAATAAATTTGGTTGCAAATCGTAAGTCAACTAAGCCCTATTTTCTTTATATTAGGCGATTTTAATGCCCATTCCCTCGTCTGGGGTTCTGCTTTCTCCGACCGAGATGGTCGAAGTGTTATGGATTTCCTAGATGAATCCAACCTTTTCCTTTTGAATGACGGATCTTCTACTAGGATCTCACGCCCTAGCACAAATCCCAGTGCAGTGGATCTCTCGATATGCTCTACTAGTCTGGCTTCTCTCTCCTCGTGGATGGTGTCCCCCGACCCTTGCTCCAGTGATCATTTCCTGATCACCGTTACTTATCAAACTTCTTTCCAATCAGAGGAGACTCATATTTCGACAAAGATTAAAACGAAACACGCCAATTGGGATGAATTTAACTCTCATATGGACAATTTTCTACTAAATTTACCCGCCACCGATAAAAGATGACTATAATAACTTCAAATCAATGCTCATAACTGCAATAAATAAATCGAATCCTCCCCCTAAAACTAAATCTCTCAAAAAACTCCCTCCAACTCCCTGGTGGGATGAGGAATGTTCCAAAGTAGTAAGAATTCGGAAAGCTAAATCTCTTTCCTATCGTTACAATATGACTATGAAGAACTATCTTATATACAAAAACGCCGAATCCAATGCCAAAGGGGTATTGAGGTTTAAAAAAACATCTGGGTGGCACAAATTCTGCAGTTCAGTATCTCCGAACACTCCAATTTCGGAAGTTTGGTCTATGATCCGAAGATTTCGATCCTCCTTCAGTTCACCATTTCCTCGAGCGTCTCATTCTAAATGAATAGATGAATTCTTGGACAAAATTTCCCCCCCTTCTGTACCCAACTTAGATGAAATAACGCCCATCTATAATACTCCTATGTCTAATCATTGGCTAGACTCTCCATTCACCTTAATTGAGCCAAAAAATTGTTTATCAACAGTCAAGGAGTCATCTCCAGGCAGAGATGGTATACCTTACAGCACTATCAAAAATAGTAATGATAATGTTCTAAACCACTTCTTAAGCATCTTAAATAAAATCCTTCAGACTGGAAAAATGCCAGATGACTGGAGTTCTCAAATAATCATGCCTATTTTAAAAACAAACAAATCACCAAATTCTGGATCCAACTACAGGCCAATCGCTCTTTCATCCACCCTCAGTAAACTTTATGAAAAATTAATTAAAAACCGATTAGAATTTTTTGTCGAGAGTAAACAGCTTCTCTCTTCATTTCAATTTGGATTTAGGAAGAAAAAATCCACTCAAGATAACCTTGCCATCATTAGCACCGATATTAATTTATCAATTTCTAAACAGGAAGTTTGTCTTGCCGTCTTTATATATATAGAAGGCGCCTTGACAATGTCTCCATCCCAATCCTGAAAAAAAAACTTGTAGGCCATGGCCTTCCCCCCATGTTTGTCCAATCTATTATTAATCTATTTCTATATAGAAAAAAATCCAGAAATTTCTCCTCAAAGTAGGTCTATTTGGAAGGGTTTACCACAAGGCGATGTATTGTCCCCCTTACTGTATATCTTATCATCCAAAATCATCCTTCTCGCCGTCAAATATCTTAACGAAGCCATGAATGCCCTTTGAACATGGCTCACGTTAAATGGTCTTGAACTTTCAATCCAAAAGACTCAGTGTGTCACCTTCTCAAACCGCCATAAAAACCCCCCGCTCAAATTTTATTTAAAAATTCTCCAATTCCCAACGCTTCTGAAGTAAAATTTTTGGGAGTAACATTTGATAGGAAACTTAAATGGTCTTCCAATATTAAAAATTTTGTTACTAAATGCGAAAAAAATTTAAATATCATCAGATCATTATCTGGCGTTTGGTGGGGAGCTCACCCTACTTGCATTAAGTTGCTTTACAACGCACTTATTCGAAGCCATCTCGACTATGCCTGCCCACTTTTTTTGTACTGCCTCAAAAAATGTACTTGATAAATTAGACAAAATTCAATCTAAATCTTTGCGAATAATAACTGGAGCGATGCAATCGTCACCCATCAATTCCTTTCAAGTAGAATTTTCTGATCCTCCTCTTTATCTAAGGCGTCTACAATTTGCTGACAAATTTGTTCTTAAATGTTTAAATTCTAAATGTCATCAGGTTATCCCCAGCGTCTCGTTGTTCATTGACTCAACCCATTCATCTACAATCAGAGCTTCAACTTAACCTCCTCCTGCCATCTGTAAAAAATTTAAGTCTCTCTCAGAGCTTCACATCATCCAAAATGATCTACTTCCCTTATACAAATTAAAATATACTCACGTCACCCTATCCCCAACAATATTAGAAGGGATCGGAATCTTTAAAAGTCATTCCAATCTCCCGGCCCGTACTGTCAATAATATGTTCAATGACATAATTTCATCTAAATGGCCCAACTCTTCACTTTTATTCACTGATGGATCCAAATCTCCCGACTCTCCAAACTGTGGTATAGGTATTAACGTTTACCACAATAATTCTAAAGACAGAATATTTCATTCAATTTCAAATCAATTTTCAATATTCTCAGCGGAGTTCATTGCAATAATAAAATCTCTCAAATACATAATCAAAAATAATTTTGAACATTCCCTCGTTCTCTCTGACTCTCTCAGTTCCCTCCAAAAACTTAAATCCAGTCCTCTTCGTCATCCTGATGATCACTTTGTATGCTTTATTCGAGTGATGATAGCCTCCATTCAAAGCTCTGGTAAAACTGTAACTCTTATTTGGATTCCTGGACATGTTGGTATCCAACCCTTTTGTTACCCTCGTAAACCACATTCCCCTATCTGACATTTTTTCCATCATCAAAGAGAGATCCCGCAATGTTTGGGCAAAGTATTGGCACATTGCTAGTCAATCCAAGGAAGCCTGCTATGCCTCAATACAAAGGACTATCCCATCAAAACCGTGGTTTCAGCAATTCCCCCATTTTTTCAAAAAATAAGTTTCTTCACTCATCCGAATGAGGATCGGACATTGTTCCGTTCTTTCCCACCTTTTAAAAATTCACGTCGTTGACTCCCCAGATTGTACATTCTGTGGTCTAGAAGTGGGAACTTTAGATCACATCTTTTTTGGTTGTTCCTCTCTAAACAAATATCCTCTCTTCTATCAAGCCTTATCTAAAATTGCCTCCCCTCCATTCAACATCTCTTCTCTTCTAAGTCTGAACTTGACTCCAATTTTCATTTTAATTTTGAAATTTGCCTATTTAAATAAAATTTATATCTAAATTCACCTTTCGTTTCTCCATAATTTTAAATGATGGCCAAGAACACCTTGAAGGGTGAAAGCCAGAAATAATGGAAAAAAATATATATCTATATATATACATATAATACTGTTGGTATTATTTTTTTCTAAAACTTTCATGTTTCATTTTTCACTACGGTATTATCGTATTTTTGTCTTACACAACAATACAAGTATTACATTACTATACCGTAACTTTAAAATTTACCTTATGTCTCAGTTATCAGGTAAATTTTAGTTTCTCAGTTAATGTTAGTATTTCATAGTAGTGTTTCAGTTTAATGGGGTATGTTAGTATTTTTTAAGAGTGTTTCAGTTTAATGGTGTATATTAGTATTTTATAAGAGTGTTGCAGTTTTTTTTTTTTAAATGCCGGCAATCCGGGCGATTGTTAAAATAATGTTATCATTTAATTTGATGTTGTATGTTAGTATTTTTGGTAAATATTCGGAATCGCTGGACACGGATAATACGAAATATTTTTAAATAAAACCTTCTGATTTACCTTAATTACTATAAAAGGAATCTGACTGCATTTGTGAAATTTTTAATTTTAGCATTTTAATTTTTATTTACGTAAAATGAAAATTCGCTTTCGTTGTATGGGGTGACAGCCATTTCAAATAATTTCTGTCAATTGGTATTACTGATTCTACACAAGTGACCGACTTCATGCTGATAAGAAAAACAATGGCGGGTAATTTTGTTACAATATTAGCAACACGAAACCAAGATTTTTTTACTCTACCAGCCAGTATAAAAAAACACTTAAAATGAATGAATGAAAAATGTGAAAAATTAATAATATAATGTAAACAAACCTTTAATCAGAATTACTTGGAAGTTGAGCTGTTATGATAGATATTAATTAGAATTACACGAGTTGTTGGTTTTCATCGTCATTATCTTCGTCGTAAGGGTTGTTTGTCTCGCTTGCCATTTTGAAAAAGGAGTGGATTCGATCCTTATTTTTGGGAAGGGATCTCTTCCAAAGAAATTCACATAGGTATCCTTCGTAATGTGCCTCACTCCTTCCAAATCTTGGCACGTTTCCTCTCACATCCCTCCAACAACGCTCAATATTTTGAGTGTGAGCTCCCGTCTCCTGATCTACAAAAGATATGCTGTGATTGACGCTTAAATGAACGTAGCCTTCGTTTTCGAGGCAGTTATAGGCTTTCCAACAGTCCGATATAATTGTGGTTCCCGGCAATATATATTCTTTAATTACGTTAAGAAGCGTTTCTTTAGAACGATCTTCCACAGCACAGACAAACATTTTTTTTGATTCTCGTTCAAAACCGCCAAATACCCACTTTCCATCAATTTGTCGTCCTTTATTGTGCTTTCTTTTGCCAATTTTAGCCTCGTCAATCTCCACTGTGATACCGACACCTCCAATTTTTTGTTTCATTTTGTAGCACCAAATTACACAAACTTCTCTGCAAAACGAAGACCAATTTACGACGGTCTCACTACTCATATCGAGTTCTTCCATGATCAAGGTAGTTCTCGGGGGCCGCAAGATTGCCCAAAGTAGTACAAAAGTGCATATTTTCTCTACAGAAAGATTTGATTTTGAAAAAAAAAGTACCCTTTCTAGCCGAAACAGAGAAATTACACCTAATTTTACGTTTGTGACCGGCACTCACTATTTTAGTTTTTCGACATCTGTATAATAGGTTGGAAAAACTACACATATTTCCGCATTTTTCACTTTTTTTTTCCCGCCGGATTACATTATGACTCCTCAACCATTCTAATAAAACCTCCTCCTTTCTAATAACTTCTAAAAAACCCAATATACCGAAAGAACAACAATTACACGACATGATAATATTATTTCGCACGTCCCGCCAATAAATTAATTACTTTGGACGATTCATTTGTTTTATCAAAAAACACAACGAGCGGCTAGAGACAATTAACAACATAAATTTAAAAAAATTTTCTACAATATTCTGGCAAAATAGTGCCTACTTAAAAAGCATTAAATATTTATTTAGGTATTAATATCATTATTATTGTATTTAACCTAACCTATAATAACCCAACCTAACCTAACCTATCCTAACCCTTTAATAACGCCTGCTCGCGTCCCCTTTAGAGTTACATCCCAGTTTTCAAATAGTTTGTGGGCTACGCTAGGTTTGTATAGACTGGTTTGTGATTTAATTCTAATACCTTTTTTCCATGTTATTTCCTGTTACAAAAAATTGCCCCTTTAATAACGCCTGCTCGCGTCCCCTTTAGAGTTACATCCCAGTTTTCAAATAGTTTGTGGGCTACGCTAGGTTTGTATAGACTGGTTTGTGATTTAATTCTAATACCTTTTTTCCATGTTATTTCCTGTTACAAAAAATTGCCCCTTTAATAACGCCTGCTCGCGTCCCCTTTAGAGTTACATCCTAGTTTTCAAATAGTTTGTGGGCTACGCTAGGTTTGTATAGACTGGTTTGTGATTTAATTCTAATACCTTTTTTCCATGGTATTTCCTGTTGCAAAAAAATGCCCCTTTAATAACGCCTGCTCGCGTCCCCTTTAGAGTTATATCCCAGTTTTCAAGTAGTTTGTGGGCTACGCCAGGTTTGTATAGACTGGTTTCCTATAATAATCCAACCTAACCTATAATAATCCAACCTAACCTAACCTAACCTAAAATAATCCAACCTAACCTAACCTATAATAATCCAACCTAACCTATAATAATCCAACCTAACCTATAATAATCCAACCTAACCTAACCTAACCTAAAATAATCCAACCTAACCTAACCTATAATAATCCAACCTAACCTAACCTAAAATAATCCAACCTAACCTAACCTATAATAATCCAACCTAACCTAACCTAACCTAACCTAAAATAATCCAACCTAACCTAACCTATAATAATCCAACCTAACCTATAATAATCCAACCTAACGTATAATAATCTCACCTTTTTTAATTTTTCTATTTTATAAAACATACCTAAATATCTTTATTTTATTTTTCGAGTTTGGCTAAAATAGTACCTACCTAGTATTTGCACATGGTAAAAAATATAGCCACTCGTATCAGGAATACCAACAAAAGAAAATGTTATCAACAGAAATCATTCCAGCTGTCATCTCATGTCATCCCATACAACGAAAGCGAATTTTCATTTTACGTAATTAAAAATTAAAATGTTAAAATTAAAAATTTCACAAATGCAGTCAGATTCCTTTTATAGTAATTAAGGTAAATCAGAAGGTTTTATTTAAAAATATTTCGTATTATTCTTGTCCAGCGATTCCGAATAATTACCGTATTTTTTAGTATTGTTTCACTTTGATGGTGTATTTTAGTATTTCAGTTTGATGGTGTATGTTGGCATTTTATAGTATTGTTTCACTTTGATGGTGTATTTTAGTATTTCAGTTTGATGGTGTATGTTGGCATTTTATAGTATTGTTTCACTTTGATGGTGTATTTTAGTATTTCAGTTTGATGGTGTATGTTGGCATTTTATAGTATTGTTTCACTTTGATGGTGTATTTTAGTATTTCAGTTTGATGGTGTATGTTGGCATTTTATAGTATTGTTTCACTTTGATGGTGTATTTTAGTATTTCAGTTTGATGGTGTATGTTAGTATTTTATAGTATTGTTTCACTTTGATGGTGTATTTAAGTATTTCAGTTTGATGGTGTATGTTAGTATTTTATGGTATTGTTTCACTATGATGGTGTATTTTAGTATTTCAGTTTGATGGTGTATGTTAGTATTTTATAGTATTGTTTCACTTTGATGGTGTATATAAGTATTTCAGTTTGATGGTGTATGTTAGTATTTTATAGTATTGTTTCACTTTGATGGTGTATTTAAGTATTTCAGTTTGATGGTGTATGTTAGTATTTTATAGTATTGTTTCACTTTGATGGTGTATTTTAGTATTTCAGTTTGATGGTGTATGTTAGTATTTTATAGTTTTTTTTCACTTTGATGGTGTATTTTAGTATTTCAGTTTGATGGTGTATGTTTGTATTTTATAGTATTGTTTCACTTTGATGGTGTATTTTAGTATTTCAGTTTGATGTTGTATGTTAGTATTTTATAGTATTGTTTCACTTTGATGGTGTATTTAAGTATTTCAGTTTGATGGTGTATGTTATTATTTTATAGTATTGTTTCACTTTGATGGTGTATTTTAGTATTTCAGTTTGATGTTGTATGTTAGTATTTTATAGTATTGTTTCACTTTGATGGTGTATTTAAGTATTTCAGTTTGATGGTGTATGTTATTATTTTATAGTATTGTTTCACTTTGATGGTGTATTTAAGTATTTCAGTTTGATGGTGTATGTTAGTATTGTATAGTATTGTTTCACTTTGATGGTGTATTTTAGTATTTCAGTTTGATGGTGTATGTTAGTATTTTATAGTATTGTTTCACTTTGATGGTGTATTTTAGTATTTCAGTTTGATGGTGTATGTTTATATTTTATAGTATTGTTTCACTTTGATGGTGTATTTTAGTATTTCAGTTTGATGGTGTATTTTAGTATTTCAGTGTGATGGTGTATGTTAGTATTTTATAGTATTGTTTCACTTTGATGGTGTATTTAAGTATTTCAGTTTGATGGTGTATGTTAGTATTTTATAGTATTGTTTCACTTTGATGGTGTATTTAAGTATTTCAGTTTGATGGTGTATGTTAGTATTTTATAGTATTGTTTCACTTTGATGGTGTATTTTAGTATTTCAGTTTGATGGTGTATGTTGGCATTTTATAGTATTGTTTCACTTTGATGGTGTATTTTAGTATTTCAGTTTGATGGTGTATGTTTGTATTTTATAGTATTGTTTCACTTTGATGGTGTATTTTAGTATTTCAGTTTGATGGTGTATGTTGGCATTTTATAGTATTGTTTCACTTTGATGGTGTATTTTAGTATTTCAGTTTGATGGTGTATGTTTGTATTTTATAGTATTGTTTCACTTTGATGGTGTATTTTAGTATTTCAGTTTGATGGTGTATGTTAGTATTTTATAGTATTGTTTCACTTTGATGGTGTATTTTAGTATTTCAGTTTGATGGTGTATGTTAGTATTTTATAGTATTGTTTCACTTTGATGATGTATTTTAGTATTTCAGTTTGATGGTGTATGTTAGTATTTTATAGTATTGTTTCACTTTGATGGTGTATTTTAGTATTTCAGTTTGATGGTGTATGTTTGTATTTTATAGTATTGTTTCACTTTGATGGTGTATTTTAGTATTTCAGTTTGATGGTGTATGTTTGTATTTTATAGTATTGTTTCAGTTTGGATAAAAACAAATTATACAGAATATTTTCATAACTTAATAACGTTAATTCAAACATATCACAAAACACAAAAACATTAATGACAATTTATTATCTATATATATATTATAGTTTTTAAATATTTAATAACACTCTTTAACATAACAGTACTATAAATCCACATTCATAATATATCAAAACGCGCGAACACCCCAGCACAGGTTCTCCTTGTGTTGTGAGGTGTTCACAAAACACTATATTTTTTAAATAATATATTAAATAAATCATTTACAGTATCTAAATTTCATTATAACAAGATATGACTTAATATTAATATCATCTGAATCTATATATATTTATAACGAAATACTATTAATTTGATCAATATTATAATCGCATTAATTTAACGGTAAGTAAATATAAATAAATAAACAAAACAAAATAAGCTATATTTTATGTAAAATGCTTTAATTTAACAAACTCAACCCACCTTCCTATTAAATCCTTCACTCTAATTAAAACACGCTTTATTTATTCCGTGATATCACACACAGGCAGTGTCTTGTGTGTTATATCGGGGATTATTAAAAAATAATAGACTGTTGACTCAGACTTATGACGTTTATTGACACTCTTACATATTAGTTTATATCTCCCAAGTGACGCATCAGGACTGCCAACATAGCAATACATATCATCCTTTCCTCCTTTAATTTTTTTTTTCAACTAATTTACAATGACCAAAAAAAACTTAAACATAATCACTATGACTAAATCTGACAGGGGGTTTCACCAATCTGCCAGCCCTAGTTATTTCATCAGTTTTCTCACTAGTGCTGGGTAAAGGATCACTAACATTTTTATTTTCTTGACTTCCCAAGTCATACCATTTATCGGAATTTATATAATTTGATTTTAACTTCATACAACTTTTTTTTTATTTGGTCAACATGGAACTTTTTTCCTCTCCTCCGATTAAATGAATTAAATACACCCATGAACTTAATTTTAACTTAATAGTTCCCTGAACCCATTTCATATGACCTTTCAGATGCCTTAAGTATACCAATACATTTTCATTTTCCTCATACTATTTCAATGCATTTTTTCTTGATGGTTTACTTTTATTTACATTATTTTCTTCTGACAAAATATGAAGAGGTGTACGTGGCTCATACGAAAATATTTTAGCCATAGGAGACAAACCCGTGACAGAAGCAGGAGTGGAACGATAAGTATACAAACAATCTATTAGACGTTGAGCTGGTGACAAAAATTTAGAATTTTTTGAAAAAATAAATTTAATTTAAATCTTTTTGAATGTTTGAACAGATCGTTCTGCTTATCCATTAGACTCGGGATTATACGGTGGAGAAAATAATAATTTAATATAGTTTTCTCTACAAAAAATAGAAAATTCTTTACATGAAAATGGAGGACCGTTATCACAAACAATAGTTTTCGGAAACGCAAATCTGGAAAAAACTTCACTTAATTTTGATAACAAATCCGAATATTTAGTATTTTTCATATAAAAACATTCTATCCACTTTGAATACGAATCGCAAACTAATAAGTATTGGAAACCTTTTAAGTCAAAAAAATCCAAATGGACTCTTTCCCATGGACTTTCAGCAATAGGCCAATTATGACGCACAGTTTTGTTAGCTTTTCGTACCGACTGACAAATTTCACATCTAAAAATAATATATTCAATATCTTGATTCATACCTAACCACCAAACATAAGAACGAGCAAGAATTTTTGATCTGACTATTCCAGGATGACCATAATGTATTAAATTTAAGACTTTAGACTTAAGAGATTCTGGTATTACAATTCTGTCACCAAATAAAATACATTTTCCCTTGACCGACAGTAAATTTCTGAACTTAAAATATTTTTTAATTTCTGGACTTGACAAGTTTTAAATCCAACCGATTGAAACATACTTTATGACTTTACATAATATTTCATCTTCTTCAGAATGACTTTCAACTTCTGAAAATGGAATCAAGGGTGTTGACACGTATACAAAATTACATTCCTCTACATTAAATTGTTGTTCACTTGGCAAACGTGACATAACATCAGCTTGAGGAATTTTCAGTCCGTTTTTAAAAACTAATTTATAATCAGTGGCGGATCCAGGGGGGGGGGTCACGGTGGTCATGACCCCCCCCTTGGGCCCCAGCCCAGGGGGGGTCATGACTACCTAGGTCCTGGGCCCATCCAGGACCTAGGTGGACCACTAATTAAAATTGTTAAACATAATGTTTTTATATATTTTTTGTCACAATATAAATTTTATTTAAGTACTTTCAATATTTAATTAATTTAATATAATACTTTGTTTAGCGGCAAACGCATTATTCGGGAACGAACGCATCGAAAATTCGAATGTTACCGCGTCACCGCGCACCGCCACCGGCGCGCGCTTCGGCCGCCACCTTTCATATTATTATGACACATTTCGTGTAACCACGTGTGACGCTTGCGCGCGCTTTGTTTCGACTAACGTCTAGCGTCTAGCAAAACCTAACCTCAATCGGAACGACTAAACTTTATTAATAAAGTGTTTACTTTTATTTGTTTACTTAGTTAAAAAAAATAAGTTCCAATATAAGTAATAGTGTTCTTAAAAATTGTTGCTGCAAATTCAATTCATTACAAGAAATGGTAAGTAATCTAATCAGTTTCTTCATTATGCCAGTGTATGTGTGTTTAAACTCAAATGTTATTTGTTAATGTAAGTTTTTAGATTCTCACGGCCAAAAGCATTTTTGTTGTTTGTTTTTGGGGTGTTATGCCGTGTTGCGCTAACTCCTTCTTTAGCCGACGTTTCGGACAGCGTTGCAGTGTCCATCATCAGGGCAGATCCGGTAGATCCGAAGATGTGTTCGGCTAAAGAAGGAGTTAGCGCAACACGGCATAACACCCCAAAAACAAACAACAAAAAAAGTTATTTGTTAATGTTCTAAGGCTGGGGTTAGACTCGTAAGTTTTTTTCCTGTAAATCGCTCTTGAAGGCGAGTTTGGCCAAATTCCCAATGTAAACGACACCAAAAGTCACTTAACGTAATTTTAGTAAGTTACAGAACTTATTCTTTCGGAAGTTTTTTGACAGGTCTGGACAGGTCTGGTCAGACAGAATTACCAGCCTTCCTATACTTCCTAAAGCAATTCTTAAGGCGAGACACAACCTCGTTCATCGAGGTTTTGCCCAAGGCTAACATTTTAATTTATTTCGGCGAAATTATAATTGAATTTAAAAAAAAAAAAAATTATGCCGCACGAGGGATGCAAGTTATTTATATTTTAGATTAATAAAACAATACCTTACAATTAATATATTTTACGTTCAACGATTTTAAAACTTTATAACCTGTGTATAACTATAAAGTTAGAGGACTTAGCGGTAAGTACCAGATTTTATTTTTCTAGATGATGAATTAATAACTTCGGAAGTGGACACATTTTTAATATTTGTAACAAATTCTTCAGAATCAATTAAAATGAAGGCTAAAAGTGTGGATAGATTTTTTTACTAAGATTACGAAAACGTTAGTAATTTTTTTTAGAAATGCATAGTATTATTTTTAATGATGGATTTTGAATGATTTACATGAAAATGTTCCGTCTCCGATTATGTTCCCTTAATTTTGTAAAATTCCACACTGATTATTTTTTTTATACGGCAACACTTTGATATCCGGCGAATTTTTGAATTTGACGTTTAACGTTCACTAGATTTATTGTTTGTTCTCTGCGAACTTAACCACTTAACCTTTGATTTGACTTTTTGCATGAGTAGGTGGTTTGGTATATTTATGCTTTTTGCTAAAGATGGCGGTGTTTTGACAGATGTTATGAACAGAACTCGGTACAATTTCATGCCATTTTTGTGACATTCGTGTGGAAAACGTTCTTTTTTAAATGACTTTCGGCTAGTTAATTACCGTTTTTTTGCACATATAAAATGATGTCCCGTCTTTCCGGTTTATAAAAAATGGTCTGATTTTTCGAGTTGAAATTTTAAAAAAATCACCAGGGTTTCAAAAATACGATTAAAAAAAAATACGGAACGTCTTAGAATATTTGCCTAAACCGGATTTTTTTTTTAAATGTGATGCATGTGGCCTATTATCGGTCCAATCCTTTCTAATCCTAATGTTTCTGTTTTTAACATTTACGTATTTAAAATTTTGAATACGAAGCCGGTTGCCGTCAGCAGATGTCAGGTAGGTAGCTGTCATTCGGATAAAACGAAATTAATTGTCGCCTTTGACGGAACAAAAGCGCATAGATAATTGTTTAATTAAAGCCAAAATCTATTTCAACACTTTATTTGGGCCTTTTTGTCTTTCTTAACAAAATCGAGTAAATTTGACAGTAGCAGGTCGTTGTTGAAAGGAAGCCATCTTACCGCAAATAAATTTACAGATTGATATAAACGGTCGCATGAGCATTTACACAGGCACAGGTCGAACCTCCGAACAACTTCCGTGATCATTAATTACCACAAGTCGGATGCATATGTAAACGCTCCTGTGAGCTGTGAGTGACCTGTCAAAATTCAAAATATTATGTAATCCGTAAATTTTAATTGCGAGTATAACCCCAGTCTTAAAGTACCTCGCGGGTAGATAAGTAGGTACCTACCTACTTACTGAAACAGTGTGACTTATGTACCTACTTAATTATTTTTTTTGGAGGAGGGAGTTTGAAGAGCCTAAGCTTACTAACCTAACTAACCTAACCTAAAATCTTAGATAAATTCACCCAATGAATCGCGGGTTCAAGCCCCGTCCGTACCTGCATGGCTAATATTTACGGAATGAACATTTGTTTTATCTTGAGTCTGGGTGTTTTACGTAGCGTAGGTACTTATAATTAATATGTATTTACAAAAGTCTGTTGTCTGTTGTGGGGTGTGAAATTTGCATGGTTTTGCTTGCAGGGTGACTCTAAGGGAAAAGGAGATGGTGGTTGTGGGTTAAAACGTAATATAGGTGGCAGTTCATTTAAAAAAATAGATTCATTTTTCACAAAGAAACCAAGGCTTGAGATTGCTCACTCGAAAAATTTACCTACAACAACTACAGAGGATAATAATTGTACTGCCGATGCTTCTGCTTCTTGCTTTGCTTCTACAGCTATAACATTGCCTACATTAACCTTAGACGATGAAAAAACATGCTCTCCTGTTATTAACGATATTCAGCCTATATTATGTACGTCGACTTCTGATTCTGATCAGATAAAGACTTCACTTTCTCAATCAGAGTTTGCTTCAGATATTGCATGTTATATAGGGAAAAATATAGATGATTCATCTACTAAAGCTATGTTGCTTGAAAAGCATTGGCAGCCTCCCCCTAATTACACTTTCCCGCACTGTGTTTTTAATAAAAAAGGAAAACAAACAAAAAAATATGCGAATAAGTCTCACCTTGAAAAGTTTCACTGGCTTGTTTTGTCGCATAAAGACCAGGGACTTTACTGCAAGTACTGTTGTTTGCCGTAGCTCCTGGAGGTGGTGTACAGAAAAAAACACCCTTATATCGACTCGTAAAAGAACCGTTAAAAGCTTTTGATAATTTGCTTGGTGAAAATGGTGTTCTGCTAACACACCAGCGAAAAACATACCACGAATCAGCTGTCGAAGCAGGGAAGAACTTTTGGTTGACTTTTCACAAGCCAGAAATTAATATAATGAACCAAGTAAATAGTCAAAGACTGACACAAATAAATGAAAATAGAGATCGTTTGCGACCAATCGTAAAAACTATTATATTTTGTGGCCATCAAAATATACCGTTACGTGGCCATCGCGACGATGGTAAATTGTTGAGCCATGACAGCGTGGTAGCTGATGAAGGGAATTTTAGAGCCCTTTTAAAATTTCGTATAGATTCTGGCGATACTGCATTGCAGCAGCATTTAGAATCTTCAAAATCCAACGCCACGTACATCAGCAAGACTGTACAAAATGAGTTGATAGATATTTGTGCAGAAATCATTCAGGAGAACATTTTACAGAATGTGCGGGAAGCAATTTTTTTTTCAATTTTGTTCGATGAAACAACAGATATATCACATATCTCACAGCTGAGCCTATCATTTCGATATTTTCATAATGGTATTATAAAGGAACATTTTGTGACCTTCTGTGATACTTACGATGCTCTTAGACGTGAAGAAAACAATTCAGGTGATATAGAGCCTCGATTGACAGGTGTAGCATTGGCGAAAATTGTTGAAAATCTGTGTACTAAATTTAATTTAGATTTAACTAGGTGTGTGGGTATTGGAACTGACAGCTGCTCGGTTATGGCATCAGATACGAAAGGTGCAGTGCAAGAATTGAAGAGAATAGCCATTCACGCCAAACGTTGCCCAAGCAACAACCATGTACTTAATAACTCGTTGGCTAGATCATCCCAAGTAGTTTCTTGTCGCAATACTTCTGGCACAATGAGAAAAGTTGTAGCTTTTGCCAATGCATCCGCTAAGAGGCATGAAATTTTTAAAAAAGGATTCGGAGTTGCCTTGCAAGGTATCTGTGAGACACGTTGGGTAGAGAGGCATGATGGGCATCTTCAATTTCAAGGAGACAACTTGGTCAAAATTTGTAGCGCTTTGGAGAAGATTTCTACTTGGCAAGACAGTAAAACCGCTACTGATGCGCATTGCTTGCTGCAAGCATTGCGCAGTTCTGACTTTATTATATCCTCCATCTGTTTAAGTGATATATTAGGTGGGTACTTGCCTATATTATTTTGTTTCTTATTGTTTGGATAATGAACATACGTACTATACCTACTTGAATATTATATTGTTATTTTGTTAATTTGTTTGTGTTTCAACAAAAACAATTTTAACTACCATTTATATTAAGTCATAGATCCTTAATTTATTCACCCATAACTCACAAACAGTCACATACTAACTTTTTATTTTTCAGGTACTACTGTATCTTTAAGCAGAATACTGCAATCGAACTGTATTTATTTAAAAAAAGCTGCGGACGCTATTAACGATACTTTAAGTGTTCTTCAAAATAAAAGAGAAAATGTGGACATAATTTACCGACAGCTTTTTGAAGAGGCTAAAGAAGTAGCTGAGCAGCTAGATGTAGAAATTAAATGTCCCAGAATAGTGTCAAGACAAATACATAGGGCCAATAATCAACCTGCTCAATCTGCTGAAGAGTATTTCCGCAGATCCATATACAATATACATCCCTCTTCTGGATTCAATAATAAGTGACCTACAGGACCGTCTGTCTCCTGAAATCCTTAATTTTTTTCAGCTAAGCGTTTTCATGCCAAAAAGCGAATACAGTAATCAAGACATTGAAACTGTGAAACAACTAGCATCCGATTATACATTGTTATTAGATAATACTCCAGTTTCTATCATTGTAAATGAATATCGGCTGTGGATGATGAAGTGGCAGCGTAGTCAGGACATACCGCAGTCGATTTCTGACATTATTTTAAATTGCGATATTGAGATGTATCCTAATGTAAGAAAATTTTTATGTATTATGGCTACACTACCTGTTAGTGTAGCGACAGCGGAAAGATCTTTCTCTACGTTACGAAGAATCAAATCGTGGCTAAGAGCTTCAATGGTTGAAGAACGCCTAACCGGACTGGCACTTCTCCACGTTCATAAAAACGTACCAATTGAAGTAGATGAGGTGATAACGCGTTTCGGGAGAAGAAGTAAACGAAAAATTGATTTTGTTATTTAAGATGAAGCTATACGTTTTTTTTATTTTTTTTTTTTTATTTTTATTTAGTAACTATATTACATTTTTTTAAACATTTTTATAAGAATTATATATATTTATATGATTAATTGATATAGATTTTTATAGTCCTCCTCACTAGGAGATCCTGTGCTGAGGGGGACTAGGTTTTGAATAATTTTTCAGCGACTTCTATGGTTCGACTTCATGTTTTGGGTAAGGTTTTCCAGAAACTTCTACGACGATGTTTTTAATAGGCTAGTGAGTTCTTTTTCCGGTAGTTCCTTAAGCCAAGATTTAATGTCCTTAATGTAGTGATTTTTGGTTTTAATTTGTTTGATACTAAGTGGGAGTTTGTTATATACCTTTATTGCTAAAAAATTAGAACTTTTTTGTCCAAAGGTAGAGTTACACTTTGGTATATTTTGTATCTCTGTTTCTTTGGCTCTGGTTTTATAAGTATGTGAGGTGTTTACTTCTGAATTATTTTTGAGGTGGTGTACCTGAATGTTTTTGGCATAGATTTTCTGTATACTTGGAACGTCAAAATTCTTAAAAATTTCTGTTGTTGACGACCTTATGGGGACCTTTAGTATGGTGTATGTAAATTTGATAAAAATACATATACCTAGTTTTTTAAAAGTATGTATTAGTTACATTTTGTTAATATATATACATATTATATTTCACTTAATCAAGTTTCTTTTTATTAATATATGTAGCTGGGAGCAGTTCCTTGATAATGTCTAATACTGATATTTGTTTGCCGGGTTTGAACCCGCGATCTCCGGATCGCTAGCTGGCAGCCTTTCCCCTCTACCATGGAGGCCGTCGGATTTTTACTTTTTTTTTTTAAATAATATATATTGTATTCGTTTTAATTATGCTCTTTTTGGAATTAATTCAGCATAGGTAGATGCAAGTTATTTATTTTCACCGTTTTTTTTTAAAGTCTATGTATCCATAAATTGATGTATCTAATGTAGAATATTTTCATTTGAGAAATTCTAGGTTGACGAATATAATGCTTAAATTCAGTATTGGTAGATCAGAGTTAATATTTTATAAGAATAATTTTTAAATATATGTAGCTGTGAGCTGTTCCTTGAAAAGGTATAATACTGAGATTTGTTTGCCGGGGTTCGAACCCGCGATATCTATTGTATTTGTTTTAATTATGCTCTTTTAGGATAAATTCAGAATAGCTAGATGCAAGTTATTTATTTTAACCTTTTTTTAAGTGTATGTATCCATAAATTGATGCATCTATTGTAGAATATATTTAAACCTAGCTGTGAGTTGTTCCATCATCATTTCTAATATTGAGATTGGTTTGTTGATTTGTTTCAAAAAATTTATTTGTAAATAAATTTTACAAAAATTTTAGATGTGGAAATTTGATAAAGTGTATGTAAATTTGATAAAAGTACATATACCTAGTTTTGTAAAAGAACGTATTAGTTACATTTTGTTAATATATATACATATTATATTTAACTTAATCATGTTTCTTTTTATTAATATTTATATGTACCTATTAATAATTCACTTTCAGAATATTTTTGTTTGGATTGTAAATAAATAAAATCAATTCAAATTTTATAAATATTTACTTTTATTAGCGTTCCCCATAGTTTGAGGATTGTCGATAATATTGACTACGCTGCCGGCTCGGCCGCTGCTGGCAAAATAGAATGGACGGTATTCATCCACCAGGTAACAAGGTATTAACAAGCGTATGGAAGCATCGGCGAACGGAGATCTCGCTGGGCGCTTCTTACGTATTGCAAGCACCGCGTCATGGCAACAATATTTATTTCAAATTACTTGCCTCGTGCAAATCAGGCCAAAATATGACGGTGCAAGGCGCTCGGTTTTAAAATTTATAAAGCACAAGAATCGAAATATTCCTCTTAAATATGGAAGTACGGTACTTACATTTATTAATAACATTTGCTGCACACGATTGGTCCTAAAGGAGTTCAAATTTTTTATTCATTCGGCCTCACTATTGAGAAGAGCACGCTGGAAGGCATTATTCTACTCTTCGATAGACTGGATAGACACTTCATACCTACAGTGAATATTACAGTGGAACGATTCAAATTCTTTACCAGGAAGCAAAGAAATAACGGTCAACAAGCTGTTATTATTTGTCTATTTTGTCGTGACAAGCAAAGTGTTACAATAATAATGTCGAGTCAAATTCTGCAAATGCAGAATGCTACGGATATGGTTGGCGAGTGGAAACGTTTTAAGCAATCATTTCTTTTATATATGATGGCGAATAACTACAACGAGGAAAAGGAAATTCAAAAAGTTGCAAGATTCCTACACACAATACTATGTTGAAGACACACCTGACACCATGTTATATTGTGGTGAAATAAGAACACGATTAATAATTGTAATCTGTACTGTATTGGTTGACAATTGACATTACACGAGCCTACGCCGCCCGGGCTTGCGGAGCAAAAGACAATCTTAATGATATACCTAATGTTACCATATCCAACAATACCTACTTTTTACTTGTATATATTATTATCAAAATTAAATTATAACTTCTTGTAACTGTAACTGACCGGACCTAAGTCCTCCATCACAACACAAGCAAGCATTTTCTGTGGTGGTGGTAGGAGTTATTGTTGGGTTATTCGTAACCCGGGAATGTTTGTCTTTCTTTAAAAAAAAAAAAAAAAAACTTGACCACGACTACGTGACCCCCCCCTGGCGCCAAAGCTGGATCCGCCCTTGTTTATAATTGTACGCGGACAATATTATAGACCATCTTCTGAGACGTGATGCAGTTAAAACGGGGACTTTTTTTGTTTTCGGCAAATAAAGACAACAATGGAGCATGATCAGTATATATAGTAAAATGAAGACCAATTAAATATTTATGAAATTCTTGATTCCAAAAATAATAGCAAGGGCTTCCTTGTGCAATTGGCTATAATTTCTTTCAGCTGAATTTAACGTTGCAGACTCAAAAGCCATAGGAAATTCTTGATTCTTTACGATATGACTTAAGACAAATCCGACACCGTATGCACTGGAGTCGACTGTAAGACACAATGGTTTTGACGGATCAAATAAAACTAACATAGTTTTATCTGACAAGAGAGACTTACTATTTATAAATGCTTTTTCGCATTCATCAGACCAACAACATTCTACATTCTTTCTTAATAGTTTATGGAGTGGTTCTAGCAGAGTAGAACACATAGGAATGAAATTCCTATTCAACAATGACAAAAACGATTTTAGTTGAGTAACATTTTCTGGACACCCAGTAGACTTAATTTTCTCAACTTTCGACAAAGACGGACTTTTGCCTTGACCTGACAAAGTAAAACCTAAAAATTCAAAAGAAGATACAAAAATTTCACTTTTTCTAAAGTATTACAACACTCCGTTTCATCTTTACCATGTACACAAATATCATCAATGTATGCAGCACAGTTTTTTATGCCTCTCAAGACTGTATCAATGACCATTTGAAATGTGGCAGGAACCGATGACAACTCAAAAGGTAAACGATTGTAAACATATAAACCATTACATGTATTAATTGTAAATAATTCTTTACTAGAATCTGACACAGACAACTATAAATATGCATTTGTTAAGTCTAATTTACAAAATACTTGACAACCTGAAAATTTATTAAAAATATCCTCTGGACGTGGAATAGGATAATGATCAATCCTCAATTGTGGATTGACTGTAGATTTTAAATCTGCACATAAACGTATATTTCCATTTTGTTTTGGTACACAGACTATTGGAGAAGACCAACTTCTATATTTAACTTTAGAAATTATGCCTTCGCTTTCAAGACGATCTCGCTCTTGGCATACTTCTGCACGCAGTGCATAAGGGACCTTATATGCTTTATGGAAAACAGGAGTTGAATTATTTTTGGTAAAGGTTACGAATTCCGCTTCACGGTAAATACGCAATATTTCACTTTCAAATAAATGGATTTAACTTTATTAATTCAAAACATGATTTATTATGTCGGGGGGACACGGAAAAATACGCACTTTTAATTTTAATTTCGTTTATTAAGTCACTTACGCGATATGTCACACGAGATTTCAAAGAAACAAAATAATGTGACATTTGCCGGAAATACCACAACTAGTTATTTACCTAGCCAGTGCGTGGGTTAGGTACAGTACCTACCTAAGAACTAATTCAGTTAAAGAAAATAAAATCTTGAAAATATTAAATTAATATATATAACCTAACCTAATCTAACTGTGATTTTCTATAGCAAAAAAATGCCCCTTTAATAACGCCTGCTCGCGTCCCCTTTAGAGTTACATCCCAGTTTTCAAATAGTATGTGGGCTACGCTAGGTTTGTATAGACTGGTTTGTGATTTAATTCTAATACCTATTTTCCATGTTCTAACCTAACCTAACCTAAACTACCTAAACGGAATACGTTTAATCACATTTTATTCTATTTGATTGTTATTCGGGTTATTTTATATAATTATATGTTGATTATTTGTTATAAATAATACATTGACTTGCATATTAATATGGATTAATTATACACGATGATATTATTTATTTTATATGGCAATACTAATTTTTTTTTGGTTGGCAGCAGTGTCTATGAAATATTTTGTAGGTATGAATTACGATATTATGAATATAATCCAACTCTTGATATGAATATAGTCGCCGTCGGCGGCGCCGCATACTAATTGACATATCGCGTAAGTGACTTAATAAACGAAATTAAAATTAAAAGTGCGTATATTTCCGTCTCCCCGACATGATAAATCATGTTTTGAATTAATAAAGCTAAATCCATTTATTTGAAAGTGAAATGTTGCGTATTAAGAGAGAGGCGGAATAAGAGAAAATTAATTTATTTTTAAGTTGTTGAAAACTCTTTAATTGGTAAGTTGTTATTATTTTTAGAAAAACAATTCAAATATTTTTGTGACAATTTTTCGACAATATTTGATTTATTTTTTCCACTGACAGACACTGAATTTACAGTATTACCATTACCAATATTCGAATTTATAAATGTATTTTCCCAAGACGGATTCAAAACATTTATCCAATTCCTACCAAGAATAGCTTCAGACGATAGATTTTTAATAACCAATACTGGTAAATATACGACAAAATTAGAATCATCTTTTCCACTTACTTTTGACATAAAAAATCCAAAACAATATAAATAAATTATCATAGAACAGACTTAATTTACAAGTTTTGAAAAATTTTATGAACATATTGTGACTTATCAAGGTCGATGAACTCCCTGTGGCAATCATGAAGGACATTTTCCTACCGTTTACAAACAAATCAATATGAGCTGTTTCAGACACGGACACATTTAAAACATTTATATTATTCACACATTTTACATGATTAATAACAATTGATTTTGCACTAGAACAAAATTTAGACGTATGACCGAATGTATTACACTTGTAACATTTCCAATTCCTTGAAGGACATGACTCTGGTTGATGACTAATAAAACACCTCTCGCATCTTTTTCCACGTGATGGAGATGAAAGACAACTTGATGACGTATGACCGTATGTATTACACTTGTAACATTTCCAATTCCTTGAAGGACATGACTCTGGTTGATGACTAATAAAACACCTCTCGCATCTTTTTCTGGGATTTCCACGTGATGGAGATGAAAGACAACTTGATGACGTATGACCGTATGTATTACACTTGTAACATTTCCAATTCCTTGAAGGACATGACTCTGGTTGATGACTAATAAAACACCTCTCGCATCTTTTTCTGGGATTTCCACGTGATGGAGATGAAAGACAACTTGATGACGTATGACCGTATGTATTACACTTGTAACATTTCCAATTCCTTGAAGGACATGACTCTGGTTGATGACTAATAAAACACCTCTCGCATCTTTTTCTGGGATTTCCACGTAATGGAGATGAAAGACGACTTGATGACGTATAACCGTATGTATTACACTTGTAACATTTCCAATTCCTTGAAGGACATGACTCTGGTTGATGACTAATAAAACACCTCTCGCATCTTTTTCTGGGATTTCCACGTAATGGAGATGAAAGACGACTTGATGACGTATGACCGTATGTATTACACTTGTAACATTTCCAATTCCTTGAAGGACATGACTCTGGTTGATGACTAATAAAACACCTCTCGCATCTTTTTCTGGGATTTCCACGTGATGGAGATGAAAGACAACTTGATGACGTATGACCGTATGTATTACACTTGTAACATTTCCAATTCCTTGAAGGACATGACTCTGGTTGATGACTAATAAAACACCTCTCGCATCTTTTTCTGGGATTTCCACGTGATGGAGATGAAAGACGACTTGATGACGTATGACCGTATGTATTACACTTGTAACATTTCCAATTCCTTGAAGGACATGACTCTGGTTGATGACTAATAAAACACCTCTCGCATCTTTTTCTGGGATTTCCACGTGATGGAGATGAAAGACGACTTGATGACATTAAACTCTTTTGACCTTGTTGCGGACTTGTACTCCTTTGACGTGACGTTTTCGGCTTTACTTCGAAAACTCCCAATGAATGATCCTCTTTGTGTAATATTTCTGCAGAACTACTTACTGTCTCCATATTCTTGACAATTTTTTTTTGCTTTTTCGAAAATCAGCGATTCATCTTCAGTCAGTAATCTTATAGTCATGGCTTCATTTTTCACACCGCACACCAATTTATCCCTCAAGGCTTCATCTAGAAATGCTCCAAAATTACATGGTATTGACAGACTTTTTATTTCTGAAATGTAATCATCAATTTCCTCGTTAGACTGTTGTTGACGATTATAAAATTTATATCTTTAGACGATCGTACATTTTTTTCTTCATATTTATTTCGAAGTGTTGTTACAATCTCGTTATAAGATAACTCTTCAATATTTTTCGGATGAACTGTTTCTTTTAAAATTTTATATTTCTACGCACCAATAATCATACAAAGATATCCAATTTTCTCTTTGTCCGTAATATTAATTACTTTTAAATAAATTTGAACACGTTCTAAAAACATTCCGTAACTTTCACAGCTTGAATCGTATTGCGGCACTGGCAAAGTACTCTTGGACATCTTGAAATGGTTAAAAAAACAAAAACGAAATCACTGTTTTACACTGGATTTAATATTACTCGTTTTTAATTTAACTTTTTCGATTATCCTCGTCGCCAATTGTTATATCGGGGATTATTAAAAAAATAATAGACTGTTGACATTAGTTAATATCTCCCAAGTGACGCATCAGGACTACCAACATAGCAATACATATAATTGTGGAGTCTGTTTAATTTAACAAACTCAACTCACCGTCCTATTAAATCCTTCACTCCAATTAAAACAAGCCTTATTTATCCCGTGATATCACACACAAGCGGTATCTTGTGGATTCCCTTTAATTCAAAAAAATCAACTCACCGTCCTATTTAATCCTTCACTCTAATTAAAACACGCCTTATTTATCCCGTGATATCACACACAGGCAGTGTCTTGTGGAGTCCCTTTAATTTAACAAACTCAACTCACCGTCCTATTAAATCAGTTGAACTTCCGAACAGTTGTAAAATCGCAAGGGTTATCCCAATATATAAAGGGAGCTCGAAAACTCAAACATCAAACTACAGGCCTATTTCTGTCCTACCAATTCTATCAAAAATATACGAAAGAGTAATATACGATAGGCTAAATAACTTTCTGAAAAAAAAATCATTTCTATATGCCAAACAATACGGTTTCAGAAAAAAGTCTAACACTCTTTCTGCAACTAATGATCTTATAAATAAACTTAGAACTAGCATAGATAATAGAAACTATGTCATAGCAATTCTTGTAGACCTTCAAAAAGCCTTTGACACCGTAAGTCATGAAATACTGATTAAAAAAATAGAAAAAACAGGAGTAACCGGTCCAGCTATCAAATTAATTAAATCATATCTATCAAACAGAAAACAATATGTTAGCATAGAAGATAATAACAGTCAGTTAGAGAGTATAAACTATGGAGTTCCGCAAGGATCTATACTGGGGCCCCTCCTATTCCAAATATATATAAATGACATCTGCCAGTTGAAACTACATGGTGAAATATTTCTATACGCAGATGACACTGCAATATTTTACTTCGGAAAAAACTTAGAAACTCTATTAGAACAATCTCAAGACGATCTTAATATTCTAAACAGTTGGCTAATAAAAATATATTAACAATAAATATTAATAAAACCGGCTACATGATCCTAAGCTCACCTAAAATAATAATACCGTCGCATAAACCTCTACAAATAGAAGAAAGGGACTTGCTTATTCTAGACAGCGAAAAATACCTTGGCTTACATATTGATAAACATCTGACATTTAAACAACACGTAGAAAAATTAAAAGCAAAAATCATCCCACTAATTGGTGTATTTGGTAGAATTGCCCATCTCCTACCAACGGAGGTAAAGAGGGGCTTATATTTTAGTTTCATCCAGTCCCATCTAAATTATTTAATAGAAATATGGGGAAACACATACATTACATACCTAAATGATTTACAAACAATACAGAACAAAGTTATTAAAAAACTCTTCAATTATAACCCGGACACTCCCACAAAAAAACTGTATCAGGAAATGAAACTTTTGAAAATAAGAAAATTGTACGAATACAACATATGCCTCCTAATCTACAAAATCCAAAATGGACTTATACACACAAACACAACATTTAAACAAACGTCACAAGTACACGAACATACTAGGCAACATAACAAATTATACACACATGCTGTAAGGACTGAAAGCGGCAAAAGAGGCATTGGCCACGAGGGTGTACAAATATACAATCTCCTTCCAGATAAACTTAAAACGGAGAGTATAGATGTATTTAAAAAAAAAACTTTTTAATCTTAAGTTATTAGAACAATATTAGAATACTATTTATTTAATGTTATATATTTAAGTTGAGAAAGTGAAATGTAAATTTCTTTTAACTTAATAAATAAATAATAAAAATAAATAATAAAAAATCCTTCACTCGAATAAAAACACGCCTTATTTATCCCGTGATATCACACACAGGCAGTGTTTAGTGGATTCCCTTTACTAACCTTTGTTTTATATTTTATAATTTAGAAATGTATTTAGTTATTTTGTAAAATTATTGGGAAAAAACATATACGTAACTCAAACGCTACTCGAATAACATCTTTTAAATAAAATTAAAATATTACAAAATAAGTGGGAAGATACGCCACTGCTCAAAGCTTTTCCACGAATCACGTATCGAATTGTTATTTGTGCGATGAATAATCCACTTCGGAAAGAAAATAGAAAAACATAATATCTACGGGTTGATAGTAATAATTTGGCCGCCAATATTTGTGAACGTTCCTTCAATATGCGATTCCAAATATTGGATTGTCTTCGATGGTAAATATTAAATATGTTAGAGAATAATATACAGATATATTTATATATCATTCTCTAAACTATATATTAGTCCTCCAGAATATACCCGGACAAACGGGAACTTCGTGTTTTGCTGAAAACCCAGACATAGAGTTAAGTTTAAGACACTTTTCACTCGATTACACATGTACACCAACGTTTTATTTAATCGCCGCAAGGGATTTTCCAAAAGCCAAGCTCAAGCCTTAAAAAAAGATTAATGAACAAAAACTTACTTATTTTGGGAAATAACACAAAAAAATCTCACAAAATGAAGTTGTGACGGATTGGAACCCGCAATCGTTTATCGTTTAAGATAATCGATACTATTTATTTATTTATCAATATAAAGCTTTTTTACATAAATTTTTCGACATCTGTCTCACTAGGGTACACCTGTGTCCAGACAGACGTATTCAGGTACTTAAAGATTACTTACAAAGGGGCTATTATAAAATTATTGAATCTATTATTTTATTTTGTATATTAATTCTTGTGCCTGGATTGTGAGGTCAACCACTGCCATATAATATATTATTACCTTCCTATGGTATTAATAGTACCAGCGTTCATTAGTGCGTCAGGTAATTGGTCAATAATATAATTGATTTATTTGAGACGATTCTCCTGTGCCAGCAATTTTTTATATCGCCAATGGCTAAATCTAAACTAGTCTTTAGGTCTAGTATAGCTGGTATTTGTGTGGTCAAAATGGTGTGCCAATTAAGAACAGAACTCCAACTTTGTAATACATATTATTTGAGAGTTTCGTTTCGTTAAAATGCGTTTCGCTTTACACTTGTAACATTTCCAATTCCTTGAAGGACATGACTCTGGTTGATGACTAATAAAACACCTCTCGCATCTTTTTCCACGTGATGGAGATGAAAGACAACTTGATGACGTATGACCGTATGTATTACACTTGTAACATTTCCAATTCCTTGAAGGACATGACTCTGGTTGATGACTAATAAAACACCTCTCGCATCTTTTTCTGGGATTTCCACGTGATGGAGATGAAAGACAACTTGATGACGTATGACCGTATGTATTACACTTGTAACATTTCCAATTCCTTGAAGGACATGACTCTGGTTGATGACTAATAAAACACCTCTCGCATCTTTTTCTGGGATTTCCACGTGATGGAGATGAAAGACAACTTGATGACGTATGACCGTATGTATTACACTTGTAACATTTCCAATTCCTTGAAGGACATGACTCTGGTTGATGACTAATAAAACACCTCTCGCATCTTTTTCTGGGATTTCCACGTAATGGAGATGAAAGACGACTTGATGACGTATAACCGTATGTATTACACTTGTAACATTTCCAATTCCTTGAAGGACATGACTCTGGTTGATGACTAATAAAACACCTCTCGCATCTTTTTCTGGGATTTCCACGTAATGGAGATGAAAGACGACTTGATGACGTATGACCGTATGTATTACACTTGTAACATTTCCAATTCCTTGAAGGACATGACTCTGGTTGATGACTAATAAAACACCTCTCGCATCTTTTTCTGGGATTTCCACGTGATGGAGATGAAAGACAACTTGATGACGTATGACCGTATGTATTACACTTGTAACATTTCCAATTCCTTGAAGGACATGACTCTGGTTGATGACTAATAAAACACCTCTCGCATCTTTTTCTGGGATTTCCACGTGATGGAGATGAAAGACGACTTGATGACGTATGACCGTATGTATTACACTTGTAACATTTCCAATTCCTTGAAGGACATGACTCTGGTTGATGACTAATAAAACACCTCTCGCATCTTTTTCTGGGATTTCCACGTGATGGAGATGAAAGACGACTTGATGACATTAAACTCTTTTGACCTTGTTGCGGACTTGTACTCCTTTGACGTGACGTTTTCGGCTTTACTTCGAAAACTCCCAATGAATGATCCTCTTTGTGTAATATTTCTGCAGAACTACTTACTGTCTCCATATTCTTGACAATTTTTTTTTGCTTTTTCGAAAATCAGCGATTCATCTTCAGTCAGTAATCTTATAGTCATGGCTTCATTTTTCACACCGCACACCAATTTATCCCTCAAGGCTTCATCTAGAAATGCTCCAAAATTACATGGTATTGACAGACTTTTTATTTCTGAAATGTAATCATCAATTTCCTCGTTAGACTGTTGTTGACGATTATAAAATTTATATCTTTAGACGATCGTACATTTTTTTCTTTATTTGAGACGATTTATTTGAGACGATTCTCCTGTGCCAGCAATTTTTTATATCGCCAATGGCTAAATCTAAACTAGTCTTTAGGTCTAGTATAGCTGGTATTTGTGTGGTCAAAATGGTGTGCCAATTAAGAACAGAACTCCAACTTTGTAATACATATTATTTGAGAGTTTCGTTTCGTTAAAATGCGTTTCGCTAAAAGTTTGTATTCCACAGAACTAGCAGTTTATTATTCGAAGCAAACAGCGCGGGTAGCAGCAGAATGGTGAGAATGTTGTGGTAGAACAGAGGCGAGGCCAACTTTAGAGAAAGGAGCAGTCACATAACTTACTTTTAGCACTGCACTAGGGCAAATACACACCATGAAGGCGAATGCTAAGGTTATAAATACTCAGTAATGAATGTATACATGCACTATATTTATTAGAAATATTAAATTAAGCACTGCACTGTGGTAAATTGTGCGCGGAGCAATCAAATAAGCACCATGGAGACGAATTTTAAGGTAATAAATGCTTGGTAATGAATTTATGAGAAATATTTAAGTTAGCACTGCACTGTGGAAAAGTAACACCATGAAGGTGAATGTTAATATAACAAAAACTTATTAATCAAATAAACGTTTTATATTTTTTTCCAATTGCAACATGGAAACTTTCTGTTCTAAATTGATGTTTGGACGTATTTCCACAATTCCATTTCAAAACAGATGTTCAAAATTCAATTGAATCCATTATCAAGGCCGAGTTGTTTCGCAGATTCTTGGATGTATGGCCATTCAGCGCCAGTTTGGTTTTGATGTTTGGACGTATTTCCACAATTCCATTTCAAAACAGATGTTCAAAATTCAATTGAATCCATTATTAAGGCCGAGTTGTTTCGCAGATTCTTGAATGTATGGCCATTCAGCGCCAGTTTGGTTTTGATGTTTGGACGTATTTCCACAATTCCATTTCAAAACAGATGTTAAAAATTCAATTGAATCCATTATTAAGGCCGAGTTGTTTCGCAGATTTTTGAATGTATGGCCATTCAGCGCCAGTTTGGTTTTGATGTTTGGACGAATTTCCACAATTCCATTTCAAAACAGATGTTCAAAATTCAATTGAATCCATTATTAAGGCCGAGTTGTTTCGCAGATTCTTGAATGTATGGCCATTCAGCGCCAGTTTGGTTTTGATGTTTGGACGAATTTCCACAATTCCATTTCAAAACAGATGTTCAAAATTCAATTGAATCCATTATTAAGGCCGAGTTGTTTCGCAGATTCTTGAATGTATGGCCATTCAGCGCCAGTTTGGTTTTGATGTTTGGACGAATTTCCACAATTCCATTTCAAAACAGATGTTCAAAATTCAATTGATTCCATTATTAAGGCCGAGTTGTTTCGCAGATTCTTGAATGTATGGCCATTCAGCGCCAGTTTGGTTTTGTTTACAGTTGAAAGCTTAAAGCTATGCCGATTCTAAGTCCGTTTTAGATTTTGCACAAAATGTGATCAGCAGACTTAGTTGGCAACAAATAAATAAAATGAAATGTTTAATTCTTCACTACATCTCTGAAAACTAAAGGGTTTTTTTCACAACACAAAGAATATGTTAAATATGTTATGAAGCTTTTTTTACGCAAGTTAATTTATTAATGATTTTATAACACGTCTAACATATAACCATCAACACAATTATACCTAGGAGAATTTATATTTGACTTGGAAGTAAGTTCTTACTTCCAAGACATTTGAGACATCTAATATAGGAAAACAATAAATACCACCGCTCCGTAATATTAACATCTAAATCTATCTTTTCACGGAAGGTTTCTATGGATGAGAAGATATCCTTAGGCTAGCATTACACTTGTAAGTTTTTTCGTAAATTTACGACTTCTAGCCAATGGGCATCTTGCATTTTGAAAATCCAATGCGCCCATTGGCTAGAAGTCGTAAATTTACGAAAAAACTTACAAGTGTAATGCTAGCCTGAGACTAACGCGAGTCTTAAACAGACGTATTTTTTTTGTTACAGGCTTTTCTCGCTAAATAATTATTATGTTCTTGGAATAATCTTCCTAAGCGTTTTGCGAGAATTCTAGTCTAATAAAACATATTTTTATTACAAACATGGATTACTTGTAATTACTTTTACTTTGTGAAGTAAATTTAAAAGAAAATTAAAGTAATTTTCTACCTAGGGTAGTTTTACCTTAATTTCTCATTTTGTAAAAAGATGTAATCATTTTAAAACTTTTCATTAATTACTTATGTCTATGACACATCCTCCACAATAATATTATTTTCCAAAACAGTTTAAAAATCGGTTTAAATTTACCGGATAGCAGGCGGTTTCCCCTTAATAAGCTTTCTAGCCTATCTGCATACCCCTTCGGAGTCCCTTGGTTATATTATATGTAGGAAGGTACTGCGTAATTACGACTGTACTACGTAAGTCGACTGCATATATACGCCCGTACGAGTATAATATCCCCTCTCCATAAGTTACAAATATACTGAAAAACAACAAAAATAATCCTTTGGGCGATCAGTGTCTCAGGGATCAACTGACAGAGGGATCAACTGTCCGGGGAACAAACGTTATGGAATGTAATCGTGGTAATTATAATATTACGTAATCCCTAGATCCGAGAATAATTTAACAAAATCCTTATTTACACAAATTGATTTTCTAATGTGGCGTTTTTTAGCCTACGGGGACGTTATTTTCCATTTAGCGTGATATTTATAGGCCACCGAGGACTCTTTCCAAGCAGGGCTCGCTAACTTCTCAACTCCGACAGCTCTTTGGCGGGATACATTATTACTATCGGATACGAGTATGTGACCGTAGCTTGGGGTGAGTACTAACTATTACTATGTCCCATGGAATGATATTAGTTCCTTCACGTAACGACATCGTAGGAAGACTAAAGCAGTGAACTAAAATAATATTATAATAGTAGTCATTTACATTTGTATATTATACGGTTCATACAATATCTTGGTAATTTCGTCTAGGAACTCAAACTCACGCTTCTTTATTTTCACTAATGAAGGTAAGCACGTGTAGTCATAATAATGAAAAGGAAGAAATAAAGCGGAGAATTGTGAATAAAGTGAAATTTGGAAAAAAAACATATATGCTAATGATTTTTTACTGACTATTAATTAAAGTTTATTGAAAAATTAAGAGTAAGGAGTTTTAAATTAATTTACATCACAGTATAGCAATTTTTTATAGTGGGTAGGGATATTTATATCGTATGTTTATAGTATTATTGATTGAAACTGAACATGGCACATGTTTCTACAGTAGAGTGTGTCATGTTCGTTCTACGATCTGTCAATACAAGATTAGAGTGACTAAAAAATCTTTCTGCGTCATCACTATTCACAGGGGCCTACACACTCAACTAAACAGTCATCAGAGTTGCCTCAGCAACAAGAGTAGCAACAGATTTGAATGTTGGTGCAAGCCATTTATCGCTTTAATTCGCGAAAATATCGTTAATGCTATGAATGGGTATCTCTAGTGATATATTATGATATATATGATATTGGTAGAGCAGCTGACTGGAGATCAGAAGGTTCAATTCCCGTCAGCGGCATTTATTTTTTCTCGGGAGATTTTTCAATTGGTATGAGTGTTTCAGGCTAATAATTATTATTTTTAATGATAACATATTATTTTTAAGCAATAAATATTAGCCTGAAAATACATGCCGCCGACGAGCATTGAATAATCGTATTATGTTATGATCGCGCGAGTGATTTTGATAAAAGTTCGGGACTATCTACTTTATTACTCAATTACTTTAGCAGATTTTTTTATTTTTTTATTGTTGATACATTATTTTACAATATTTCATATTCTAATTCAGTAATGTTGACCTCACTGGGTTGTTTACCCGTGCTGAGGCCCCCATTTTATAATATAAGAATTTATACATTTAAAAAATATATATAAACAACATTAAAATAAAGATAAATTTAAACTAAAAATAAAGATTGAAAATTAAAACATGATTATCACACAAAAAGAAAAATATTAAAAGACAATTTAAATCGGCATTTATAATGATTTATGTGTTTGTGCGTGTTGCGTGTTTTATATATTTTTTTGTGTTGCGTGTATATGTTTTATTCTTTTATGTTATAGAATTTTGGTAATATTGTCTTTTTTGTTCTTTAATCCATTTTTTAATTTGTGTTTGAATTTATTTTTATTTTCCTCAATTTTTGTTTCAAATGGAAGACTGCTGAATGCTTTAATAGCGTGGTATTTATGGTGTCTTTGTCCAAAGGTAGTGTTTACCGTCGGAGTTTTTATGTTTTCTTTGTACGCTTGTCTGACGGGTCTATTAGTGATATTTTGTGTTTGTTTGGGTTTGTTTTTTTGGTCGAAAATGTAGTTTAGTAGTGTTAACATATAATTGGCGTATATCAAGTACGTCACAGCTTTTAAATATTTGGTCTGCGTCGGTTAGTTTATGTTTTTTGAGTATTACCTTTAATATCGTTTTCTGTGCGATTTATATTTGAGCGATAGCTGCGTTTGTTGCTCCTCCCCAAGCAATTATTCCATATTCTATTATTGATTGGCATAGTGCAAAATATATTGTTTTCAATTGTTTTATTTTATATATGTTTCTTATATTTAGGAAAATGTGTATTGTTCTGAGGAGTCTATTTGTGATTTGTTTGATGTGATGTGTCCATCTAAGATTATGGTCAATTACGATTCCTAGATATTTTATTTGTTCTGTTTTTTCTAGAGGGGGGCAATCGCAGATGTTGGTGTTTATGCATTCGTGTATTTTTATGGTGTTTGTATTATTTTTTGGCTGTCCTGTGTTAGTTATGCTGTACGTTGTGAATTTTGTTTTCGATATGTTTAGTGTAAGTGTATTTGAGTTCAACCATTTTTTCACTTGCGTGATTCCTAGATTCGCTATGTTATATAACTTATTCCAATCCTTAGATTTAAATAGTAAAACTGTGTCGTCTGCTTAACTAATTATTTCTCCATCTATTTCCATGCTGCAAAGTTCATTTATGTAAATTGTGAAAAGAACGGGCCCTAGTATGCTTCCTTGTGGAACTCCGTGTGTAATCGGCAGTGGTTTTCTAGTATAGTTATTAATTTTGACTTTTTGTGTTCTGTCGCTCATGTAAATTTTCAATAGTTGGAGTTCTTTGTCTTTGATACCCATATTTTCTTATTTTTTTAAAAGTATTTTGTGGCAGATTGAATCAAAGGCTTTAGCCAAATCTAGATATATCGCTATGCATTTAAACCCTTGATCTAAGTTGCTATGTATATAATCTATTGTACTTGCCAAAGCTTCTTTTGTGCTTCTTTTTTCTCTAAATCCATATTGTTTGTCCGAGATTAAATTGTTTTCTTACAGGTATTTTATTATTTGGTTTTATAATAGTCTTTCGAAAATCTTTGATAGTGAGTTTAACAAAGTGATTGGTCTGTAGTTAGTTATTTCCATTTTATCTCCGGATTTATAAATAGGGATTACCAGTCCTTTTTTAAGAGTATTGGGAAAGCAGGCATGTGTTATGCTAAGGTTGATTAGGTGTGTTATAGGTTTTAATATCTCATTTTTTATTATTTTAATGCAATCCGTTGTTATCTCATCTAATCCAGGAGCAATCCGGTTTTTAATGTATTTATTATTTTGTTAATTTCCATTTCCGAAGTTGTTTTTAATATAAATATGTGTTGTGTTGGTTGAGTATCGATGTTTGATCTGTTTGTTTGTGTTAGTGTGTTTGTGCTGTGTTTTTTACGATTCGCTAAAACTTTCCCTATAGTTGCAAAAAAGTTATTGACGTGGTTTGCCATAATTTCTATATTTGTTTTGGCATCTATTTTTTTCGAGTTAATATTTAGATGTTCGATAGTATTTTTTTGTTTGTATTTTTGTGTGTATGTAACTTCCTTTAATATTCTCCATATTACCTTTGGGTAATTGTTTTCTTTTTTAAGTTTTTCTCTGTAGTACAACTCCTTAGCTACTCTAATAATTTTCGTGCATATGTTTCTATATCTTTTATAGTAATTAAGTTGTTCCATGTCATACGGTGTTTGTTTAATTTGTTTGTGAATTTTGTCTCGTTTACGAATACAGTTTAATATTCCTTGTGTTATCCATAGTTTAATTTTTTTTGCTTTGTGTGTAAGTTTTACATGTTTTATTGTAGTGTAATTATTTATTTCTTGCGTTAACGTATTTGTAAATGTATTCCAGGCTTCCTCGACATTATCTATTTGTATATTGTATTCCAGTCTATTTTTTGGAGTTTTTCTTTTAAGTTTGAGTAGTCAATTATTTTTTTTGTAAATATTTTATGTTGGTTCGAAATAGTGTTTTCGGTGTCTATTGCTATCATATTCATGTAGTGATCAGTGATTGTGCTTTCAAGTACTGTGGTTTTGGTTGTTAGTTTTGTCTTGATCATTATATGATCTATACAGCTTTTAGTGTTTTGTGTGACTCGTGTTGGGACATTTATTATTGGCTCCAGTCCATGCTGTGCTAGTATTGCTAAGTATTCTATGTTTTGTGGGTGTCCGTTTTGTAGAGTGTTTATATTAAGGTCTCCTATGATGATGATATTTTTGTATTTGTTGAGATCATTTAATGTATTGTTAAGTTCAGTTAAGAAATTTGTGATAATGTTTTTGGATGGAGATCTATACATAGCTAGGATACATGTTTCTTTTTCATATGTAATTTGTATGCAGTTGGAGTCTATGATGTTTATTTCTTGAATGGTTGTGTTATTTTTATTACTGATGTATATAACTATACCATCATTTTGGTTTTTGTGTATTCTTGTATGGTGTGTATTATAGTTTTTGATTGTTTTTGGTATATAGTTGTCATTCAACCAGCATTCTGTCAGCACAATGACATCAAAATTATTATCAAGCTGTTGGAGGTATATAAAAAATTCATCAAAATTTTTATTGATCGATCTAATGTTTTGGTGTAATATTTTGATTCTATGTTTTTCTTTTGTGAAGTTGATCCAGAGGTTAATATCATTTGTACTTTCACAGTAGTGTTGATTGTCCGAGTCTATGTATTCCATGTAATCTGCCATGTTGGTGTGTATTTGTGTAAGTATATGATGTGAGGTTGTGTTAGATGTACAATAGTGTTTATGTCAGTTTATTAGATATATCGTTTAGGTGTTTTATTTCCACAACCTTTGAGTCTTTGGATTTTCTGACAAGAATTTTTCCCGATTTTACCCAAACATATTTGTAGTCTTTTTCTTGGGCTCTTTTTCTGGTGTTCCAGTACAGATTTTTGTAATATTGGGTTAATGCCGCATTAAGATAAACATATTTGGCTCCTTCTCCGTTGAATTTTTTTATCGGGTCACTGTGTTTGGATGCTAACATGGTTTGTGCTTTTGTGGTATCCTTTAAATTAATCGTTATTTTTGTTTGATCATTTGTTTTGTTTGTTGTGACTTTGTATGTATCCTCTGGGGACATCGTAAAAAAAAATATATCTATATATATACAGATATTTTCCTTTTTTATTTTTTTTCGCCGGTCTGAGGATTGAACTAGGAACGACAGAATAGCGGTGCCGACGCTTTAGACCACAGAGCTATGAAGCCTTGGGTGAGAGCTGTGGGATACGTTTAAATATACTTGTGTAAAGTTCAACATTAATTTATTTATTGTCTTTATTTATTGTCGCACTTGTTACGGTTTTAACACTTTTTATTTTGTTATTTCACTTTTTATCTTCACCGAAAAACTGTGAATTATTTACTATTGTTCTCTTTGTTTTGTTTTTGCTTCTTATCGAAATGCAGTCTTTATAACTTTAATTTTTAATGAGTTAAACTGTGAAATCTAGTAGGCAGTTTTTTTGTTTTAATTTCAAAAAAAAAATATTATACTTCCGGGTGTTACAGTTGAGGATCTAAGATCACGCGATGATAGTGCGCAAAAAACTACACTATATTTTACAAAATGAAGTGATCCACTTAACTTTTTTACTACACTTTTGATTCAATCGAATAGGTTACAAATCAATTAGCACATACTAAAAATAAAATACTATATGGGCTCTTATATGTATCGGACGTGCAAAAGTGGATATAAGAAAAAAGAAGTAACAGGGGAAAATATATTAACACATTACAATAATTTACAAATGTAGATATTTCGAGGCTGATTGCGAAAAAATTAGAAATTTTTAACGAAAACTGCCCAACTCAAATGAGAAATTATTTCTCGTGTTTGAGTTGGGGAGTGTTGGGAGTTATTATGGTTTATAGGTTGTAAAATTTCACTAGTTGATGTAGCTAAAAATTATCAAATAGTTACATTTCAAACCAGTTGCATTTCAGTGCTACAAGAGTGCGGTCGTACGCAGTATTCGTGTAGTGTATCGTACCTCGCAAAGTACCTCTCCCGGACGGCCGAGCGTATTAAGAAAGAACATGGATGACATTATCGAAGATATTAAGAGCGATATCGCAAAGATCACATCTGTTATGGATTCAAGAATAAAACTGAGTTTGGAAAACAACCTAAAGAAACTAGAAGAACAAATTATAATATAAAATTGTATTCTACAAAAAAAAAATATTTAATAAAATAAAATACTTTTTTGTTTTAAAACCACGATATTTATTAATTTAAGAACCGACCGGTTTCGCTTTACTTAAGCATCATCAGGGTACAAATTAATACTAAACAAGAAGTACATAATGTGTGCATATATATAACAAAATATAGAGGGAGACAACATGATACAAATATATTATAGAGGGAGACAACATGATACAAATATAAGCAACACAAAGACGGTCATAAAATACATTAACATAAGTGCACAAGTAATGGAAAAAACGGAAAAAACCGCCAGATAATTATGTAGACTAATGGGTTATACCAATAAATCGGGAGAAACAAAGCATCAACTGGGATGGTGGTAAGGAGGTAAGGAGAACTGGGAATTTTTTATGGGTTTATTGGAAACAGACTTAATATTGGACTACTTGATATGTCTAATTGATTATTAAGTATCTGACTTTTGGTTTTTACAGCTTTTTTAATTTCTAGTGCCTCTAAGTTGTTTAGTCTGTTACCATGCCCGTTTTTATGTAAGATGTTAGCACCGGTGCTATGACAGAATGTATGATCTTTATCGATCAAATGATTTGCGAATTCAGAAAAACCGTTATTATTGAGGCAACGAAGATGCTCCTTTATCCTAATATTAACATTACGTGATGTCTTACCGATATAAAAAGCCGAACAATTATTGCAATTTAATTTATAAATCCCCGAATGACTTAATTTATCGTCCTTATCTTTAGAATTAATTAGAAATTTACCTATATTGTTATTGGTATAAAAGGCCGGTTTGACTTCAGAAGGAAGGTTTTTTACACATAAGGTAGAAAAGTGATTGATGAATAAAATTCGCCGCCATTGATAATTAATATTACTGTCATTGATTTGAGGAGAAGGAATAGCGAAGAGGAAGCGATTAATGGCTATTTGTTTTAGCTTTTTATTTAAAATTAAATCTATAAAATTTGATTCATAGCCATTATTTACTGCTATGTTTTTAATTAGTTTTAGTTCACTATCAAAATTACTATCGGACATTGGAATTGTGACTAAACGATGGACCATAGAATGGAATGCGGAGTGCTTATGTGAAATAGGGTGATTTGAGGTGCTGTGTATGACAACGTCAGTATAGGAGGGTTTACGAAAAATGTTAAAATTAATTCTGTTATTAACGATCGATAAGGTAAGGTCTAAAAAATTTAAGGTTGAATTTATGCCTATTTCTAATGTGAATTTAATCTTATTATGAAAAGAGTTTATAAGATTGAGGAAGGAATTCAGTTTTCAGAGTGGAAGATACTACCAGTATCGCCCTGGTGTAAGACCACCATTCAGAATTGAAACGTTGCTCCAAATGGCTTTAGCCGTGTTTAGTGACTTGATCTGAATAGCCAGGTACTTCCCCACCTTCCTCTTTCCCTTCCCCACTTACCTTCAGCCTCAAAACATCCCCCAATTGGAGATGCCATAGTCTCACTGGCTCCAGACGGGAGCAGTTGGGACTCTTGTGAGGTATTCACTATAAAAAAAAAAAAAAAAAAAAAAAAAAAGTTGACGCCTAGTCCCTGTCCATATACACAAAACATCATCAACGTATCTTCTCCAGTACAAGACATTTTTATTAAGATGTGAGCTACTAGATAAAATTTTATTTTCTAAGTTATCCATGAATATATCAGCAATCAGAGGACTGGTAGGGCTCCCCATAGCTAGGCCGTCACGTTGCTGATATATGACATTATTAAATTGAAAATAATTTTGATTCAGGCATATATTAAACAAGGAAGTTAAATCTTTTATAAAATCTATAGAGAGATCGGAACTATTTAATAAATCAGAAATTAAAAGTTTACTCTCTTCTATGGGAACATTGGGGAACAAATTTACAACGTCAAAAGAAATTAGTGTAGAATTACTAGGGAGAATCATATCTTTCAATTCTTCTACTAATGAAAAAGAGTTTTTAAGGGTATGTTTAGGTGAAAAAACATTGGTATTTTGAATATTAAGTCTGTTTCCAATAAACCCATAAAAAATTCCCAGTTCTCCTTACCTCCTTACCACCATCCCAGTTGATGCTTTGTTTCTCCCGATTTATTGGTATAATCCATTAGTCTACATAATTATCTGGCGGTTTTTTCCGTTTTTTCCATTACTTGTGCACTTATGTTAATGTATTTTATGACCGTCTTTGTGTTGCTTATATTTGTATCATGTTGTCTCCCTCTATAATATATTTGTATCATGTTGTCTCCCTCTATATTTTGTTATATATATGCACACATTATGTACTTCTTGTTTAGTATTAATTTGTACCCTGGTGATGCTTAAGTAAAGCGAAACCGGTCGGTTCTTAAATTAATAAATATCGTGGTTTTAAAACAAAAAAGAAACCTCCTCCCGAAACCTCCTCCTCCTTCCTCACGAAAGCGGACAAGGGGAATACAGTGATCATACTCCCTCGAAATGAATATAATTCTAAAGTGACGGACTTCATTGACAGTGACAATTTCGCAATACTTGCGAAAGACCCAACCAATAAGTTCCAAGAAAATGTGAAACAAACACTTCAAGAATGTAAAACTAAAATATTCAAAGATGAATCATATCACAAAGTTAAATTTTTAACTAAAAATCCCAAAACTCCTAAATTATATGGGTTCCTTAAAATACACAAGAATAATTGCCCCGTCAGGCCAGTAGTTTCATGTTGTAATGCCCCAAATTTTAAAATATCATCCGTTATTACTAATGTGTTTCAAAATACCAATGTTTTTTCACCTAAACATACCCTTAAAAACTCTTTTTCATTAGTAGAAGAATTGAAAGATATGATTCTCCTTAGTAATTCTACACTAATTTCTTTTGACGTTGTAAATTTGTTCCCCAATGTTCCCATAGAAGAGAGTAAACTTTTAATTTCTGATTTATTAAATAGTTCCGATCTCTCTATAGATTTTATAAAAGATTTAACTTCCTTGTTTAATATATGCCTGAATCAAAATTATTTTCAATTTAATAATGTCATATATCAGCAACGTGACGGCCTAGCTATGGGGAGCCCTACCAGTCCTCTGATTGCTGATATATTCATGGATAACTTAGAAAATAAAATTTTATCTAGTAGCTCACATCTTATTAAAAATGTCTTGTACTGGAGAAGATACGTTGATGATGTTTTGTGTATATGGACAGGGACTAGGCGTCAACTGAATTCCTTCCTCAATCTTATAAATTCTTTTCATAATAAGATTAAATTCACATTAGAAATAGGCATAAATTCAACCTTAAATTTTTTAGACCTTACCTTATCGATCGTTAATAACAGAATTAATTTTAACATTTTTCGTAAACCCTCCTATACTGACGTTGTCATACACAGCACCTCAAATCACCCTATTTCACATAAGCACTCCGCATTCCATTCTATGGTCCATCGTTTAGTCACAATTCCAATGTCCGATAGTAATTTTGATAGTGAACTAAAACTAATTAAAAACATAGCAGTAAATAATGGCTATGAATCAAATTTTATAGATTTAATTTTAAATAAAAAGCTAAAACAAATAGCCATTAATCGCTTCCTCTTCGCTATTCCTTCTCCTCAAATCAATGACAGTAATATTAATTATCAATGGCGGCGAATTTTATTCATCAATCACTTTTCTACCTTATGTGTAAAAAACCTTCCTTCTGAAGTCAAACCGGCCTTTTATACCAATAACAATATAGGTAAATTTCTAATTAATTCTAAAGATAAGGACGATAAATTAAGTCATTCGGGGATTTATAAATTAAATTGCAATAATTGTTCGGCTTTTTATATCGGTAAGACATCACGTAATGTTAATATTAGGATAAAGGAGCATCTTCGTTGCCTCAATAATAACGGTTTTTCTGAATTCGCAAATCATTTGATCGATAAAGATCATACATTCTGTCATAGCACCGGTGCTAACATCTTACATAAAAACGGGCATGGTAACAGACTAAACAACTTAGAGGCACTAGAAATTAAAAAAGCTGTAAAAACCAAAAGTCAGATACTTAATAATCAATTAGACATATCAAGTAGTCCAATATTAAGTCTGTTTCCAATAAACCCATAAAAAATTCCCAGTTCTCCTTACCTCCTTACCACCATCCCAGTTGATGCTTTGTTTCTCCCGATTTATTGGTATAACCCATTAGTCTACATAATTATCTGGCGGTTTTTTCCGTTTTTTCCATTACTTGTGCACTTATATTAATGTATTTTATGACCGTCTTTGTGTTGCTTATATTTGTATCATGTTGTCTCCCTCTATAATATATTTGTATCATGTTGTCTCCCTCTATATTTTGTTATATATATGCACACATTATGTACTTCTTGTTTAGTATTAATTTGTACCCTGATGATGCTTAAGTAAAGCGAAACCGGTCGGTTCTTAAATTAATAAATATCGTGGTTTTAAAACAAAAAAGTATTTTATTTTATTAAATATGTCAAACCACAAAGTGATTGCTTTCTACAATAATAAAAAATTATTTGTCTACAAGAGCAAATTATAACAAACAATGAGCACTATAATGAGAAATTAGAGAGTTTCATGGTAAAAAATATAAAAACATATGCGCAAGCCACAACAACAATTAACAAAATCGAGAAACAAATTCCACAAAAGCACATAATATCAACGACTAAAAACTTGAAGTCTGAAGAATTGAGAAAAAGAATCGAAAAAAACATAGATGTAACCAAAGTAAAAGTTGGGGTAGCTGAATTTAAAAAAATTGGTGACCAAAAAATCATAATCTCATGTGCAAAAAAAGAAGACGTACAAAAATTGGCCATAAAAATAAATGAAATATTCGGCGAAGACATAAACGTTGAAGAAACAAAAAAGAGAAAACCAATAATGATCGTAAAAAGATTACAATCAAATTTGTCAGAGGATGAAATTGTCTTAGGCATAACTCAGCAAAATGAGGGGCTACAAAATTTCCGAAAAGATGATTTCAAACTCATAAAATAAATCAAACTCAAAAAATTCGACCAACAAAAGACGTCCCAACAAGACATGTCAAACTACAAACGTCAGGAGCCATCAGAAAAATACTAGTTAACATTGGAAAAATCAATATAAAATACCAAAGAGTCCCAATTGAAGATCTTAACCCCCTTACGCAGTGTTATCATTGCCTGAAGTATGGACACACAGCATTAAGATGCCTGAACAGAACGCAACCTCCTACCTGCCCCCATTGTGCAAAAGATCACACCCTAGCAAAATGCACAGAAAGAAACAATAAACCAATCTGTTACAACTGTTCCTGCAATAATAGAAAATTCAAACCAAACATATCGGACGACCACAGTGCTGATAGCATCAACTGCACATGCAGACAAAAAATGCTTCAAATCGCCAAAGAGAGAATAGAATATGAATAAAATTGCACACCTACTTATTAGCGATAAAAAATACAAAGGCTCTCAACAAGTCCGTTCTCCATAAAATCTAACTTCAACAGTGAAACGAACAAAGGTGATTCACGGCTACTAATGAATTTTAATATTATTATTTTTTCCATATGGATGACTTTGTGGTAAATGCTATAGATAAAACCATATCAATAGACGAAAGAATATATACATCGGTGAACGAAACAAACAACATATTAGCGATAAATTCCGAAGTTAGCCTAACCATATTTCATATGAATGTCAAGAGCATAGAACGGCATTTAGACGAACTCCTGGTAACAATAAAATCACTTAACAGACTAGACTGAATAATATCAACAGAGACGCATTCATCGAGCGATATAAATTATAATATTCCGGGTTATACATACTATGCAACAAATACCCAAATTAATAAAAACAGCGGAATCGCAATATTTATTTCAAATAAATATGTTCTGACTTTTTACAGAGAAATCCACATGCACAATGTAAGCATTTTAAATATGGAAATCAGTTTCCAAAAGTACACCTTTAGCATATTCGCTATATATAGAACCCATGCCTTAATATTACCAACCTATGTAGATGAACTTAAACACATTCTTCTTGCGAACAGAAATAAAAAAAAAAACCATCATTGTCGGGGACATTAACCTCAATATCGCAAATGATTACACATCCTATGACAAAGATAATTATATGAATATGATTGCAGAATTAAATTATATTTCGTGTATTAATTCATTTACGAGAATTATCCCAGGTCAACGACCTTCGTGCATAGATCATGTGTTCACAAATATTCAAGACATAAAAAACATAGTATCTGCAGTCATACAAACGACAATCACAGATCATTTCGGGTGCATTTTTACGTACAATTACGACAAAAAATGTTTACCAATACAAACTCTAACTCCGGAGAAGGACAACGGCCCACGCAAAACGCTCAACATAAATGCCCTAATACATAATCTAGATAAAGAGAAATGGCACGACATCTTCAATTTAATGACACGAATAAATGCTTCGAACTATTTAAAAAAAAACTATCAACGCACGTAAGTACTGCACAATTAATTGATTCCAGAAAACAATCATCAAAATTTAAACCGGTAAAGCCATGGATAACTTTTGGATTAATTGTATCAATCAGACACAAAGAAGCACTATACAAAAAAATTATCCAACAACCTACAAATGAAACACTAAAGAATCACCTAAAAGCATACAAAAACAAACTTATTTACTTAATAAAAAACACAAAAGAAAACTATTATCGGCAAAAATTGGAAGCAACGTAGAACGATGCAAAAAAAGTCTGGCATGTTGTAAATGAAATCATAGACAAGAAAAAACATAAAAAAAATGAAATACATAGCATCACACATAACAATATCAAAATACGATGCAAAGAAAATCCTTTAGATGCCGCTAACATATTCAACAACTTCTTTGCAAATGTAGGCAAAAACCTTGCAAATCAAATTCAAAAAGTACCGTCCAATGACATACAGAACCTTAACATTAATATCTCAAACAAAATTGACATGTTTCACCTTACTTCAACACAGGAAATTGAGCAAATCATTTCAAGCATGAAGGGAAGATCAGCACCAGGCTTCGATGGAATTACTGTCGAAACACTAAAAATTATCAAAAAACATAGATCCTAGGAAATAAATTGTACAGCGCCCTTGAGGTGATTTTTCACAAAAACGGCGCTCTACAAATTATCCAATTATTATTATTATTATTATCTCAAAACCCTTAACACATTTAATCAACATAAGTCTCCAAAGCGGAATATTCCCAACTGTATATAAACAAACCATCATCACTCCAATAGGGTATTTTCACAAACTAGGGATACCGTTAAAAATATGTGGAAGATTTAAAGTTTAATTTTCTGATTATGATTATCGTACTAAAAACGTCCAATTTTAATATTTTCATTCATAATTAATGATTTTAAAAGCAGCCTAAAATTGGGCATATCCGAACGGACCATGATTGGTTGACCGAATCATGACGTCACGCCCGCCGACTGTCAACATCATTCAACATCATTTCTATGAACGCAGAGTCGCTGTCAGAAGGCAAAACATTATTTGTAGTTTTTACCGGTTATATTTGATTTATTCAAGACGCTTGTGTTATTTTCTTATAGTAATTTAATAATATTGTGTAGTTATAATGACTGACAGCGGTTTTTTGCGAGCTCAGTCGGATAGTTTGCCTAAAATAGACGCTATAATGGTGGCATCTTTTATAGCTGGGAATAGTGATTTTTTAAGTGCTGAATTTAGAGGTTTTAAAGCGACAAGGTAAGAAAAACATATTGTATACACACTAATCCTATATGTATTTCAATATTTCAAAAACATGCGAACAAATAGTGTTTATTTGGGCCCCTTTTCATGAAATTGAAACAAGACAGCAAGCCTCCTAACCTCCGTGACAGAAGATGCTCTGTAGAACATTGAACATTACAACCGCATACAAAGGTTGTAGAATTGTTTCCACCTTTAAATTATGAATATAAATAGTTAATAAATTTGTTCTCATTGTAATGTTAAATGTCAAATCTGCAAAAAAACATTCCCTCCTGCCTGCTGATAATGCTATGGTTTGGTAGATTAATGTTTTGATAAACAATATTATGTATATTACAGATCAGCACGGGAAAATTATGGAGACAGTGCAGTGGGATATGTCCAAGTGAAACGAATTGACAATATTTGCACTGTGAAAGCTCGAGTCACTCCGGAGCACAAAATCAGAACAAAGGCTTACACAGTAACACTGATTTGCAATGAAGTACTGGAGGTTGTAGATTCATGCAAGTGTGAAGATTGTCCTGCATCCCAAGGTTAGTTCCTAATTTGTGTATTCTATTCTACTCTCATTTTTATATCTACTAGTCTCCTTCAATGGAAGCAATGATATTATTTCCATTGATATGCTCGGTGTAACTCTAAGTGACCAGCCCAGGTACTGGGGCGCCATCGAAGACAGAGTCAAGTTAGCCTCTCAGAAGCTGTGCGTACGGTACAGGACCCATAGATACTGCAGATAGTACACAACTGCTGACCCTGTACTTAGATTGCAATCTTTAGAGCACATGTGTTAGGTGGGAATGCTATCCTTGTTCTACTGTTATTTTAATGAAAGATAGTCCGATGAACCTAGTGTTACTGATCCCTTCGGCATTGGTTTATAGTCGAGAAACATGCCAAACAGGCGCCCCACATTTTAACACGGTTAACATTTGTCACAAGAGAGGGGGTCGTTTCTAAAACTCATTCTTAACTTCAACAGCTCGGCTGAAGAATGATTTGCCGGTTACTATGTTTCCTCCCTCCGACAACATGGATCCAAGTATGCAGATAATGTTTAAAAATGTCTGATCCTCAATCTGCAATGGCGCCAAATAAGCATACATTCAAAATAAAAGTAACTTAATTTTTGCATCTTCTCATTGTTCCAGGTGGCTGTAAGCACGCACTTGCCTTCTTATCATGGCTCCACAGACGCAGTGAGGAACCTCCAAAAACTTCAATACAATGTTATTGGAAACGCTCCAAGATGGCGGGAATAGGTACAAGCCTGAAGTTTATAAAAGCAAAAGACATGGGGACCATAGGACATATGGATTTGCCAGAGGATGATGGGAGTTTCGCAAGAGAGCTGATAGATGCTAGCATTCACATAAATACACAGTTAACTAAGTTTTATGCAAACCCAACACCTCTTGAAAATCTGTCAATCCACATCATGGAATGTAATTTTTTTGGAAATAATATGGGCTCCACACCCGGGGACTTTATTGAATATTGTAAACAGGCAATGACTGTTGAGGCCTGTCAGAAGGCAGCCTATAAAACCATCGGCCAGTCTGACAATATACTATGGCATAACTTACGTTACGGTAGGGTGACGGCATCAAAGTTTTATGAAGCGGCTCACTGCTGCACACTAGACGGGTCACTAGTTGAAAGTATTCTCGGTGCTAAAGTCTTTGAGACTAAAGCTATTCAGCGTGGTAGAATCCTCGAAGAACAAGTTTTAAAAGTAATTGAGGCTACTAATAAAATTAAATTTAAAAAGTGTGGTCTCATTTTGAGTAAGGAGTATCCAATTTTTGGTGCTTCTCCAGATGCTTTGGGAGAAGATTTCATTGTTGAAGTGAAATGCCCAGCGAAGAAGTCGACAATGAAAAACTACCTAACCGATTCCATGGAACCTACTCCCAAAGTCATGGCACAGATGCAACTACAAATGCATTTTGCCCGGAAGCCGTCTGCACTTTATTGTGTTGCTAACTAGGACTTTGAGACTTCTAAGAAAGTCATACAGTCTAATGTGATGTATGATGAAGCATTATGCAAAGAACTTATTATTAAATGTACCCAATTTTGGTCCAATGCTATATTTAAAGAACTTAAATATAAATGGGTAGATGTGTGACATGTTCATATAAAGTGTTTTTATTACCTTCCTTGAATTCCTTCTCATTACTGATATAACCTTTCAATTGAATACAGTGGAACATTTTTCAACGTATAGTATGTGGATATACTATATGTATAGTAATAATCTAAGTACTTTTATTTAGGTGATTAAAAGAAAAACTATATTTCAGTAGAAAACATTATTTTAATACTTAATACAGTAACGTAGGTTGTATTATTTATTACACAATGTTGATACATAATAAATTAAAAGTAATTATTTACTAAAAAATATAATGTATATACATATTATGCGTTCAAACACCACAATCATAATTTATTCCTATCATACTATGACACAAATATAATTATAATGGTTCCATGGCAACATTGAAAAGTGGAATTTCAGAAACCCTTTGAAGTCTTTAAAAGTGATGAAAAATAAAAATAAATAAAACATAATCTAACTTAACCTATATAAGCTAGTTTTTTTTCATCACTTTTAATTTTTAATAACTTTTAAAAGGGAGTCTAAAATGCCACTTGTCTGAGTTATCTGGTCACCATTTATAATACACATACTTTCTACACTTTAATTAACACATCTTGTAGATTAATTAGAGCGCAAACTATTCTTACGATCTGATCCATGATGGGGATATGATTGTAGAAGCGTGCATTTTGCACATATCGAATTCCCGTATCCTGCTGATGACACGTTCTACGTGGATTCTTAATGCAGCTATCCTCTTTGCTTGCTTTACTTCTTCCGCAGTACAGAGCACATTAGTAAATACGCTGGGGGACGTATAAGCTCGCACTGTCGAATTTGAAGAAGATTACTTATATTCTTAAATCCCCTGTCAGCCATTATGGACATGCCCGGCCGCAGAGCATCCAGGTATCCGCAATCCTCGACTATGGTAGCGTCTGAAGCGCGTCCACCATAACCACAAGAAATGTAATTCACCAATCCGTCCGGAGTACAAACAACGAGGTACTTAAGCGTGTTACAACTCTTGTATTCTGACCAGGTTAGTGATTGGTGTATTGGATTATTGGGTTTGTTAATTTGAATTTCCAAACAGTCAATAATAGATTGTACCTTGGAATATCTTGATCTAAAACTTATGGGTAAATTATACCTTATTTTGCTTGCAGATGGCCATATAATAAGGCTTTTTAAAAATCTGTCCATTAACAAGACCGGTTTCATAAAAATCCGGCTTACAGATGGTATAGAAATTCCAAACTGCAGAGACAGTATGGCAAATGAGTCATCCAAGCGGATTTTCTTTAAACTTACTAAAATATTTGTTACCGGTGTGGGTATTTTGTTTGCCAAAATGGATATCAGATGGTACATGTTTTTTGGGATTCCTAGGCATGACCTAGGACTCCGTTCAAGGGCCATCAGGCTTGACTTGCGCATCTGAGCATTGAAAATTTGACTCTCAAAGTCGTCACCTGCAAAGTCTGGTGAAGTTGGACGATACGTAATATCCTCCAGTATGATATCTGAATCCGATGAACCTGTTTCCTGAGGTTCCAGTGGTTTATTTATGGGTTCAACATGTGTCGCACCAGCTCGTGTAGGTCGTATCCTCTCCGCGTCAAACTGACATCAAACTTCATTGGTGAGCAAGCTATATCGGTTTGTCGCCTTGATGTGGATGTTGCTTTACTACGAACATGACATTTGACGTTAGCTTGAACAGCCTTGTCCTGTGTTGCAAGTGACCAAGTTTGGGTAGCAACATGAAGAGATCCTGCTTCAGCTACAGCTTGCTCTTCTGGCAGTGCCGAGGTGGAAGGCTGTGGCTCTGGCTCTTCTGGTTGGTTGTTGGTTGCTTGTAGAGCGCTTTTGATAACTTCCATGTGCAAACGCTTCAATCCCGTCTGCCGAGAAGTGGCTATTTTTTTTTTGGCACTCGAATTCATGTGGAATAACATTCTTTTTCAAGTGCATGATACCACCCATTAATCTGCATCTCATATAATTTTCAATGTCTTCTTCAAGCTAAAATATAAATAAATTAACATTAAATGTATGTATGTACACATGTACACTATAAATGCCATTAAGTACCTATATAAACCTCAATGACTACAGCAGAGATGTTCAGTAGTTTGCAAAACAATCGTAAGATTTGAAAAAAAAACATGCTTATGCTCGCAAAATTAGAATATCGTTGTTATACTGAATTTATCTTAAATTATGATAAATAAATATAGAATATTTTCAACCCATAGGAACTTACATTAAAATGGTCTTCGCAACAATGAAGATGACTTTTCAAAGAAATACTTGGATTTCTTTACTGATCCCGTTTCATTGCATTACACCATTTTTTCCTAATTTTCTCGTTCTTGGGAAAGCTTAAAAACACCTTATTTGGCGTTTTTACTGTAGTATTTCCACACATAGGAACCAAACAATACTTGTATCGCAAGTGAGAAGACATCGGAAAAAATATAACGATATAAATCAAACAAACTGGAAGACAACAAACAACACCAACTGTGACTTACGAATCATTTACAAACTGACAGATATCACCTATGGCGGGAATCAGTGTTACCATGTCCCAAAAACAAAAAACCATGTTTTACCAAATTTTGAAGAAAAAAAACATGCCTTTTTTAAAGCTTTTTTTATTGAGAATTTAAATACGAAAACAACAGTAACGGATTTTATATTTCTCCTTTCAATAATAGGACAATAACAAAAGTTTATATTTAATTTTTTGCTGTTGTCAAGTAAAATTTGTAGAACTCTATTAAATAATAATGAAAATTAAATAACTTTTTCAGGTCCATGAGACGAGGGAGAAAAAATTCTCCCAGAACTCCAATAATTTTTTTCGTACATTTTACAGTACCTAGTTAGCAGTGGCGTGCAGTGATTTTTTTGTGAGCTAGAGTGCTAAGATTGAAAAATACGACATTAATGATGTTGTTGTAGCTGAAAATGATTATTTTGTTTTCGAAATGTCAATTTATTGTATGAAGATTTTTTAGCCATGGTAGTATAATTAAGGGGAGAATTAATTAATTAATTACTTCGAGGGGAGAAGTATCACTTGCTCCAGTTAATATTGAAAGGCAAGATAGAGGGTCGCAGAGGGCCTGGTAGGAGACAAATGTCTTGGCTGCGAAATATACGAGAGTGGACCGGCATTAGAAGTGTGGAGGAGCTATTCCGGGCAGCGCAAGACAAAGAGACATTTTCCAGAGTGATCGCCAACGTCGGGGGGACCTGATACGGCACATAAAGAAGAAAGAAGTATAATTAAAAATTGCCTACCTTTGTTAAAAAATCGTCATACAAAAAAAAAAATTAAAAAAAAAATTCTATAGTATTTTTCAATCTTAGCAATCTGCTCACTGGAAATTCACTGCACTCCACTGCCAGTTAGTTTTGGTACCTACATAAAGTCATGATATGTAATATTTCTTTTAATATGTATTCATATTATTTATTGACAAAGACAATAAGTAGATAAATATACATTGTTATCATGTGAACCCATAGTTACCTACTGAAGTTTGAACTACATTCCTAAAGTTTGGGATTTTCCCGACGCGACCCATGCTGAAAATTCGTATCTCATTCGAAAGTACAGGTTTTTGGTGTCTTGTTCGACATTGTTTTATTGAAAAAACCATGGAGTTAGAAATGACCCAAAATACCATTAAAACATGGTAAAAACCATGCACATGGTAACACTGGCGGGAATCGACGAAGCTGACCTTATATTATTCGGAGCGAAAACGTCGCTTTGGCGGCTTTTTAAAAATAGCACATTTTAAAGTGTTGTAAAGTGTCGTAAAAATAAAATAAAAATTACATTACTTTCGTAATTTTTTACTTAATTTTTTTAGACAATAAAAAAAACTTTGAAAAGACCCCATTGTAACTTACGGACCATTTACTAACTAACAGCCATCACTTATGGCCAGAATCGACGGCGCTGACGTCACAGAGCTAGCTATTCGGCGCGAAATGATCGTTTCGGCGGCATTTTAAAAATAGCACATTTTAAAGTGTTATAAAAAATTTATTCATCGTCGTAAAAATAAAATAAAAATTCCATTATTATCGTAATTTTTTACTTATTTTTTTTAGACAATAAAAAAAACTGTGAAAAGACCCTATTCATAAATCTGGCAACCCAGAATAAGTGTCAAATTATCGTCCAATATCGCTGATCTCAAACATTGCGAAAATCTTTGAAAAAATTATCAAAAAAAGATTGACTGAATTTATAGACAAAAATGACGTAATTCACGGCAACCAATATGAATTTATGAAAAATAGAAGTACCCAAGATGCAATTGCCAAATTATCGAAAATAATCCAGGGCACATTAGACAAATCTTTGAAATGTCTCGGAATCTTCATAGATCTTAAAAAAGCTTTCAATAGTATTTCTCATGATAAACTTATTGAAAAATTGAATTGTGTTGGGATTAATGATAAAGCTCTAAAATGGATAAAAAGCTATTTATTTGAACTATGCCAAGTAGTCAAGATAAACACCTCACTTAGTCTACCACTAACAAGTAATTTCGGGATATCGCAAGGCACAGTCCTAGGCCCCCTACTATTTATAATTTATGTCAACGATATTTTCAAACTACCACTTAACGCAAACATAATATCCTATGCCGACGACACAGCTATCATAGTGAATGGGATCGACTGGAATATAGTAAACGAACAAGCAAATAATAGCATGAACACATTGAAACACTAGTTTGATACAAATATTCTTGAACACTAACAAAACATACTATATACATTTCTCAATTAACAAACTACAAACAGTCCCTAACACTAAAATAATTATAAGAAACCCTCCACGTATCCAACAGAAACACTATTCACAGATTTCGGGGTGCCCCGAGTAGAAGATATATTCAATAAAAATGCGATTATCCAAATTCATAAAGATAATATAATCAAAAAATTTGAAACCCACTTATCTAAAAGATATCAATACAATATCAAAATTCCAAAATGTAATACCAAACAAATGCAAAATAACTAAAAATATTTAGGAATAAAGTATTTCAACAACCTTCCGATTGAAATAAAGAAATTAAAGGATATTAACATACTTAAACTAAAACTGAAGTTACTCTTTCAGAAATAATTAACTAAATAATTGCCTGTTTTTCCCTTCATTGATATTTATTATCAGTCTATACTCATCTCCACTGTATTTAGATTTTGTCTCTTTATATATTGTTCCTATCATATATATACTTACTTATAGCATAATGATTCTATTTTTCTTATAATTAGTGAACTCTCTCACCAAGCACAAGAACCAGTTTCTTCATTGGTGAGATTGCGAACATAAATATATTTTGTAATGTTAATATATTTTGTATGTACTTATACTATATCCTGTACCCACTTGATATATATTAAATAAAAAAAAAAATAAAGTTATAAAACTAGATGATAAATTTGATAACTCAATATAATTAAGAAAGTAAGAAATTTAATTACAAACTAAAAAATATAACTTAAATAATATAATAGTTACTAAACTTAGAAAAAATAAGATATAAAAATAAAAATGTACTTATTAGGTACGAAATAATAGAAGGTAGGTATAGTACTAGTTGTAAATTGTTCAAAGACCGAGCTGGCAATCTTGTATGGAATGGGTACTTAATAAAATGCAACAACAATAAACGCATATTAGGAAGCGCATAATATAACTTTAGAGGATATGTAAAAAAAATATATGTAGCTTTTTTTTAAATATTAAATCTTGTTTATATATTTTTTTCATTAATCATTAATCAATTTTCCTAAATTCATAAAGAGAATTTAGGAAAATTTAATCAATAAAAATTACAAATGAGTTCATATAAACAATTATTTGAAAAATGTATCCAATGAAATTAAAACTTGTGATTACCGTTGGGTTTATCTAAAAGTTGTTTGATTTGTGATTTGAAAGTTTTGTAATTGAAGAGAATTTGTATCACCCGGCGAAGATCATCATTCAGGATCAAAACGTAGCTGTGATTTATGATCATTTTGGGTCCACTGGGCAATGACAGGCATTTGAAGCCAAACGAGGGGAACGAGAGGCTAATAAAGGTTCAATGGCGGTCGTGTTTGTGGTAATTGAAGGCGATGACGGGTTTTGGGAAACGCAAGAGGACATCGGGGACAAGGATCGGCTAATGAGGACATCGGGACAAGGATCGGCTAATGACAATTTACCCACAGAATAATTACAGAGGAAGGAAAAACAGGGTCTCTGAAAAAAATATTAAATACACAATTTTTTATAATAGTTTTTTAGTTTATTCTTCACCATAAAACCCTCTAAACTGTTAGATTAGTTTGTCGGCAAGTTAATTTTGCATAAAAGCATAATTATAACGCTGAAGCTTAGATGTATCAATAAATTACAATATAAAAAATAAGAGAAGATGTAAAATAATTAATATTAACCAAATTTTACCCTATAAACTGATGATTTATTTTATTTTGCGCACACGTGAGGAACCGTTTTCAGGTTAGATTAAAAATAGGTACTCGATGATTTTTAATAATAATTGGATGACTTGTATAGCGCTGTTTTTGTGCAAATTACACCAAGGGAGCTGTACAAATTTAATGTTTAATAATTAAAACTCAATTTATGTACGTTTAATTTTGTGTAGCATTTTTTTCAAATATTTTTTTTACATTTATTTACCCCTTCGAACTGTAATCCTTTCTACTATTATTATGGCTTAGAAACAATATAATTAAATTAAAATCATAGTAATTATTAATGCCAAATTCCTCGAATAAAACGTAGAAAATTTTAGGTGAACATAAACTAGGTGTCGAAGTGGGGGTGGAGGCATGAATAGGGGTTAGTGAAGATTAGAGGGAGGAGATAGAACGGGCGGTGAATGGAAACCCACGCGAGCGATTGGCGTCATATATATACATTTACCATATTATTTCATTTATCAAAATATTAACATGAAAACATATGACACTGTTTAATTACTATAGCCAATGAATCCACCTAGTTTTCGCAGTTTATTCCATATTTTTATGTTTTATAAATTTGGCACATTATGGCAAGCGTTCGCTCAAAACACTTTTTCAAACTTGATAACATTTGTCGAAAATCGCTACATGAGTATCATTTGTGTATTTAACAGATTATTACTATTATTTTTAAGAGATTTCTTCATTTCTAAGTTATCTAAGCGTTTTGAGATCGCTAAGCGAAACTGGTTGACGTTAAAACATGGTCGTGGTTTAAACAAAGTCATTTGATTATTTATAGTTAATAATTTTTTTCACTATTTGGTTTTTATTTTTTATTTTGTAAAAATCAGTTTTCTTAATTCAAATTCAGTACGTTTTTTATGAAAATACTTGGTTATGTGACCGTGCGAGAAAATTGAAAAAGTCTTCCTCAAATCAAATACGATTCTAAGAAAATCCTTTCGGGACAAATCAAACAAGACATTTTGAATAGTCACCCCCCGGCCCCTAGTTCTCAGTACTGACGTCACCTCTCGTCGGATCTCACTCAAACACATTCACGAGGTGAAGTGTTCTCGTGGGAAGTAAATAAGACCATAAGTCACCTCGTCCCGCTTTTCACCACATTCTCTTTGCCCTCGAAACCTCCAACCCTCGCCAAGCAACAGTATAGTAAGACTTCGCAGACTGTTAGTGTTTTGATTTTTACAAACTTACATTAAATCTTTCTATATAAATTATAAATATTTTATTAAACAACAGCCTTTAACTACTCGTACACGGAGATAAATGAGTATTGCTGATTTATTGGAACGGTGATTACTTTATATTTTTATAATGTTCATACATAATTATATTAGTTCCAATAAAGCAAATGTCACAAACATTCATTTGTACGTACGAGTACACGTCAGGAAATAATACTGTTTAACAAATAATAAAATACCGTCCAATTTGATAATCTGAAACACAATCATGTGTGCCTGCGCTTTGAGTGCCGATTTCAGTAATACCATTCGGCCCCGAGTATCTCATGTATCGCCCACTTGATCTGTCCCCATTGTACTCTAAGGGGTATCATATAACGTCCTATAACACCAGGGACACGTAACCTGTCCAGAAGCGGTCATTATTATATTAGTTCCAATAAAGCAAATGTCACAAACATTCATTTGTACGTACGAGTACACGTCAGGAAATAATACTGTTTAACAAATAATAAAATACCGTCCAATTTGATAACCTGAAACACAATCATGTGTGCCTGCGCTTTGAGTGCCGATTTCAGTAATACCATTCGGCCCCGAGTATCTCATGTATCGCCCACTTGATCTGTCCCCATTGTACTCTAAGGGGTATCATATAACGTCCTATAACACCAGGGACACGTAACCTGTCCAGAAGCGGTCATTATTATATTAGTTCCAATAAAGCAAATGTCACAAACATTCATTTGTACGTACGAGTACACGTCAGGAAATAATACTGTTTAACAAATAATAAAATACCGTCCAATTTGATAACCTGAAACACAATCATGTGTGCCTGCGCTTTGAGTGCCGATTTCAGTAATACCATTCGGCCCCGAGTATCTCATGTATCGCCCACTTGATCTGTCCCCATTGTACTCTAAGGGGTATCATATAACGTCCTATAACACCAGGGACACGTAACCTGTCCAGAAGCGGTCATTATTATATTAGTTCCAATAAAGCAAATGTCACAAACATTCATTTGTACGTACGAGTACACGTCAGGAAATAATACTGTTTAACAAATAATAAAATACCGTCCAATTTGATAACCTGAAACACAATCATGTGTGCCTGCGCTTTGAGTGCCGATTTCAGTAATACCATTCGGCCCCGAGTATCTCATGTATCGCCCACTTGATCTGTCCCCATTGTACTCTAAAGGGTATCATATAACGTCCTATAACACCAGGGACACGTAACCTGTCCAGAAGCGGTCATTATTATATTAGTTCCAATAAAGCAAATGTCACAAACATTCATTTGTACGTACGAGTACACGTCAGGAAATAATACTGTTTAACAAATAATAAAATACCGTCCAATTTGATAATCTGAAACACAATCATGTGTGCCTGCGCTTTGAGTGCCGATTTCAGTAATACCATTCGGCCCCGAGTATCTCATGTATCGCCCACTTGATCTGTCCCCATTGTACTCTAAGGGGTATCATATAACGTCCTATAACACCAGGGACACGTAACCTGTTCAGAAGCGGTCATTATTATATTAGTTCCAATAAAGCAAATGTCACAAACATTCATTTGTACGTACGAGTACACGTCAGGAAATAATACTGTTTAACAAATAATAAAATACCGTCCAATTTGATAACCTGAAACACAATCATGTGTGCCTGCGCTTTGAGTGCCGATTTCAGTAATACCATTCGGCCCCGAGTATCTCATGTATCGCCCACTTGATCTGTCCCCATTGTACTCTAAGGGGTATCATATAACGTCCTATAACACCAGGGACACGTAACCTGTCCAGAAGCGGTCATTATTATATTAGTTCCAATAAAGCAAATGTCACAAACATTCATTTGTACGTACGAGTACACGTCAGGAAATAATACTGTTTAACAAATAATAAAATACCGTCCAATTTGATAACCTGAAACACAATCATGTGTGCCTGCGCTTTGAGTGCCGATTTCAGTAATACCATTCGGCCCCGAGTATCTCATGTATCGCCCACTTGATCTGTCCCCATTGTACTCTAAAGGGTATCATATAACGTCCTATAACACCAGGGACACGTAACCTGTCCAGAAGCGGTCATTATTATATTAGTTCCAATAAAGCAAATGTCACAAACATTCATTTGTACGTACGAGTACACGTCAGGAAATAATACTGTTTAACAAATAATAAAATACCGTCCAATTTGATAATCTGAAACACAATCATGTGTGCCTGCGCTTTGAGTGCCGATTTCAGTAATACCATTCGGCCCCGAGTATCTCATGTATCGCCCACTTGATCTGTCCCCATTGTACTCTAAGGGGTATCATATAACGTCCTATAACACCAGGGACACGTAACCTGTTCAGAAGCGGTCATTATTATATTAGTTCCAATAAAGCAAATGTCACAAACATTCATTTGTACGTACGAGTACACGTCAGGAAATAATACTGTTTAACAAATAATAAAATACCGTCCAATTTGATAACCTGAAACACAATCATGTGTGCCTGCGCTTTGAGTGCCGATTTCAGTAATACCATTCGGCCCCGAGTATCTCATGTATCGCCCACTTGATCTGTCCCCATTGTACTCTAAGGGGTATCATATAACGTCCTATAACACCAGGGACACGTAACCTGTCCAGAAGCGGTCATTATTATATTAGTTCCAATAAAGCAAATGTCACAAACATTCATTTGTACGTACGAGTACACGTCAGGAAATAATACTGTTTAACAAATAATAAAATACCGTCCAATTTGATAACCTGAAACACAATCTTGTGTGCCTGCGCTTTGAGTGCCGATTTCAGTAATACCATTCGGCCCCGAGTATCTCATGTATCGCCCACTTGATCTGTCTGTCCATACAACACCACCCCGTTGTACTCTAAGGGGTATCATATAACGTCCTATAACACCAGGGACACGTAACCTGTTCAGAAGCGGTCATTATTATATTAGTTCCAATAAAGCAAATGTCACAAACATTCATTTGTACGTACGAGTACACGTCAGGAAATAATACTGTTTAACAAATAATAAAATACCGTCCAATTTGATAACCTGAAACACAATCATGTGTGCCTGCGCTTTGAGTGCCGATTTCAGTAATACCATTCGGCCCCGAGTATCTCATGTATCGCCCACTTGATCTGTCCCCATTGTACTCTAAGGGGTATCATATAACGTCCTATAACACCAGGGACACGTAACCTGTCCAGAAGCGGTCATTATTATATTAGTTCCAATAAAGCAAATGTCACAAACATTCATTTGTACGTACGAGTACACGTCAGGAAATAATACTGTTTAACAAATAATAAAATACCGTCCAATTTGATAACCTGAAACACAATCATGTGTGCCTGCGCTTTGAGTGCCGATTTCAGTAATACCATTCGGCCCCGAGTATCTCATGTATCGCCCACTTGATCTGTCCCCATTGTACTCTAAAGGGTATCATATAACGTCCTATAACACCAGGGACACGTAACCTGTCCAGAAGCGGTCATTATTATATTAGTTCCAATAAAGCAAATGTCACAAACATTCATTTGTACGTACGAGTACACGTCAGGAAATAATACTGTTTAACAAATAATAAAATACCGTCCAATTTGATAATCTGAAACACAATCATGTGTGCCTGCGCTTTGAGTGCCGATTTCAGTAATACCATTCGGCCCCGAGTATCTCATGTATCGCCCACTTGATCTGTCCCCATTGTACTCTAAGGGGTATCATATAACGTCCTATAACACCAGGGACACGTAACCTGTTCAGAAGCGGTCATTATTATATTAGTTCCAATAAAGCAAATGTCACAAACATTCATTTGTACGTACGAGTACACGTCAGGAAATAATACTGTTTAACAAATAATAAAATACCGTCCAATTTGATAACCTGAAACACAATCATGTGTGCCTGCGCTTTGAGTGCCGATTTCAGTAATACCATTCGGCCCCGAGTATCTCATGTATCGCCCACTTGATCTGTCCCCATTGTACTCTAAGGGGTATCATATAACGTCCTATAACACCAGGGACACGTAACCTGTCCAGAAGCGGTCATTATTATATTAGTTCCAATAAAGCAAATGTCACAAACATTCATTTGTACGTACGAGTACACGTCAGGAAATAATACTGTTTAACAAATAATAAAATACCGTCCAATTTGATAACCTGAAACACAATCATGTGTGCCTGCGCTTTGAGTGCCGATTTCAGTAATACCATTCGGCCCCGAGTATCTCATGTATCGCCCACTTGATCTGTCCCCATTGTACTCTAAAGGGTATCATATAACGTCCTATAACACCAGGGACACGTAACCTGTCCAGAAGCGGTCATTATTATATTAGTTCCAATAAAGCAAATGTCACAAACATTCATTTGTACGTACGAGTACACGTCAGGAAATAATACTGTTTAACAAATAATAAAATACCGTCCAATTTGATAATCTGAAACACAATCATGTGTGCCTGCGCTTTGAGTGCCGAATTCAGTAATACCATTCGGCCCCGAGTATCTCATGTATCGCCCACTTGATCTGTCCCCATTGTACTCTAAGGGGTATCATATAACGTCCTATAACACCAGGGACACGTAACCTGTTCAGAAGCGGTCATTATTATATTAGTTCCAATAAAGCAAATGTCACAAACATTCATTTGTACGTACGAGTACACGTCAGGAAATAATACTGTTTAACAAATAATAAAATACCGTCCAATTTGATAACCTGAAACACAATCATGTGTGCCTGCGCTTTGAGTGCCGATTTCAGTAATACCATTCGGCCCCGAGTATCTCATGTATCGCCCACTTGATCTGTCCCCATTGTACTCTAAGGGGTATCATATAACGTCCTATAACACCAGGGACACGTAACCTGTCCAGAAGCGGTCATTATTATATTAGTTCCAATAAAGCAAATGTCACAAACATTCATTTGTACGTACGAGTACACGTCAGGAAATAATACTGTTTAACAAATAATAAAATACCGTCCAATTTGATAACCTGAAACACAATCTTGTGTGCCTGCGCTTTGAGTGCCGATTTCAGTAATACCATTCGGCCCCGAGTATCTCATGTATCGCCCACTTGATCTGTCTGTCCATACAACACCACCCCGTTGTACTCTAAGGGGTATCATATAACGTCCTATAACACCAGGGACACGTAACCTGTTCAGAAGCGGTCATTATTATATTAGTTCCAATAAAGCAAATGTCACAAACATTCATTTGTACGTACGAGTACACGTCAGGAAATAATACTGTTTAACAAATAATAAAATACCGTCCAATTTGATAACCTGAAACACAATCATGTGTGCCTGCGCTTTGAGTGCCGATTTCAGTAATACCATTCGGCCCCGAGTATCTCATGTATCGCCCACTTGATCTGTCCCCATTGTACTCTAAGGGGTATCATATAACGTCCTATAACACCAGGGACACGTAACCTGTCCAGAAGCGGTCATTATTATATTAGTTCCAATAAAGCAAATGTCACAAACATTCATTTGTACGTACGAGTACACGTCAGGAAATAATACTGTTTAACAAATAATAAAATACCGTCCAATTTGATAACCTGAAACACAATCATGTGTGCCTGCGCTTTGAGTGCCGATTTCAGTAATACCATTCGGCCCCGAGTATCTCATGTATCGCCCACTTGATCTGTCCCCATTGTACTCTAAGGGGTATCATATAACGTCCTATAACACCAGGGACACGTAACCTGTCCAGAAGCGGTCATTATTATATTAGTTCCAATAAAGCAAATGTCACAAACATTCATTTGTACGTACGAGTACACGTCAGGAAATAATACTGTTTAACAAATAATAAAATACCGTCCAATTTGATAACCTGAAACACAATCATGTGTGCCTGCGCTTTGAGTGCCGATTTCAGTAATACCATTCGGCCCCGAGTATCTCATGTATCGCCCACTTGATCTGTCCCCATTGTACTCTAAGGGGTATCATATAACGTCCTATAACACCAGGGACACGTAACCTGTCCAGAAGCGGTCATTATTATATTAGTTCCAATAAAGCAAATGTCACAAACATTCATTTGTACGTACGAGTACACGTCAGGAAATAATACTGTTTAACAAATAATAAAATACCGTCCAATTTGATAACCTGAAACACAATCTTGTGTGCCTGCGCTTTGAGTGCCGATTTCAGTAATACCATTCGGCCCCGAGTATCTCATGTATCGCCCACTTGATCTGTCTGTCCATACAACACCACCCCGTTGTACTCTAAGGGGTATCATATAACGTCCTATAACACCAGGGACACGTAACCTGTCCAGAAGCGGTCATTATTATATTAGTTCCAATAAAGCAAATGTCACAAACATTCATTTGTACGTACGAGTACACGTCAGGAAATAATACTGTTTAACAAATAATAAAATACCGTCCAATTTGATAACCTGAAACACAATCATGTGTGCCTGCGCTTTGAGTGCCGATTTCAGTAATACCATTCGGCCCCGAGTATCTCATGTATCGCCCACTTGATCTGTCCCCATTGTACTCTAAGGGGTATCATATAACGTCCTATAACACCAGGGACACGTAACCTGTCCAGAAGCGGTCATTATTATATTAGTTCCAATAAAGCAAATGTCACAAACATTCATTTGTACGTACGAGTACACGTCAGGAAATAATACTGTTTAACAAATAATAAAATACCGTCCAATTTGATAACCTGAAACACAATCATGTGTGCCTGCGCTTTGAGTGCCGATTTCAGTAATACCATTCGGCCCCGAGTATCTCATGTATCGCCCACTTGATCTGTCCCCATTGTACTCTAAGGGGTATCATATAACGTCCTATAACACCAGGGACACGTAACCTGTCCAGAAGCGGTCATTATTATATTAGTTCCAATAAAGCAAATGTCACAAACATTCATTTGTACGTACGAGTACACGTCAGGAAATAATACTGTTTAACAAATAATAAAATACCGTCCAATTTGATAACCTGAAACACAATCATGTGTGCCTGCGCTTTGAGTGCCGATTTCAGTAATACCATTCGGCCCCGAGTATCTCATGTATCGCCCACTTGATCTGTCCCCATTGTACTCTAAGGGGTATCATATAACGTCCTATAACACCAGGGACACGTAACCTGTCCAGAAGCGGTCATTATTATATTAGTTCCAATAAAGCAAATGTCACAAACATTCATTTGTACGTACGAGTACACGTCAGGAAATAATACTGTTTAACAAATAATAAAATACCGTCCAATTTGATAATCTGAAACACAATCATGTGTGCCTGCGCTTTGAGTGCCGATTTCAGTAATACCATTCGGCCCCGAGTATCTCATGTATCGCCCACTTGATCTGTCCCCATTGTACTCTAAGGGGTATCATATAACGTCCTATAACACCAGGGACACGTAACCTGTCCAGAAGCGGTCATTATTATATTAGTTCCAATAAAGCAAATGTCACAAACATTCATTTGTACGTACGAGTACACGTCAGGAAATAATACTGTTTAACAAATAATAAAATACCGTCCAATTTGATAACCTGAAACACAATCATGTGTGCCTGCGCTTTGAGTGCCGATTTCAGTAATACCATTCGGCCCCGAGTATCTCATGTATCGCCCACTTGATCTGTCCCCATTGTACTCTAAGGGGTATCATATAACGTCCTATAACACCAGGGACACGTAACCTGTCCAGAAGCGGTCATTATTATATTAGTTCCAATAAAGCAAATGTCACAAACATTCATTTGTACGTACGAGTACACGTCAGGAAATAATACTGTTTAACAAATAATAAAATACCGTCCAATTTGATAACCTGAAACACAATCATGTGTGCCTGCGCTTTGAGTGCCGATTTCAGTAATACCATTCGGCCCCGAGTATCTCATGTATCGCCCACTTGATCTGTCCCCATTGTACTCTAAGGGGTATCATATAACGTCCTATAACACCAGGGACACGTAACCTGTCCAGAAGCGGTCATTATTATATTAGTTCCAATAAAGCAAATGTCACAAACATTCATTTGTACGTACGAGTACACGTCAGGAAATAATACTGTTTAACAAATAATAAAATACCGTCCAATTTGATAACCTGAAACACAATCATGTGTGCCTGCGCTTTGAGTGCCGATTTCAGTAATACCATTCGGCCCCGAGTATCTCATGTATCGCCCACTTGATCTGTCCCCATTGTACTCTAAGGGGTATCATATAACGTCCTATAACACCAGGGACACGTAACCTGTCCAGAAGCGGTCATTATTATATTAGTTCCAATAAAGCAAATGTCACAAACATTCATTTGTACGTACGAGTACACGTCAGGAAATAATACTGTTTAACAAATAATAAAATACCGTCCAATTTGATAATCTGAAACACAATCATGTGTGCCTGCGCTTTGAGTGCCGATTTCAGTAATACCATTCGGCCCCGAGTATCTCATGTATCGCCCACTTGATCTGTCCCCATTGTACTCTAAGGGGTATCATATAACGTCCTATAACACCAGGGACACGTAACCTGTCCAGAAGCGGTCATTATTATATTAGTTCCAATAAAGCAAATGTCACAAACATTCATTTGTACGTACGAGTACACGTCAGGAAATAATACTGTTTAACAAATAATAAAATACCGTCCAATTTGATAACCTGAAACACAATCATGTGTGCCTGCGCTTTGAGTGCCGATTTCAGTAATACCATTCGGCCCCGAGTATCTCATGTATCGCCCACTTGATCTGTCCCCATTGTACTCTAAGGGGTATCATATAACGTCCTATAACACCAGGGACACGTAACCTGTCCAGAAGCGGTCATTATTATATTAGTTCCAATAAAGCAAATGTCACAAACATTCATTTGTACGTACGAGTACACGTCAGGAAATAATACTGTTTAACAAATAATAAAATACCGTCCAATTTGATAACCTGAAACACAATCTTGTGTGCCTGCGCTTTGAGTGCCGATTTCAGTAATACCATTCGGCCCCGAGTATCTCATGTATCGCCCACTTGATCTGTCTGTCCATACAACACCACCCCGTTGTACTCTAAGGGGTATCATATAACGTCCTATAACACCAGGGACACGTAACCTGTCCAGAAGCGGTCATTATTAAGGGATGATTTTATTACTCATTTATGATATTTAAACCAATATTAATATAAGTTTTTATCGCACGTGCCTGGGATGAATGGCGTGAAAACATGAATAGTATTTTTTGTATCGAATTTTAGGTTAATTTTTGATTCCGGTTTTATTCTTGTCTAATAATGTTACTGTGATACTTTATGCACACAAGAAAATATAACATAATATATTCCTCAAAACTTTCACAAAACTGTGGCTTTTAATTTTCTCAAGGCCTATGTTCTATGCCATCTTTGGGGATGCAGTTTGGAGGGTTGTATGAATTGAATAATTTAATATAAATTAACCCAGTAACATGGGTCTTGAAAATTTTGCAAGAGGAAGAAACACCGAGGCCGGTAAATCATTCCAAAGCCAAGCAGTTTAACGAGTCGTAGAAACTACCCTTCCTCAGGTGACTAATGTCAACCGTGCATTAAGTAAATGTTGATCACGCGTTTGGCGTATTTTCCGACTGTGTACCGGGGCCGAAAGGATCAATGACGCTAGTTCCTCGGAGCATCTGCCGTCAAAATACCGGGAGAACAAGGAGAGCATTCCCACGCGACCTATGTTCTGAAGATTTCAATCCGTTTGTTAAGATAAGGGAATCTATTTATCAGAGTCTGGATTTATTAAAACTATTTTAGGACTCCAGACCAGAAATGGCTGCCAAATCAACAATGGGGCGCGCTTGAGATTTGTACAGGATAACTGGTAACACTTGTGTATTATAATGTATCTGTTGGAGGTAGTTCCCGGTTTAAATAACTCATACCTCCTTTAAAATTATCGGTTCCGTGATAACTCCTCAAAATGACAATTCAACACACCTAAAGTTTCTTGAATTGTCATTTTAAGTCATTAAAAGTGATGTAACAAAAACTAGGTTAAATAGTTACATATGTAACCTACTTAACCTAGTTTTGATCACTTTTCAAACTTTTTAACGCTTTTTATAGGTGTGTTGAATTGTCATTTGAATGAGTTATCCGGTCACCAAAATTATCGTAATGCAAAACTTTGGTCAGATTTGATACTCAAATTACAAACACGCCGCATTGCAAGCACAATAATAGCTAATAATATTTAGCCACTTTGTTGCGGTATGACCAAAGGCGGACATTACACGTCAAAGAGATCACCGCTCGCCGCGGCGCGGATGATACTCCCTTTGGTACCGCTCTCTGAGCTCTATGAGCTGCCGCGGACTTGCCAGACTCCAAATGATTATATTAACAAGGATTTACAACGGCCGATAATCCTCAGATTCAAAACAAACGATGACCGTGACATCTTCTTAAATGACATAAAAACATTTAACAAGCGATCTGCAAATCGGGAGGATAAACTAAACACAAATATCATAGGAATGGCAGGAAAGAGCTCCCAGATTTATATCAATGAACACTTGACATTTCGAGCTAAACATCATTGGTTTCTTGCACGTAAGGCTACACGAGACAATATTTTTAAGTTTTCCTGGACCAGAGGGGGACAAGTATATGTACGCAAAGACGTTGGGACGCCCGTCATACTTATCAATGAAAAAACCAAAAACCTTTTATCTCCCTCACCAAATAACTTATAATCAATTTTCATCCTTTGGTATACTTTTATTTTACTTGATTCTCCTGTATACTATTATTTATTCATCTATATATTACTTGATACTCTCTGTTACAAAAAACATATTATTGGATTTTTCTAGCCCAAAGACATTTAACAAAAGCATGTACCCCATCATTGTTTTTAATCGATCAAATAACTTAATACAATCACCTCTTTCCAGTAATCTAGTTTTATTAACATGTAAAAAATGTGTTATTGTAATTGCATCAAAACCATTACAACTTACTATGCTTTATACAATTATATACATTGCTTATTTTGTTATTGCTTTTAATAACTGGCGAACTCCTTCTCGACTATTGCCAACAACAGAAACCAGTGGTAAAACTTATTTTAATAATATTCTACATATTGATACGATTACCCTTAAATGCAATATTACTTTAATTACTAACAAGAATGAAATTAACTTTTTAAATTTTATTGTTTTTAGTTCTGCGAACAATAAGAATTTTCGGAAATATTTTTTTCTTTCATTACTTAACCGTGCATCTCATAGCATCTCTCAAAAACAGTAACTCCACCGGAATAGATCACATCTCGGCAAAAATTATTAAACACCTCCAAAAATTTATCGCCCCCCCTCTTAAACACATAATCAACTCAAGCTTCAAAACTGGTACTTTTCCAAACTCCTTAAAACAGGCTACAATAATCCCAATCTTCAAAGCAGGTGACAAATTATCTGTAAATAACTACCGACCGATATCCTTACTAAGCACAATATCTAAAATTGTAGAAAAAGCTGTGAAACATAGACTCTGTAAGTTCCTCGAAGATAACAACATATTATCAGACAACCAATATGGCTTTCGCAAAGGTAGAAGTACATCTGATGCAATAGCTGCCCTCACGAAAATCGTTTCCTATAATCTTGACATTGGTCGCAAACCACTGGCTGTCTTTCTCGATCTTGCGAAAGCATTTGATACGGTCTCTCATTCCTTACTGCTAAAAAAACTACATCGGGTTGGAATAACAGGAGTAGCCTACACATGGTTTGAAAACTATCTAATGAACCGAAAACAACAAACTCTCATCCACTCTGAAAAAACACATATAAGCGAAAAATTACCTATGTCCTTTGGTGTACCTCAAGGCAGTATACTAGGACCAATTTTATTTCTTGTATACATAAACTCACTTTGGGCCATGAATATTGGAGGTAAAATATTATCATTTGCCGATGACACTGTTCTAATATTTGAAGATGTAACATGGGAATCAGTCACTAGCAAAGCTAATAATGGTCTATTAAAAGTAAAACATTGGCTGGACACAAACCTCCTCACACTTAACATCGACAAAACCCAATATATGAAATTTTCCATCCGCAAACATAATGTACCCAACAACTGCCCTAAACCTATTATTCACTCGTGTTCACTCAATTTACACACTCACGAAATCACACCTAATATAAATTGCACGTGTTCTACCCTTAAATCATCAAATGCAGTTAAATATTTGGGAATAATCATAGACAACCAACTACGGTGGGAAGCCCATATCAGTGACACAGTAAACAAACTTCGTAAACTCTGCCATGTATTCTGCTCCCTTAGGTCCATCCTTGATTTACAGACTTTAAGAAGCGTATATTTTGCCCTTTTCCAATCTATAGCAACGTATGGTATAGTGGGATGGGGTGGTTGTGCTGAATCCATTATTAATCCTATTATTACAGTTCAAAAACTAATTTTGAGAATTATATTTAAATGCCAACCTACCCATCCCTCTAATGAACTCTTTGCTAAAATCAGGGTCTTAGATATACGACAGTTATTTACTAAGGTAAGCATTTGTTACATACGAAAAAATAACCTACTGTTGGCTCCACAACACCAAGCTCACACCCGCTTTTCATCAAACCTGGGTTGCGTGGTTCCTCAAACTAAAACCTCATTCGCTCAACGGCAATTCTGGTTCATCGCGCCTAAAATATACAATGCATTGAGTACCGACTTAAAGTCAAGTAATTCTATATCCATATTTACTGCTCGTGTACATCAATGGATATTTGAAAGGGGACGACCTTTCTTTAAAGATTATATGAGTTCCTAACACAAAAAAAATTAAAAACTTCTTTTCCAACTTGTCTCATATCACGAAAATTAAAATTAAGTGTTGAACATAAACATGTTGTCTTATAGATAATACCTAAGATAAATAAACTTGCACACAAACAATTATATGCACTAAACAATCTATATTAATTATGTTTAAATTTTAATCTTAATGTTTAATATTTTTAATTTTTATTTGTATCTTTTTAATATACATATACTTTTTCTTTATTTTTCAGTTTACTATTAATTTTAATATACTTGTTTTTAGTTTTATTTATCATTAAATTTGTTTTTCTTTTTTTTTTCTCTAATTCTTTCTTATGTTTCTATAAAATTGTATTTTTTAGTTCTTCTAAGTTATTTTTATTATTACTTCATTATGATTTATACTTACATACTTATGTTACTATAAGTATTTTTTAGTTCTTTTATGTCATTGTTATTATTATTTCATGTATAACTACCACAACACGGGCATTCGCCTAGTATGGTAGTTAAAAAAATGTCTAAACATGTAACTTGTAAACATTTATTAAATAATAAAAAAAAAAATAAAAAAAATAAAAATTTTCAGAAGGATTCATTGAGTACAGTCGGCAGACGGTATAATAATATGACATTTGACCTCCATGGCCGTATTAAAACAAATGTTCTGTTGCCGTAACATAATTATCTCTACATATTCGTAGTCTCAAAATATTATAAAATAAAGTCGCTATCAGCGTCTGTCTCAAACTGTCTATTGAAATAAAGTTCCTAGGTGTCATTATAGATAACCAATTACGTTGGGAGGCCCACCTTAGCTCCATAACAAAGAGACTCCGGAAGTTATGCTATATTTTTTACTCTCTTCGATCAATCCTTGACATAAAGACTTTAAGAAGCGTTTATTTCGCTCTATTTGAATCGATAGCAACTTATGGCGTTATAGAATGGGTAGGTTGTACAGCATCCATTCTCTACCCCACAGTGACTGTTCAAAAACTTGTCTTAAGGATCATCTTCAAATGTTTCTCTTCTCATCCATCTGAACCACTTTTTAGGAAACTCACAGTCCTCGACATTCGCCAACTATACATCAAGACAATTCTTATCCACATCTGGAAAAATGGTTTGAAAAACTCTTCACAAAAAGATATACATACACGCTACTCAACGCATATAAACTCCAATATTCCTACAACAAAAACTACCTTCTCACTGAGACAATACTCATATATCGCACCTAAAATATTCAACGCACTAAATAATGACATCAAAACATGAACAGCATTTACTCAATTTAAAACCGGTGTCCATAAATGGATATCTGAAAAGGGGCGAAATTTTTTTAAGGAACGTATTATAATAATAATTAAAACCAAAATTATAAGAAATACTCATAATTGGAAAGCCACGGGTTGCGATTGGATACATAATTTTTGGTACAAACTTCTGACGACTTTACATCCTCTTTTGGCAAAAAATCTTTCAAAATTTGTCAGTCAACCTCAAAATTTTCCAAATTTTCTAACTAAGGGCATTACTTATATGTTGCCCAAAAGCGAAAATATTAATAATCCCTCTCAGTACAGACCCATTACATGTTTACCGACAATATACAAAATTTTAACCTCTTGCCTGACAGATTTAATATATACTCATTTAGATGAAAAAAATATTTTATCTGAACAACAAAAAGGTTGTCGCAGAAAACATATGGGATGTAAAGAACAATTAGTTATTGATTCTGTAAATTTTAAAACAGATTCAAACTCGAAAACGTAATTTACATACTTGCTATATATACTACCAAAAGGCTTTCGATAGTGTCCCGCACTCATGGCTGATCAAAGTATTAAATATATATAAAATTAACCCCATTATTATTAGCTTTTTGGAAAATATTATGTCCTTTTGGAATACCAATTAACTTATCAATTTAAAAGGAAAAAAAAAGTAATACGGGGCATCTCAATTAAAAGAGGAATTTTTCAAGGAGACTCATTGAGTCCTCTTTGGTTTTGCTTAGCATTGAATCCTCTATCTAAAATGTTAATTAAAAGCAAGGTTGGAATAAAAGTTAAGGGTAATACAAGGGAGAGTAGTACAATTTCGCATTTATTATATATGGATGATATAAAATTATTTTCGAATTCTGAACAAAATTTAGAGAAAATGATCGAGGTAGTTGAAAACTTTTCAGATGATATCAAAATGACTTTTGGTTTAGATAAATGTAGAACGATCCATATAGAGAAAGGCAAAATTGTAGATGGGGACGAGAGTATATTTAGAAATTTCCAAATTACTAGTATGAAAATGGATGAGGTTTATAAGTATTTAGGATACCCACAATCAAATAGATTAGACCATACTAGTATTAAAAATGATATTTTGATTAAATTTCAAACTAGGATAAGGAAAATTTTAAAATGCAATCTGTCTGCTAAAAATTTAGTAAAAGCAATAAATACTTGGGCAATACCTCTATTAACGTACTCATTTGGCATAATTAAATGGTCTAATACAGATTTAGATAACTTAGAAAGATTAATTAGAACTACGCTAACAAAGTTTAGTTGCCATCATCCAAATTCAGCTATAGATCGAGTTAATTTACCTAGAAATTTAAGAGGTAGAGGTATAGTCAAAATAACTTCTTTGAAATATAATCAGGTAGAAATGCTAAGAACTTTTTTCCATAGGAAAGCTCATAGCTCAGAAATGCACAAAATAATTTTCAAGGCAGATAGAAATATTACACCTTTAAATTTATACGATGAGAATGCCAACATTTTTATAAATCCCAACCAGGAATTATTAGATTCCTGGTCAAATAAAATTTTACACGCAAAACACTTCAATTATCTCAACTAAACGTATGTTGACAAATTTTCGTCAAACAAATGGTTGAGTATTGGAGAGTTGAGCGCAGAAATAGAAGGATTTATGCTTTCCATTCAGGATAGAGTCATTAATACTAAAAATTATAGGAAGCATATAATCAAAGATACAAATCAAATTGATGATTTGTGTAGAAAATGTTTGGCTTTTCCGGAAACTATAGAACATATTATATCGGGATGTTCTATATTAGCACCGTCCGAGTATACATTTAGGCACAATCAAGTTTTAAAAATAATTCACCAAAGTTTGGTAATTAAACATAACATGATTGACTGCCGTAATATAGTACCATATTATGAATACGAACCAAATTCATTTTTAGAAAACGAATTTTATAAAATATATTATGATAAAACTATACTAACAGACCGAACGATTAGTCATAACAGACCCGATATAGTTTTACATGACAAAATTTAAAAAAATAACTTATATCATTGATGTCGCTATTCCAAATTCCTGTAATATTAAAAAATCTGCTAATGAAAAAATAAGATAAATCACAGATTTAGGAAATGAAATAAAAATAATTTGGCATTCTCAGACTATAAAAATATTACCATTCGTTATTTCGGCTACTGGCATTATACCAAGCTCTCTCATTAAAAATTTAGGCGTATTAGATCAATCAAAAAAATTATATATAACGATGCAAAAGTCGGTCATTTTGAATACATGTAGGATAACGAATGATTTTTTGAATATTTATGTTGAGGGATCAGTAGGATTTATAGGCCCTGTTAGAAGTTCTACCGAGCCGAACCCCCTGATATGATAATATCTGGAGTCGGTGAATTATTTTCCCATTTAGTGAATTATTTTCTCTGGGAAGTTGACGTGTTGTTCTTGTATTGTTTTGTATTTATTTTGCTTATATAATGCACTTGCATAGTGTTGATTGACTAGATGATCATTTGTGGAAAAGTGTGTGGAAGGGTTTAGTTTTTCCTATGGGGAAGATTTAACCCGGACATAAAATCGGAAGTATATAAATAATAATATTTATTTATTAATTTCTTACACAATTACAAATTAGGGTTTAATGCATATAAGAAATTAGGTTATATAAATTTTTTACAAAAGATTGCTTTCAAGTATTTATACATAAAAAAAGAAATTTCAAGAAATGTGGAATTTCCAAAAAATATCAGGCAGCGGTGAAAGATCTCGTCAATGTGGAGAGACTCTTTCAAGAATCAGAAGAATTTCCCTTCTGAATCTCTCCTCACTGACGCCAAATATATCAATCTCGGATGAGATTTGTTTCAGGAGCAATATACTCCTCCCTACCGGGAGAACCATACCACCACTAAAAGTTTTCTTTAAGGGAAAAATGAATCTATACCACCATAAACAGTTTTCGTTTTTAAATTACCATAATATTTACAGAAAAATTAATTATTTTTTGCATAAATTATTTAAATTGGTTCGAGACCACTGAAAGGTTTCAGGTACTTTAGGATTGCTTCAGTATTTGTTAAGAACAATATTGTGACAATAATTTTTTCACTCTAGTATTATTAGCCGTAGTTCAAACAAGAATTTATAATTCTGAAGAATAATGTATCCATATATGTCACTGTAACTCGCACATACGAGTACTTATCAAATGTTTACCATATTTTTTACATTGGCTTACCTAGTAATACATACTCATTTTGACGCTATATAATTTTGATAACTTCTTAAACATATATATTTTTCTCCTTGAAATTCTTTACTTTTTACTGTATTTCTTATACTTTTTTTTTAAATATTCCACAGGGTTTTCCAATAAAAGGTGTTATTTTGATATTCAATCGTAAAAGATCAATAGTTTCGTTGCTTGTGTGGTACGTAGCACCGTCTTGTTGAAAGTAAACGTTGTCTAAATCAATACCATCTAATTTCGGCAATAAAAAATCATTAATCATCTCTCGATAGCGCAATCCATTCACCGTAACTTTTGCTCCAGCCTCATTTTCGAGAAAGTAAGGTCCAATGACTCCGCCGGACCATAAACCGCACCAAACAGTCACACGTTGAGAATAGAAAGGCTTTTTAACAATAAATGTTGACGAAGCCACCGAAGTGGAAATGGGCCTCATCACTCAAGATGATTTGCATTTGATTCACTCAAGTCAATTTTAATAATTTCAATGCGTTTTTGAAGCGTGTATCATTCCATTTTTATTAATGGCGTAGTTTCTACTTGTCAAATGTCAAAAAATGACAGCTTCAAAAGTAACATCTACTGAAATAGCAGGCTATTCAAAATAACACCTCTTATTGGAAAACCCTGTATTATATTTTAAACTTTTGATATATTATTTCAAATTATTTCAAATTATTTTAATGTATTTTACATGCTATCTTAAACTACATACTCTTTTTTTTTCTCTTAAATTTATTTTACTTTTTATATTATTTTATTTCATTCTATATTTCATACTTGATTTATTATTTTTTTTCTACTGTATATTTAACCGATATTCCGGAAGCATTTGCGAATTACTTCAAGTCAGTCTATAGCGAACATAGTGCAGAATTTGACTCATACACCCCAGGCGGTTACTCTTCACTAGCTCAAAATGTTGAAATTTTAAGTGTAAATAAAAATGATTACCTAGCTGCAATTAAAAAACTAAAACCAAAAAAATCTGTTGGACCAGATTTTATTAACACAATTGTCCTGAAGGGATATGCAGATCCGTTAATGGTACCGCTTTTACATATCTTTAATATTTCACTTAACTCCGGTAAGTTCCCCGACCGCTGGAAAATCTCAAAAGTCACGCCCTTACACAAAAACGGCGATAAATCATGTGTATCTAATTACAGACCTGTGGCAATTCTTTCGGCACCGGCCAAATTATTTGAACTCGTAATACAAAAACGTATATACTATAAAGTAGAACCATTTCTCATAAACCAGCAGCATGGGTTTAGAGAGGGCAGGTCTACAACGACCAACTTAATGGTATTTACGGATTACGTCTCAAATATATTGGACAATAACGAACAAGTAGATGTCTCATATAATGATTTTGCGAAAGCTTTTGACAAAGTGGATCACCTCATATTACTTAATAAACTTGAAAGCTTCGGCTTCTCATACATGCTGCTTTTGTTCTTTCATAATTATTTGTCTAATAGAAAACAATACGTTGTTTACGGGCAGTTCACATCGAAACTCTACGCCACAAATTCTGGGGTCCCTCAAGGGTCTAATTTAGGACCACTATTATTTTTATTGTTTATTAATGACATAGGGATGTTTATAAGATTTGTAAAATTTTTATTATTTGCGGATGACATTAAACTATACACCTGTATAACGACAAATGAAGACTCCATTCGTCTACAAATCGATATCGACGGTATAGTAGAGTGGAGTCATCAAAATAAACTTCATTTTAACAGTAGTAAGTGTTCAATTATGTGCATTACAAGGGCAAAGCGTACTTTATATTTTAACTATAAAATGTCTGGTACCTCTCTAAAACATATTTCGATAACGAAGGATTTAGGAATCACTTTTGACACGCGTTTGACTTTTCGAACTCATATCGATTCGGTGTGCAACTCTGCAATGCGAATGCTGGGTTTTGTTATATGTAATTCGAAATCTTTTACGAATACGGCAGTCATAAAAATGCTTTATTTTACTCTGGTTCGCAGCATTCTTGAGAGTGGATCGATAATATGGGGACCCGAAGATGCCCTTTACTCAAATGATGTAGAAAAGGTGCAAAAAAAGTTTATGCGATACCTCTACATGCGAGAGTTCGGATATTACCCTTTATTGTATCCCTCTGATTTTCTTGCCGGAATGCTGGGGATAGAACGTCTAGACGTTAGGAGAAATATTGCAATGGTGTTAGTGGCGCACAAGCTGCTAAATGGGCACATTTGCAATCCAGATATTCTGGAACGAATTTCTTTTTATGTCCCTGATAATTTCATCAGAGCTAGACAGCACAGATTATTTATTTTTCCAAGGGGCAGGACCAACCTACCAATGATCATGCCTTTGGGGAGAATAACTACTTTGTTAAATCACATTTCTTCTGTGATTGACATTTTCAATTTGAACCATAGAGAATTTAAGACGGCAATAAGCATACTATTTAACAAATCTGGTTAATCAGATAGTATTGATGTACTTACCCATGCAAATAAATGTATGTACTTACTTCTTGTAAACTGTAATTTATAAACTGTTATTTGTGAAATGTAAATGGCTTATACTGTTTTTCACAATAAATCAATAAATAAATAAATAAATCAACCACCATAACATGGGCATGTGCCTAGCTTGGTGATTTTAACACACCTAAAAACTGCAAAAACCAAGAAAAAAACTAAATAAAGAAAAAAAAAATTAACAGAATTTCTTCCGAAAGGCTTATAGAGTCTCTATAAAGGCTTATGTAATTAAATGGAAAAAAAATATTTTCAGGAGCTTACATTGCTAACGCTGACTTAACCTTTTTAGATATATCAAAATAATGTTCTACAGAATTGTATATCTTTTAAAGGCCTACAGAAAAATATGCTATGTGATATGTCTACCTCGTAAGGATAACCCACCTTATCATTTTTATCTTTTGCATATATAATGGTTTATTTGTGAAGCCATGTTTACCAATATAATATTAACCCTAATCCAATTAAATTTGTTAGATATGTAGAAAATTTAATAAAGATCAAAATTGGGCTTATCGGCACATAATGTAAATGAACATATTAGAAAATATCATAGATTTAAAATTACGCGCAGCAAAAAAAAAGAGTCAGGAAGCTTCTTTGACCGATATAGTTTCAATCCTTACCCAATTACTCATATTAGTTACATTTGCCATTAAATGTAGACAAAAATTATTTTAATAATGTCTTCGAAGATATCGCAATATGAAAAATCACTCGCAACAACACGGTCAGCCGCACGCACAAATACAGGCGCCTCTACGAAGGTGGACAATCTGCCACTGTGCACAACCGGTGGGTCGTTCCCTATAACTCACTAATTATACAAAATCACTCGCAACAACACGGTCAGCCGCACGCACAAATACAGGCGCCTCTACGAAGGTGGACAATCTGCCACTGTGCACAACCGGTGGGTCGTTCCCTATAACTCACTAATTATACAAAATCACTCGCAACAACACGGTCAGTCGCACGCACAAATACAGGAGCCTCTACGAAGGTGGACAATCTGCCACTGTGCACAAATACAGGCGCCTCTACGAAGGTGGACAATCTGCCACTGTGCACAACCGGTGGGTCGTTCCCTATAACTCACTAATTATACAAAATCACTCGCAACAACACGGTCAGCCGCACGCACAAATACAGGCGCCTCTACGAAGGTGGACAATCTGCCACTGTGCACAACCGGTGGGTCGTTCCCTATAACTCACTAATTATACAAAATCACTCGCAACAACACGGTCAGTCGCACGCACAAATACAGGAGCCTCTACGAAGGTGGACAATCTGCCACTGTGCACAAATACAGGCGCCTCTACGAAGGTGGACAATCTGCCACTGTGCACAACCGGTGGGTCGTTCCCTATAACTCACTAATTATACAAAATCACTCGCAACAACACGGTCAGCCGCACGCACAAATACAGGCGCCTCTACGAAGGTGGACAATCTGCCACTGTGCACAACCGGTGGGTCGTTCCCTATAACTCACTAGTTATACACCATTTAGACGCTGAAATCAACGTTGAGTTGTGCAGTTCAGTAAAATCAATCCAATGTCTAAATTTATAAATAAAGGTACCAATCAAGCTAAATGTTAAGCACCAAACGAAGTGGATATACATATATCAATGTGATCGTTACGTATGCAGCGCCGAAACAGTATGGAGGATTTTATCATTCAACGTGCATTACCGTCATTGTGAAAATGGACAGGGATATACTACTATCAACATTTTTAAAGTTATGTGCTCAAGACAATTTCACAAAAACACAGATATATGACAAAGTTACAAACAATGCGTGGAATCTGACTTCCAAAACCTTCCAACGGAGAAAGCAAGGTACTCCAGTTGACGGCTTTCCTGGCATTAAAAAAACGGATGTTACTTATAATACCTATCAAGCAGCATGCAAAGTAATGGGTCTCTTGAAAAATAACCCTGATTGGGACATCACATTATCAAAAGCTGCTATTTGCAGGTCAGCTAGGTCATTGATGTATTTGATTGCCTTCATCGTAGCATTTTGTAAAGTGACCGACTCTGTAATTGTTTGAAATAAATTTCTATAAAATATGGCAGAAAACATTTTTATTTGGTGACGGCAAGTTGCAAGTAAGTCGCTAAATCGATAAACTGTGTGGAAAATGTATGTTTACAATAAAATATTAAAAAAAAAATACAAAACACATTATGCGTAGTAAAATTATTGCTAAATGCACTTTTTGTAACTGTTAACTGTCAATGTCGTGCCAAAAAATAGATCGGATAGAACATGTGTCACATTACACATTGTCCCGTGCGAAACCGGGGCGCGTCGCTAGTACTGAATAAGTTGAATGTTAACATGGATAATGGATGAAGATACAAGTATTTACATAGTACGTACGCGCGTCGAGCATAAACTGTAATAAATTATATTATACACGTATGAAGTACAGACCTACTGCTGCTCCTTTGTGAGATCGCGGCACGAATATGTATCCATGCATGGTTTTTATATATTATTTATAGTCTTTTTATATTAACATCGCTTGAAGAAAGTACAAAGAAGGTATCTTTTACATACATTCTCAATATAAGTGGAGGCAATCTATAAATGATGTCTGCTAAAAAACATAAATGTCTAATCTAAAAATACCGCTACCTTCTACGGGTAAAATTAATGATATTATTATTAGGTATACTCTTAACTAACTGAATAACTTGCCTTGTCTTGTTAATCCTCAAATTCACTATCCATTTCACTGAGACAACCATAGCACAACTATTCATATTACTCCCCACTAGCGCGATTTCACCGAGCTGCCAGACATACAGACCTTTTCGACATGTTCAAAACCTCCCCCTCGGCATCAAAGCAAAATAATCAGTTGTGATAGAAACTGATATGGTAATAATAATAATTTTATTCCAGAATGTGGGGAGGTTAGTGCAATCCCACACGTCCCATATAGATATGTATTTCTTCATTATTTTTGTAATATGTTAAGTCTTTAATGTACCTACTGATATGCATTTCTGCATGATGTAAAATGTGACTTGTATAATGTTTGTTAAGGTCTTACGAACGTTCAATAAATAAATAATTTAATAAAATACTTTTAAACCTGTAAACTTTTTTATTTTGTTACAATAATATTATTTTACCATTAAAAAGCACCCAGTTTTCAGAATTAATAACTCTAGAATTCATAACCTCAAAACTTTGCTCCAAACTATTCATAATCCCGGGGAAAGCCAGGTAGACGTCAGCAAGTAAATAATTAAACTACGAATTCGTCCACATTTAATTAGTTTTTAACTTGGCAGATGCCTATTCCAGGGAAGTAAATATAAAACACTGTTCGAGGAACGAACAAGGGTTGGGATAGCCGTATTTTAAAGGGCTATTCCACACAGATAAAGCATGGATAACGCCTATGGCTTATGACAGGCGAATGCGATAACACAATTTGTAAGGTTAATTCACAGTCAGCTTACCGGGTGGCGAACGAAATCTGCATCTCGAGAATCATCTGTCAGCACTGGAACGGTGATCGTTGTACGGTAGCACTCGTTATGTTGAATTGGATTGCGATAATTGCGATAAAATACGTTTAAGGGATTATTTCGATAAATAACCGGCGATAGTACACACATTGGTTTTGACAAGACGAACGTTTCGATGCGATTATACGGCTCACGGCACTCCGTGATTATAGTTGACGTGTGTGATTTCAAACTGTACAGTTCAAAATCTGACCATACTATTGGTCAGCACACGGCCTGTCAAAAGCAAATCGGCGTGACGGAACAAACACTATTTAATATAGTTTATATATACAAAGTGGCGCAAAAGTAATTTAATTATGTGAATATGTCATAATCTTTGCAAATGTCATTTTGTTTTTACATTTATGTTGTAGACAGATAGAGAATAGGTTGAAAATAAGCAATGGAGCGATATAAATTATTGTTAGTGCTTATTTGACTAATTTCCGGTCTGTTGTTTTAATGCAGTTTGAGTTTTGTCGTCGTTCTCCTTTTCGTACTGCAAGTGTACTGCAACTGATCGTCTCGTGCAAATTTTTCCAACCATTTTTTTTATTTCTAAGATAATGGCAGCCAATTCACACTTTGACTTTGACTCCACAAAACAATGGACCAGAAATTGGTCGAATAAGCAGGAACAATAATTTTGCGTTGTTCAAGTGTATATCGCTCCATTACTTGTTGTACCATGGTTCAAGAGCAAAGAGGAAACTTGGAGGGACATTTAAGATCCTTTAAAAAAATATTGTAATCAAGGAAAAATTTCAATATTCGAAGAAAGCCAAGTTACCCACATATAAAAATATAAATCGGATTTCTGTTAAGTGCTCATATAAAAAAAGAATATCATTTTTGCCATCGAAAATATAGCCGCGAAGTGCTCACACTTCCGATCATATATCCCAGAAAGACCAGGAACGATATCATAAAGTTTTACGAGGCGCAAAATTTCCATAGCTCAGTAAAATAGCCAATTGTTCACCGAAGTGCTTTTCCGGGATGATTCATAGACACACTGCCACGAACACTTACTTACGTGAAACATTTCGGTGACGTTCAAATATTTTTTTGTCAATATTACATGTTTCTGGATGCAAAATTTAAAATTACCGAGATTTTCTTTTCCAGTACTGAAAATAACTTCTGAACATAACATTATATAACTGGGGGAACGAACACGTAGAAACTGCTAAACGCTTAATATCTATCATTTACGTAGTGTTTATATCAGCACAACCCCTATAAGAACTGCCTTCACCTCGAGGGTACCGGTAGTGAGGTACAGTCCGCTTCTTATTCCAAACTTCTTGTAATCCAACGCGTTTGCGCATGTTCTTTCGAAGATTTTCATTGCCTTTAATGGACATGACGGTTTCTTGAACGCAATTTCAGGTTCCAGTAAACTTTAAGAATAACCCGTTGTGACGACAGCTTTTTATTACGCACCATCCATAAGTCTGGTCTCCTATTTGAGGCTGTTACTCAAACCCTAAAAGTACGTAGATATTTTCTAATAAATTATTATATATCTTTATTAATAGAATATTATATATCTTTTCCACTAAATTATTATATATCATATATATTTGTGAAGCCCTTATATATGGGCGAATAAAAGAAAAATAAATAAAAATTTAATTTCCAACACAACTAATTTTTGAAGAATTTAAAGTATTAAAATTTAATGACCGTGTCCAAAAAACATAATAGCTCAAATAATAAAAGAAAAACAAAATCACAGCTTTTTAACTGAAAGTTGTACTCGTTAAAGAGAAGTACAATGTAAAAATACCAAAATGATGAAACTATCTTTTTAATTAATTATAAATTTTAATATTCATAATTACAAACACTAAATATTCTAAATCTTCATGCTTCATCTCTTCTAGACACAAGCGCCAGCTTCTATAGAAGAGGAACATCAAAAAACCAAAAGCAGTGAAAACTAATTGTATGCAATATTTTAGTTAACATTGATTATATTTTGTAATACTATTATACTGTTAATTGATTAATTATTTAATAAATAAATAAAAGAAAAAAATATATAAAATAGGGACACAATTGGTTAGGTTAGGTTAAGTTTTTCAGAATTAAAAGTACCTAAACAAATATATAATAGAAACACAGTTGGTTAAACCACTTTTAAAAGAAGAAAAAAAAACACGTTGTGTCAGTTGGATAATAATGATAAGTAAGTATTCCAGTTTCCGGAAATTGATAGTAATTCGTTTTAGTAGGTATTTCGTTAGAATTAAAATCGATTTTTTCACTTGGCGACTAACTAACTAACTAACCATCACGCCGTTTCCTCGCAGGGGGAGGCAGAGAGAACGGACACTCATTCACATTCACACATCGTCTCATACATACTCTTTTATTATTTTGACTCTTGACATGGCCCGACTCGAGTATCTGATTCATTTGATCGTGCCATGTCTTCCTCGGGCGTCCCCGACTTCTGCTACCATTCGCATTTACATCTTAATCAGGGATCTCATTTCAACAGCATTCAATCTACTTTCATCCTTTCTTTGCCAGTTCCATACCTCACTTCCATACATCAAGGTAGGTACCAGCACTACGTTGTGGACTGCTAACTTCGCTTCTTTGGACAATGTTTTGCTAGCGTCAACTGTGTTCAGTCCTCCATTAACGGAATTACCTGCATTTACCCTTCTTTCAATATCTGTGTGAGCCTTCCAATGCTTCCTAAATTTATTTATTTATTGGACAATTTGTATAGCGCCGCTTTTGTGAGATATCACCTCAGGGGCGCTTTACAGTTGATGCAGGTATTACAAAAATATAAATATTACAAAAATAAACTGAATTTAAGTTAAGTAAAATGAAGTACAGAAACAGGTGACACGAAGATAGAAGATGGAGACTCTGCAGCAAGAATCCCAGGTGGTGAGGAAACTGGTCCAGCTGCTGCAGCGAAAGAGTCCACCGCGTCCAACAACAGTGCCAGCACGAGGTTCGTCATCCGTCCAGGTATGTGTCTGCTGCTAACAAAGCGCTGACACAATATCCTCTTACAGATACCAGACCTTGGCAGCACCGCTGTGACGTTCAACGAAGATAGAAAATGGAGACTCTGCAGCAAGAATCTTTGGTGGTGAAGAAACTGGACCAGCTGCTGCAGCGAGAGAGTCCACCGCATCCACCAACAGTGCCAGCACGAGGTTTATTATCCATCCAGGTGTGTGTCTGCTGCTAATAAAGCGCTGACACCTCAGATAGATAAGAGACCCTGGCAGCACTGCTGTGACGTTCGGCGAGTCCATCATTCATCTCCATGTAATCCTGTTCCTGGTGATTGTTGAAGTGGTGCATTCTGCCCGCAATAAAAAGCGACGGGATAGTAAATTACCCTGAGCTTAGCAAAGCACTTGCCTTCAGAGTTTCCGAGAATTCGGTTGAAAACATCTGGGGTGCATTTAACGATCGACGTTCGTTTCGAATATCGAATATTTTTGAGCAAAATTTCAGAATATTCACTTTTAAAACACTGCACTCAAATCACATATTATAAAGTTCTAATAACTGGTTGTTAAATTTATTTTTATTAAAGTTAAAATGTTATTTGATTGATTTTAAAAATAAGGGAAAGGATAATTTAAGGGATTTTGCCTCATTTCCCTTGAAAATACAAAAAAACACAAAACGGTTGGAGGACGCGTCGGGACGCGTCCTGCTGCCACGAAGGGCGCTATAAAACTATACAAAATGCACAAAATCATCCACCTGCTCCAAGTATTCCCCATTCACAACTATATTGCACACTGTTTTCGTACTCTCTCTTTCAAACACTATTGATTTAGACTTACTTACATTCATCATTAACTCATTTTTCATGCATACTTCATTCATCCTAGACACGAGAAACTGTAGATCGTCCATACTATTAGCAATCAGCACCGCATCATCAGTATACAACAGGTAACATCCTTTCAGATTTCTCAAATTCACGCCCAATCACACCTCTTTCAATTCTTGCATACAATTATCCATGTATAGATTGAATAACCACGTTGACATTACGCAGCCTTGTTTATCACCTTTTGTGATATCAAACCACCCCGTAAAACCACAGTTCACCCTAACACATGCAACGCTTCCCTCATACAGAGACGCAATTGCCTGAGTCAGATTTGTATTCACTCCATACTTGGACAACACCTTCCATAGCTTTTTCCTGTCGACTCGGTCGTATGCGACCATTTATATTAATTTTGAAGTTTTAAGGTGAGTATTTTTATTCTCCTATTTAATCCAAAATATGAACCAGTGATCCTGAAATAGGTTTTTAGTTTTGGTTTGATTTCAAAAAAGCCACACTACAAAAACTATTTTAATATTATTATGTCAAAACATGACGTTGTCATCGAGGTATTTTGGTACTGTCAGATTAATATTTAATTTTGTAGTGAGCAAGGGTGAGCAGGAGAGAAGCAGGGGGTTATCAGGGGGTGAGCAGGGGTGAGCAGGGGTTGAGCAGGGGTTGAGCAGGGTGGGGGGGGGGAGAAGGGAGGAATAGTACATTTAAAAATTATGTTTTAAGGTATTTTTCAAATGGATTCTCAAAGGTTGTTCTCGCGGTAATTTTATTAAATAAGGTAGAAGGAAATAGTGTATAATTGAAAAACCAACCCCTCAATTACTACGGCGTAAATATTACATTTTTAGGAATTTTAACAAAGAAATATGAAAATTATTACAAAATCGATTAATATATGAATATAACATTTTTGGGTAAAATACACTTTACCACTTATAAGATGCTCATATTCACTAAAAATGTGATTATCTAGTCTATAGTGTAAAATAGATTCATAACGCATTTCCCTAAAATAATTTTACACATTCTTGAACAAATCTTTCATAGCGATTAATCTAAAAACAAACACTTAATAAATGAAAAAAAATCTACCAATATAATTTTTTTTTACTAAAAGATATTTACTTTGCTTTGACTGGGGATTGAAAATTCCTCCCCAGCGACTGACTCTTAACTGCTGTGAACTTTTAAAACTAAAAAAAAATTATAAATTTGTTTTGACTGAGGTTTGAAATCTCCTCCCAGGGACCGCAGTTAACCGTGCCAACAACTGAGCCAAATCCCGATTGGGTAGGACCGACATTTATTTCATATACTGCAGTAATGTTATCTAATTTCTGTGAAATATGTAGATGTTAGCGTGTGTATGCGTTATTGCCACTAAAAGTTTATACAGCGCATTGTCATTGACAACGATTATATCTGTCGAGTTTTAGCTCGATTGAATTAATACTCGGGTTAATTTAAACTTTCAAGTTTTGCATTCATGTATTTAAAAATAACATCTTACCTTTCGATTAGTTCAAAAGATTTTTTAAACTCACTCCACACAGAAAACTTAGGCACTTCACTATTGAATATCAAACACCACACTGAATAAAACAACACTCAAATAAGGACAGAAAAACTGGCACAAAGCGTTTACATCATAACAGCTTATAAAGTGATTTTGAAATAGATCACAAAAATTAAACAGTTGCTATTAAATAAATAAAATATAAATCGTCGCATTAGAAATCGTAAAACTTTGAATACACGAAATACGTTAAGGACTGCTCCATGAACCTCTAGTTTAAACGCCGACAGAACACTGTTGAGGAAAATCCGCTCGGCTTCTCTACACTTGATGTTCGGCAATTTCCGCCAATGCCCGGCTGTTTCCGTCGTTTTGTAGAAATATCATGCAATGAACTCGATAAGGGTTTATTAACGATCTTAGTAAAGCTGGGAGATAATTATATGGAGTGCTAACTGCAGCGAGTGGTTATTAGGTCCTGCAGTATCAATTGGATATTCTCTAATATCAATTTTAATACATGCTTCGACATGACAAAAGTATAAAAACTAATGGAAAATCTTAATTGAGAGGAAGTTTAGTTTTACAGTTCCCATAATGCTACGCTTCAATTGATAAACGACCGTGTATGTGAAAACTTTACTATCTGAAAAGTAAAATATAAACTCACATAAAATAGTTCACGAAAAGATAAATACATTGCTTATTCAGTCAAAGGGGTTGTTCATCTGTTGTATAAACTTGAAATAATAATAATTTCTCACCGAATTTCGGAATTTTTCCAAGGTATTTTAAATCTTTTATATATTTATTAATTTTAAAGATGTCATAAAACCAAATACTATAAAAATTCCTTTTAAGTTTTTGTATTTGAAATATACTTTAATGTTTAAAAACTGCAATATTTTAATTTCAAACATGAAAAAAAGCTTCACACAAACAATGAATTTCAAAGAATTAAAAATTCAAAGAACACAGTAATATTATTTAAGGATTTTGAGAGATAATAATAATTGTCGCGTCAATTTTTATCTCGTTCGTACAATTACAAATAAAAATAATAATTCTTAGAGACAAATAAAAAATCAGATATTTTGGATCAATTTTGTCATCAATATAAAGGTTATTTTTTTTAAACGTTGTATTTACCTAAATGCATAGGCCATTTATGTTATTATTATTATTTCACGTTCGTGAAAGTTTTACTAAATTCTTTTAACAACTATACATCTTTATAACAACTATTAAGTTTTTGGGGTAGTTCAAGACTGAACGTCGTTTCCGAACGTTACATGCTCATTATCAGGAACAAATTTCTAACACGACAACAAAAATCACGTTTGCAAATTTTGACATCATGACCTCCGTTGCATCCGAAACTGCTCACGAATTACAGCTTCAGATGTATAAAAAGTGGATTATAAATAAATTTAACCCAGACAAAATGAATGGGTGTTTGAATGAAATGTGTGAAATTATGTGTGGGAATGAACAAGGTGTGGAAGAAGGGGAAAAGGAAGACCATTCAATTACCCTTCTATCTCTGCGAACAAACGCGAAACCAAATCACAATGTAATGAGTTCAACCGCGATGCTTCCAAACATCTGATAGTATTATTACGCCAGCGTCTGGACGATCTAGGCCCTCTGATTGGTCGAATTAAAATTGTCTGTTTCGTGTAAATTCAGCTAACTTGAAAATTAAGACACGATTTCATACTAAAATAGGAACGCCTCATAAAAATACGAGATTTCTTCAAAAGCATCGTTTCTGCTCATATAATTTTTGGATAATATCGAAGAACATATGTTTTAGAAAGTTCATAATCCATTGGATTAATTACATTACAATGAAAATTATCCACAGTTACGTGATTATGTTTGACGTTTATAAAAAATCACGCGTTCCTTATTCAATATGGCGGATACGCACGGCTATAGATGGCCGACAGAGCGCGCCTCTGGCGGTTTAAAAACGAACCAAATGAATGGCGCGAATATATAAATATGCAGCCCACAATATTTGACTACGATACAAGCATTTAATAAGAAGATTTCTTCTGGATCCTTATCACTTTGTAATGGCATTTTTCATTATCATTTATATTTTTTTTGCTTATTAATTATATCTGATTTTATATTGACATGTTTTCTAATCTGTAAAATTTCAAAATTATTTATTTGCGATGCTTTATATCCCGAGTGAAGTATTTTAAGACCTGAATTTTTATCGAAAGTGTGATCATTATTCAAAAGATGATTTGCAAACTCAAATTCACTATTTCCATTTAGAGCCCTGCGATATTCTTTAGTTCTGACTTCAAAGTTTCTATTGGTTCTACCTTTGTAAAAGAAATTACAATCATCCCAATTGAGTTTTTAAACTCCTGATTTTTTTGTTTGAATTTTGCTATCTTTATTATTAAGAATATATTTCTTCATTGTTATTAGTGTAAAACGCCAGTTGAATAGTATCAGAATTGTTTTTATATATAATTTTAGAAGTATCGTTATCCACAAGCAGAATTCTACGCCATTGTTTATTTCTATCTTTAGAAAGACCGTTTGAAGAGAATATGTTTAATTTTTTTTATTAAGTATTTCAACTATCAATTTATTAGAATAACTGTTATTAAGGGCCCGCTTTCCGCGTAAAGAATTTAGATTTGGGCAACACCTACAAAATTTAGTGTTAAAAGAATCCGACAGAGGTGTCTGAATTCGTATTAGGAATAATTTTGGGGATTATGAAATTAAATTACCGACATCTATTGCAATTTTAGAAAAACAGAACCATTTTTAGTTAGCACCGACCTTAGAGTAATAATGCACCGACCAAATGAGAACGAAGTCGATATGAAGATGGTTCTCAAAATATGGGTTTTATTACGGATTTAATTAAAATTTTTTTTTTAATTTTACAAAAAACATTTACGAAAGTTATTTGTATAGGTATAAAAATTACTTTACTTTACTAAAATACTATTCTCACTTTTATAAAAGTAATTTATAACTTTTATAAAATCAATAAATATATTTTTACATCAATAAGGTTTTAAACTTTTTTACTCGAAAACTATCTTAAAACGTTGGAATTCCAAAAAAAGTATTTTTTTCTTTTTTACTTGTACTATCAATTAGAATCACCTCCCGAAGTTTGTGCACTTTACCCCCGACATCTTGTATAATATGCGCAATATAATATTTATACAAGTGTAATATCTACTTTTGTACATTTATATAAATTATATACACGTTTACATTTTTATGCTCATCAAATTTATTATATTATAAAGATAGATAGAAAGATCCTTAGTGCTTCCTGAGGACTTACAAATCAGAAGACTTTTTTGTAATTATTTATTTATTCATTTAAACAATTCAATAATTATAAAGAGTAATAAAACATGTAAGCAACATAAAATTACATTCTAAAATGTGAAAGGGGCTCTATTTATTTACATTTTTATGAAATTACTACTTTTAATAGTTTAAGCTTTCAGTGAACTTTCAATTTTATTTTTAACTTCTCTAAATATTATTTGTTTAAATTGTCAAATATAATTTAATCACAAACACAAGATTCACTCAAAATGAAAGATTGGTGGTTCTGAAATGTTCCCATAAATACGGTGAAAGAACCCTAAACTATGAACTTATTGCCCTAAACATGCTTCGAGCGAAATGCGGATCTGGAAACCTTATCGTCAATCTGAGCAAAACATACCATGAACGTCAATATAGCAACAGCCTTTGTTCTGCTGCAGTTTCATTAAATGCCGAGAGATCCGTTTACAGTCTCCAAAAAGCAATACTGGGGCACAACCCTAGAAGCCAAGCTAAATGATTGGAATACAGAAAGATAAAAACACACCATTGTCAAAAACATCTTGGCCGTAAATGATTAAATAAAATTAGATTTATTCAGGAAGGCAAGCATTACGGTGATCGATGTTAAAAATCTAACATAGCCCTAGAATAACTCCAGTATCTTTAAGAAACCTTTCTCTTAAAGCTCAGAAAAAAACTTTCCATGACAGTTAGATATACCACTCTACAACAAGGCCGCGTACGGTAAAACTGTAAAAAAAAATAAAGTAATAAATAACAAAATAAATATTTCACAACACAATAATTTCATCGAAAATCTTAAATCCGTTTCACCTTTCTACATTTTCTATATTCTCCTTAAGAGTATAATCCTTAGATAATGCCTTTTCAAATTATTCGTGGAAGCTAGAAAAAAAATAAAATCATTGATTATAACTGCACTTCAAGTGACCTTTTAAATAACAGTAAAGGGCTCAAATGATTTTATTGTTACGTCCGTGCCTTTGCATCTTTACAAGACTTGGGCAAAACATTCTGTAGCAGAGTATAGATTTCACATCTGAAACATAATTAAAGAGTTTATTGAAAATAGAACACCAAGGTACGGTTAGTCAAAAAACGTACAATAAAGTTAATTCTGGGAAGAAATTGTACAGTTGACATTCAGGACAGGTTCACTCCCTCCTCCTCAAAAAAGACCCTCTATACAGCATTCTCAAAGATGACACAGGCTCTGAGAGAAATTATTTTCTTCAGGGCCTCCTTCCGACATAAAAAATAACATCACTGAACTAAATTATATTATTGTAGAAAGCAATCACTTTGTGGTTTGACATATTTAATAAAATAAAATACTTTTTTGTTTTAAAACCACGATATTTATTAATTTAAGAACCGACCGGTTTCGCTTTACTTAAGCATCATCAGGGTACAAATTAATACTAAACAAGAAGTACATAATGTGTGCATATATATAACAAAATATAGAGGGAGACAACATGATACAAATATATTATAGAGGGAGACAACATGATACAAATATAAGCAACACAAAGACGGTCATAAAATACATTAACATAAGTGTACAAGTAATGGAAAACCGCTAGATAATTATGTAGACTAATGGGTTATACGAATAAATCGGGAAAAACAAAACATCAATAAAACCTCAATAATAACGGTTTTTCCGAATTTGCAAATCATTTGATCGATAAAGATCATACATTCTGTCATAGAACCGGTGCTAACATCTTACATAAAAACGGGCATGGTAACAGACTAAACAATTTAGAGGCACTAGAAATTAAAAAAGCTGTAAAAACCAAAAGTCAGATACTTAATAATCAATTAGACATATCAAGTAGTCCAATATTAAGTCTGTTTCCAATAAACCCATAAAAAATTCCCAGTTCTCCTTACCTCCTTACCACCTTGCCAGTTGATGTTTTGTTTCTCCCGATTTATTCGTATAACCCATTAGTCTACATAATTATCTAGCGGTTTTTCCATTACTTGTGCACTTATGTTAATGTATTTTATGACCGTCTTTGTGTTGCTTATATTTGTATCATGTTGTCTCCCTCTATATTTTGTTATATATATGCACACATTATGTACTTTTTGTTTAGTATTAATTTGTACCCTGATGATGCTTAAGTAAAGCGAAACCGGTCGGTTCTTAAATTAATAAATATCGTGGTTTTAAAACAAAAAAGTATTTTATTTTATTTAATTATATTCCCCACAGTTTCAGAACTTTCGATAGCTTTTTTCGCTGGCCCGTTCATTATTTTTCTGGATTCCAAGTTCGAGTATTGTTATTTGAAACAGGTGGCCCATATTATTATTACATATTATATTATATTTCGGACATCGTTGCATTGTGAATCATTAGAGCAGATCTTAGAGTAATATTACTCTAAGGAGCAGATGTAAAGTGACGTGTGTATTTGTGTACGTAGAAAGTTAATTCGCAAATAAATCACGATCGTATAGGAACAAGAAAAGAGACAAGACAACAAGAAAATTAAATTAATAAAAATTTACCCCGTAATTTCTAATGCATTGGAATTAGTTTTATTTCCCAAAGTACCTATTCTGAAAAAAAAATAATAACTTTTTACTACACAATACATAAATAAAAATATGAATTATTAATTTTTATAGTAAATTATCGTTTATAATAAATATAAGCTTATAAATCAAAAATTGTATTTTTTTCTTCTCACCTATTAGATAGGATATAATTTTATGAGATAACATTTTTTCTTTGAAATACGGGATATCTTTCGTGTATTTCCCATCTTTGAAAAAACAATATTTATTAACTCATAAACTTTACACGCGTAAAAATTATCTTTATAAATTCAAATATTTGCACGTAATCGCACGTCTGTAGATCATAGAACGATGAACGACACGTCTGCCCCCAAAGCCCTCGAGTTGGCGAATGAACTTCTCAAAGAAAGATAGTTTAATCTGCAAGTCGGAGCGAGCGCGCTATAATAAATATGATTTAAAAGCAATAGGCGTAAGCGACAGTTGTGAAAATGTTTAATAAATCACGGCGTATTTCAAAAATAGCAAAAATTACTTATGGGGTCTATTGAGTAGCATTAAAAGAAGCATTGTGATTTTTTTCATACATATAACTTGTAAAATAACAGAAATAAACGTGTTAATAATATTTTTCGGAGCATACTTTGCGATTTATTTCTATCGAGGGAATTTCAAATAATTACCGTTTCGGCTTTTGGAACAAATAGATACTATCTTAAAGAATAACATATATTTTTTTAAGAGCTTAAAAACTTCAAAATTTTAAGGAAAGTATGTCGGAAATTGGATGAAATTCGAATAGTGGGCCCTTAAATGCTATTTGTCTTATGAATATATTGTTTTATGGTTATATTCTATTTGTTTTTTTCAGGTCTTAAAATACTTCACTATAAATAATTTTGAAATTTTAGAAATGAGGAAACATGTTAATATAAAAGCAGATATAATTAACAAGAATTTTTTTATAAACTCTCTTTTAAATATTTTCCCACTTAACTGGTCTTTCCCGTCTAACGATATTGTAATTCCTAATTATTATAAACCCAGCCTACTCTTACCCCTCCCCCCTCCTTCCACTTCTTCTTTCCCAATTGCAATCTATATTTAATTTTTGACTTTGGTGTATACACAATAAAATGTAAACATTATATTTATTTATTTATTGGACAATTTGCATAGCGCCGCTTTTGTGAGATATCACCTCAGGGACGCTATATTGTAATAATCTACCTTTATATTTGGATTTTTACTCTCCTGATGAAGGTGTATATATAATCTAACTTTAAACTTTATTAGATACAGTAACAGTTGTAGGTAAAGAATTACCAAATGATTACCGAAAATGATTACCCTCCTTTTATTCATAAACACGGGTACAATTAATCAATATGTAATAATCTATTATTTAAGTCAACTTTGTTATAACTATCTTTAATTGTGACAAACTAAACGATATTGATTATAGACATTGATTACATACTTATAGACATTGACGGTTGTAACACATATTTAAGCATTGCAAGTCTCCTATGAGCTAATTATATTAGGTACGATAACAGTTAATATCAGTTGTAGACATGTAGTCAATAATAGTGTTTCATTTGAAATAATCTATCACAAATACGTAAGATTTCATTTATTCAAACAACTGTCATTCTTGTTAATTATTATTATTTTTATTTTTTTATGTTAACCTCACAAGAGTGTCCCTGCCTGTGCAGTGTACAGACAGGGGAACTATGTCACCACCCGGTTGGGCGACGTTGTGAGGCGGAATAACGTAGGAGCTGTAGGAAGGGATTTGTTAATGCGGGCCTTGAAGAGGCTCGGATTATAGGAGGGAGGAAAAACAGATGCCGGTAGCTCGTTCCACATACGAGCCGACTTACACAAAAACGAGTCGTAAAAACGGCCCGTTCCATGAAGCCAACGTCAACCGTGAACGGGTGTTCAGTTCGTGTCCGTCGAGTTTCGCGCACGTGCACCGGTGCATCAGGAATCAATGCTGCTAGCTCTTTGGAGCAGGTTCCATTGAAATACCTGTAGAACAGACACAGCATGCCTACATTGCGTCTATGCATTAGAGAAGGCAATCGGTCTGTTAACAACGGATTGTCAATCAGACTGATCGCTCTCCTTTGCACAGATTCAAGCAGGTTTATTAAGTATTTTGGGGCACCAGCCCAAAGGTGGCTCCCAAATTCAATAGTTGGGCGGACTTGAGACTTGTACAGGGTCAGCAGCTGGTCACTGTTGAAGAATCTCCTAGCCCTGTACAAGACGCCCAACTTTTTGGAGGCCTAATTTACTCGGGCTTCTATGGATCCCCGATACTTGAGCTGGTCTGATATAGTAACGCCAAGCATTTCAATGGAGTCTTTATTGGGGAGAGTGCTCCCATCAAATTGCACCAGACAGTCATTGATCTCCCTCTTTGCCGAAATCAGACACGATTGGGTTTTTGAGACGTTGAAACTGACCGTAAATTAGGCGTAAATTTAGCATGTTATTATTAATTAACTCCTTCCTGTTCCGTGTTTTAACAATATATATACTCACCCTCTCTCTGTGAATGTCCTAATATCTATATATTAAATGTAACTGTTGTTAATATCATTAAAATGGGCGAAGCGCAAGCAAGAGCTGCCCGCAGGGCCTAGCAGTAACTTCTAGTATATCTATTATGAAACATAAACATTCGACACTAATTTTGTATTTTAAGATATAATTTGTTTCTTTAGGCTCATTCTTAAAAGTGCAAAATTGTATATTTAACTAAAGCTTCTAACAGGAATTCAATCTTAACACTTTTTTCCTTATATAAAATAATATGTTCTATAATTAAACAATGTAATATGATTTTTGTTATTTGTTTTTGGGGTGTTATGCCGTGTTGCGCTAACTCCTTCTTTAGGGTAAAGAAGGAGTTTAAAACGGCATAACACCCCAAAAACAAATAACATAAATACTTTTGGCCGTGAAAATCTTTATTTTATTTATTAATCTTAAGTTAGCTCACATCTTCGTGTGTGCTAATAGTTTTATAAACATATAAACATGTACATTGTTTGGCAAACATAATCTTTCTTTCAATATTTCAATAAAGTCACAAAAAAAGAAACATTAATAATTGAGATAGACATATTTTCTTAATTCATTTTTGAACTTATTAATATTTTCTATCACAGCAATTTCCTTCGGGATTTTGTTATAGAGTTGAACGGCCTGGTACCTACATCAGAGATTTTTGGGGGCTTGTTTTTTTTTTGTTGGCAATCTAATTTGCTTAGAATTTCTCGTCCCGTGTCCGTGTATCTCGTTATTGTAATTTATTTTTCTTTTCAGTTCCTTAGACATCATCCCTAAGTTAATTTTATGTATAAAAATAAGTACATTCAAATACACAGTTTGCTTCACCGTCAAAATATTCAGCTCCTTTAACATGTCTCTTATCCGTGTGTATATGTTGCGCTTAAGTATTATTCGCATTGCTTTATTTTGCAGTATTTGAATTTTTTTCATTTTCTCTTTATTGCAGAGAAAAAGAATACTTGAACAGTAATTAAAGTGTGGTGATATAATTGTATTGTATATTATCTGGCATGTTTCTTTATTTTCTTTGTTTCTGATTCTACCAAGAAATGATTTTTTTTTTGCAATTTTTTTAATGTAATATGAAATTATGATATGAACTAAATTTGTCAATTTGACTGGCCTAAAACAGGATCCATTCCTAGTTGGCTAGTCAAAGTTTCCGCATATGTTTTATTATATATTTTTTGTGAAATATATTATTAATATTATTTTAAAAAAATAACGTCACAACAAAACGAATGAGTACTCAGACGATATTAAACACTTCCAAGATAAAATATGTTTTTATTTTCACTTTTCAAAGAGATAATGTGCACTAAAAACACCGACAACTTTCTTCCAGTGGTTCAATCCTTTTATTGTTTTCCAAAACAAATGCACTCGAATTTGCACTGTGTTCTTGCCATTGTTCCAAATTTTAAATAATTTTCCAGCAAAGTGATGGTGTCATCCCGGTAGCAACTATGCATAATCTCAATTCAAAACCAGTGATACCCCCCCCCATAATATCTCTTATCTATAACCGATAATGAAAAAACACCCCTCGGAGTATTGAAAACAAATAAAAATATTTCTTGTGCAACAAAGTCCATCAACGCAATTTCAAAAAAACGTTATCGAAGTAATTTATTTATTTATGCCCTAAAGGGCTTTTACAAAAAGTAGTTAACAAGTAATACAGTTGTGTTACATAGTTTACAATAAATTATGATTTTTGATTAAATTAAGATAAATTCAAATTAATAGTGTAGATTACGGAAAGCTAAATATGTATTAAGGAACATATAAATATAAAAACAAAAGTGTATTCACTACGGAGTTGTGAATTCATACATCTCAGTAAAATGATTAAAAAGATTTCGTTTTATAACTAATACGGAATCTTTAAACATGTCTACAATATTCCCAAATTTATTGCCAAAATGATGTAGTCTATTTATAGGTGTATGAGCTTCATAGTTGGTTTTAAAATTGTCACAGAAAAATGTAGCACTTTGCCTCGTATTTCTAATCGGTACGTAAAATTTTATTTTAGCGAGAATTTCAGGGTTGTCAATGGAATTATTAATAATTTTATTTAAAAGTACAAGGTCAGAGTTGATCCGCCTATCTGATAGCGTTATTAAGTTAAATTGTTTCATCAAAAGAACATAGTTAATATTTTGAATTTGAATATTCAGTTTAAAGTTAATAAATCTTAGAAATTTGTGCTGTATCCTTTCAATATTGTCAGAATGCGTTATATACAATGGGGACCAAATAGGCGAATTATACTCTACCTGGCTTCTTACTAAAGAAGTGTACAATGTTTTCAAACATTCAAGTGAATTGAAATCACTCGCCGTTCTGCATATGAAACCAAGCATTTTTATAGCTCTCTTTGTGATATCATTTACATGCAGAGTGAATGTTAACTTTTCATCAAATATAACACCTAAGTCCCTGATCTGAGCGACTGATGTCAATAGTGCATTATTTAAAGAGTATTCATAAGTAACATGACTTTGGATTTTACGAAAACGAATAACTTGGCACTTTTGAATATTAAGAAATAATTACATGATCACACACCAATGATACAATTTATCGAAATTAGATTGTAAAATATGGCAATCCTCTTTACTACGTATCATTCTATATATTTTCAAATAATCAGCGAAGAGCAGAACTTGTAAATCTTTAAATACACTAACAATGTCATTTATAAATAATAAAAACAGAATTGGTCCGAGGTGAGATCCTTGGGGAACCCCACTTGTGGCTTCGAAGATGTAAGATTCTACAGAATTTATTTTAACAAAAAGCTTTCTTTTACTAAGATAATTGTTGATCCAGATCAATAGGTTGTTGAGTAGCGCCCTTTGTGGCAGCTGGACGCGTCATGCCGTCTCCAACCGCTTTGTGTTTTTTTAGTATTTTCAAGGGAAACGAGGCAACATCTCTTTGAAGTTATTTTAAAAATCAGTGAATCAACATTTTAAATTAACTTACCAATTAGTAATCAGAACTTAATAGTAATGTGACTAGAGTGCAGTGTTTCAAAAATGAATAATCGAAAATTGTGCTAAAAATATTCTAAATTCAATGAAGTTGAACTTGGGACGAGAATCGGTAACTGTAGGTACGCCAGATGTTTTCAATGTTATTCTTGGAAACTCTGAAAGCCCTAACAAGTGCCCAAGCTGATTTATTATCCCATCCGCCGCATTTTATTTCGGAACAATGCACCACTAACATAATCACCAGAAACAAGTGTACAAGGAGATGGACTTTCCGAATGTCACAGCGGTGCTGCCAAGGTCTGGAATCCATGAGAGGACATTGTGTCAGCGCTCTATTAGCAGCAGACACATACCTGGAAGGATGACGAACCTCGTACTGGCACTGTTGGTGGACGCGGTGGACTCTCTCGCTGCAGCAGCTGGTCCAGTTTCCTCACCACCTAGGATTCTTGCAGCAGATTCTCCATCTCCGTGTCACCTGTTTCTGTACTTCATTTTATTTAACTTAATTTCAATTTGTAATATTTATATATATATTTTTTGTAATATCTGCATTAACTGTACAGCGCCCCTGAGGTGATATTTCGCAAAAGCGGCGCTATAAAAATCATCCAATAAATAAATAAATAAATAAGGTTCCTTTAATGCCCAAAAGACTTATTTTATGCACAAGAATATGTCTCCTAACCATATCAAAAGCTTTGTAAAAATCAGTGTATATCAAATCCACCTAATGCTTGAGAACAAGGGAATCAGTTATATATTTTTGATAAATGATTAAGTTACTTAAAGTGTTTCTACCTGTGATAAAGCCATGCTGATTGGGTGCGATAATATTATTGATTTGTTTTGTAATGACATCTAGGACTAACGATTCAAAGAGTTTGGGAATATCGGACAATATACATATTTGTCTCTAGTTTGATACATCGTTTTTATCACCCTTTTTGTGAATAGGCATTAAAAGATTTTTTTCCACTGATTCGGAAAACACCCCGATGACAAAGACTTCTTTCGCTAAAATTCCTTAATCTTTTGTGTTATGATGAACCTCTTTTTCCATAAAACTAATATAGTTGTAGCGTCGAGAAAAATCTAGATTAACTAATTAATAATAAACCGCTCGACCTACTTAGTACCTACTCCCGAATTATGTACCTGCAGTCGAAATCGCATCGTAAAAAAAGCAATCTACTTACTACAAGCACCTACTTGTCTACCAGGTGACAATACGTCACAGGCCGTCTTTCACATTACGAGAACTCGCAAAAAGGTTCGAGTCTACCGCCTAGGCATAATTGCCGCACCGTCGAAACTTCGCGAAAGGGCTAGACCGAGCGAGTGGCCTCGATTTAGTTGCCATTTAACTACCTGCTGTTGACATCGGCCGAACAGTATAAATAAGCCCGACGCAGCCAGTCAGGCAGTCAGTCATCAGTCCGCCGAGAATCAACGAGTGAATACCCGCGCTCCTCTTACTAGCGCAAAGAACAATTTACCCGGCTTCGCCCGTACCATCATGGACTCTATCGGGACATCATCTTAGCGCCTTGTCCAGATCGCCGTCCCTGGCAAGCGCTACTCGGATTACAAGCGCCCTGGTTCCAGTGTCTCTGACCAACGCTTCTTCCACGCCACCATGACCACCACGAGGACACGCAGCATCCTCACTGGTCTAAGCCGTTCCCGCTCAACTGCCTACAAGGTCCGCCGCACCTTCGGCCTTCCGTCAGCACTGGAGTATTGATTCCCCAGATCGCCAGTGCCTGACAGTCATCGAGTCCGGTCTCAGCGCGCCGTCGCCAACTACCGCCTGGACCACATCACCGCAGCAACCGGAGTATTCAACATTTGTCCTACGTCATCTCCTCGTCACGGCAACTGACTCAATAAACACAGTGACATTCACGACAAGCCTTTTATTTCGTGCCTTCACTTGATCCCCAAATAATCATTGTAGCATTTACTGGATAATTTTTTGCATTGCCTTCTTATGTTTGTAAAACTAGTATATTCGTTAACGTTTCTAGATTGCTTATACAATTTGAGCATTTGTTTTTTACTGTGGATTATTACTTTTAATTCTTTTGAAAACCATATAATAATAATAATATTCAGCTAATTTATATAGCGCCGTTTTCGTGAGAAATCACCTCAAGGGCGCTGTACAAATATATTTCTTAAATAGTTAATACTAGAACTACTGACTTATCTCTAAGACTTATGTCTAGTGACTTACGACTAAGGCCTATAACTACTATCTAACGTCATATATACGAGTATTTACATATTTAGCAACTTAAAACTAAAATTAAAATTTACAATCTAATCTTACTAACGCCAGAAGAAGAAGGAAGTTCTATTATATTAGGGTGTTTTTATTGTTAGCTAGATATATATGTTAAATGAATGAAATTTATGAATAAAATCAATCGTCAATCTTAAACGCATTTAGATGATTCATCTTCCAACAATTAAACCGATTGACTTGTAATGTTCCCGCTGATGTTGTCCATTGTCCATTGGTAAGCAAGTCAATAGCAAAATTGAATGAACGGAACCGCTAGAAAATGTAACAATTACGGTAAAAAAATGAAAAAAAAAAAAAAAAAATATATATATATATATATTTGGATAGAATGACGGATTTATGGAAATGAGTGTTTGAAAAAATGAGTTTTTAGTTTGGATCTAAATTCTGTTGGGCTGGTTATACATCTCATTTCCATAGGAAGTTTATTCCAAGCCTTAGGGCCGGATACTCCGAATGCACGATCACCAAACTTAGTGTTCGGATTTCGATTAGGCTCTTTCAACCTTCCAATTGCAGATGATGTCGCTGATCTAAGGGTTGACTGCCTTAGACCAGTATTTTCCGGAATGCATAGCTCAGTAATATACGGTGGCGCCATTTCGTTGAGAGCTTTAAACACCATCCAGCATAGCTTGTACTGGATCCTTTCAGGACACTTTAGCCAGAGAAGATTTCGGAGGTGTTCCGAAATGTGCGAAAACTTGGGTACCCCGGTGATAAGCCTTGCTGCGGCGTTGAACACTGATATAGGATAAAGTGAAGCCTTAAAATTAATTTTAGGAACATTAAGTTCTTTTGAAGTGTTTAAAAATGAATAAAATTGTTGTACTTGCTCAGTTATATTGTTACCAGCCTCCAAAGATGACCAATCCACATGGTATCCACATTATCAACAATATTTGGGTAGTCAGCTTTAGTAAAATTGTATGTTGAAGTGTTTAAATTCTGCAAATTTCTAGACTCATTTGTAATAATAATATCTAACGCGGGGTGATGTTGCTCAAGAGGTAATAACTATTAAACTAAACTAACTAAAGATTTTTCCACTATTGTCTTTGGGTCACTTGAAAATACAAGGTCAAGCATTCGATTATTAGAGTTATGCACTTTATTTTACTGTGTTAGTCCTAGGAAGAAAGACATGTCCAGCATTTCCTTTGATTTGGCACACTGTACTTCTGTTTCGTTAGCAACCACTTCGTTGTTAATATCGAAGAACCAGTTAATTTTCGGTAGATTGTAATCGCCAGCAATTATAAATTTGGCTTTAGGATATTTATATTTCAGTATTTCTACATCCTCATTGTGGTTCTTGTATATCTGTAGGTCTGACATTGGTGGAATATAGGTACAAGCGATAATAATTTTACTGGTTGAAATGTTTAGCATTACAAACATCTGTTCAACGTTTTTGTACTTGACTGGTAACTTACTGGATGATATTTTTTTGGATATGCACGCCATTACACCGCCTCCTTTTGATTTATTGCTTGTAGTGTGGTTACAATCAAGGGGATAAATGTTGTATCGATGTAGGCCTAATTCCGATGAACTAATATCCTTATTTAGCCAAGTTTCAGTTATTAATAAAATATCGTGTGGAATGGTGGGAGAGATTGTTTTGAGATGTTGTAGTCACCCAAACAATTTTAGGTGATATTTAAGTTTTTTGGTATATTTCTAACTATTTTTGGAACAGAGTTAATATATAAATCAAAAAATAATTCCTACAACCTAAACGTATCATAAATATTATTCTAAGAACTATCTTTGATTATATATCGACAACTTCGAAAATCGAAAAAAATCACAAAAATAAAATCAATAAATATAAAAATAATTAATAAAATTTTAAGAATGAATGCAACTCCTCGACGGTTTATATTTCAAAAACATCTTCTACCTTTTTAGAATGTTAACAGCAAATCTCAAAATTCAAGCCGTAACACATTGCAATCTCGTTAATGAAGATTACCTATGTATTTAAAGTCTCCTCATTCTAAAAGGTAATAATTGTAGTAGTCAATGCATGGATATTGTTGACTTTTAACCCAGGAACAACATCAAGTTTTACACTCGATGAATGGATCGATGGCCATTCGTCGACTTCACAGTGACAGCATTCAAGGAGGCCCTTTCTACCATAACTCTGTTTTGACCTAATGGTATACAGAAAACTTTTTTCCATTTATTTTATTAGTAAGCTGAAATTGATCACGGTAAGTATGTATAAATAGTTTTAATAAATCATTATAATTGAATTCCACATCAAATTATCAGAATAAAAAATAAAAATATTTAAAAAATCTGTAGGTATTTGCCTAAAAAGGTTTTTATATAAAAGTGATACATGATGCAGTGTACATAGGAGAATATCTGTATTATACTGGAGATACTGACAGTAAATGGATGTAATCCATTGTAAAGTAGGTACAAAGTACACAGTTGTAAAACTGTGATTACAAGTTTAGTATAATGAGAAAATATTAAAAAATGATTAAAAATAAAAAAGGAAACTACATTAAAAAAAAAACTAAATATGAAGCAATATTAGTAAGACGTAAGAGTAACATAAAGTAAAAAAGAAATTACAACAACACTACATATAAGACAATTCATTAAAACTAATTTACCAACGCTACTCTAATTTGTAAGATTCGACGAAATGTTGGTATAGATTATGCATAATTCTATAAATGGAGTCAATAAATAAATCAATAGCACCTCCATACTTGTTGCCCAGATCATGCATCCTATTGGTCAGTGAGTGTGTCAGTGAGTGGTTTGCAAGTTATATGTATGCGTATGAATCAAACATAAAACGATAGTGGAATCCGTAAATGCCAAAATTTGACAATAAATAAAGTTGAACCGAATGGTAAGATATTAGAAAAGCAAAGGAACAAAAGAAAATTAGCATATGAATAAGACATTGTGATGTGGAATAATAACAACACTGTTTCAGTATTAAACACTATTAAATTACATTTTTGACCAAAAACTCAATTTTCAACAACCACAAACATAGAATATTAAAACAAAAATATAAAAATAATACAATTACGGATAATAATAAGAGAGTAGTTTTTGTATTTATTATTTATGGATGATTTAAAATTATTTTCGAATTCTGAACAAAATTTAGAGAAAATGATCAAGGTAGTTAAAAACTTATCAGATGCTATTAAAATGACTTTTATGAAAATTTCGTTTTATCACTGCTGCGCATATGTAAATATGTCTACCACATATCCAAATGTATTACCATAATTATGCAGTCGATTTATCGTTGTATAAGACATATAATTTGTTTTGAATTTGTCAAAGAAAAAGGTTGCATTTTGTCTGGTAGTTTTGGTCGGTACATATAATTTAATTTTGTAGGGAATTTCAGGGATGTCAAAACCATAATTAATAATTTTATTTAATAAAAAAGGTCACGGGTAATCTGCTTGTTTGACAGTGTAATAAAATTTAGTTTTTGCGTCAGCAGGATGTAATTAATATTTGGGATTGGAATATTCAGTTAAAAATTAATGAGTTTTTTACTAAAGAGAAATTTGTGCCGTACCTATTCTATATTGCAGGAATGTTCTTTATTAAATGGGGACCAAATAGGTGAAGTATACTCTATTGACTTCTTACTAAAAAAGTGTACATTATTTTTAGACATTCAAGTGAAGTCACTTGCAGTTCTGCATATAAAACTGTAGGAACTGCTTTCGTATTTCATTTTTAGTTTCTGACAAACCAAAACACTATTTTTGAAGTTATAAGAAATTAATACAAAGAGATAATAGATGAGCCTAAAAATAAAGTAATACATCTTGAAAGATACAAAGAAAATAATGACCAATATAATCGCTCTAATAATAGTTCCCAAACACATCTAAAAAAAGGTGGAGTATCTAGAAATGAAATTGATTGATTCACAATAATAAAATTGATTGCAAAGAATATGAGTCACAATCTACCAATTTCGAAATAATTAATACGTAACATACCTGAAAACACGCAAGAAAACCTCGAGACTATGTTCAATAATTTATCCTCAAATTTAATAAAATTGATCATACAACCCGAGGATGTGACATCCATAGTGCGGGTAGGGAGGAAGGCACCGCCCCAACGAAAATTATAAAAAAGAGATATCATCATCGCCCTTAGCTCCAAGCTTCTGCAGGATCTGTTCCTGGCAAAACTCAAAGAAGTTACCCTTCTACATATGAGACCATCTGACTCCTCGAAAAAAATACTCCTGTCACAAACAAAACAACAGGCGAAAAAATAAAATAGGTCAAGTATTTTTTCGCAAGACTGAGGATTCTAAAATCCTCAGAATTTCAAGTGAAAGTGACATTAAAAAATGTGGCTTATTATTAACTACATAAATCAATTAACATCTCTCTATTATTATTATTATCTTAATCATTTTAATAAATTTTTTGTCCTTCAATACTTTACATCTATTCACTCATACTCTAGGCACTCAAGAGGGGTCAGCGAACCCCCTTGTTGGCGCTTTCCGATGCTTATAGAACCGTAGTTTCGGACGCTTTGCCTGTTTTGGCCGGCATATTGCCAATCGATCTTGAGATCAGGGAGGTTCTAACTAAAAAGAAGATGACCAAGGGACTTCCTGCCACCCGTCTTGCTGTAACTCTTACGCCGGGTGGAGCCGGGACTCTACCTAGTCTACTTAAGCAAATGCGTGAGTTATCACTCAAGGAGTGACAAATTCGGTGGAATAGATAGAAAGATGGACTTTCTCCTTCTTTTTATCAGATAAGATCAAAATGGAAGGGGCTCACATCAATTTGAATCACCATATGACACAACTACTCTCAGAACACGGAGAGTTCAGGGGGAGATTACATAGACTCTCCCTATCACCACATCCAAACTGCACTTGTGGCAATTCTGACCAAACAGCCGAGCACTTTCTGTGGCACTGTGAGATAATGACGGACGCAAGAGAAGAATTATTGGCTGGTTTGAATGTACCAACGAGACCGGTTTGGAATTCGGATCTCGTTTCGAGTGTCTGAGGAAGTACACAAAGATCTGGGTTGAGAGATGGTGTGATCTTAGAGTCGAGAATTAGATTAAACTCAATAGCTTTATAATGCCAGGTGTTGCCCCTGGCCTTAACGGACGACGAGATTACCTCACTCTAACATGTCACTGGCTGTAAATTTTTTTTATTATTGTTTTTTCATGTATATAGTTATTGTTTTAATTTTCCTGTAATTTTGCGTAATATTTTATTGGATGTTTTAAATTTTCTCATATTTATTTATTTATTTATTTATTGTTGAGGAACATTTACAGACTATTAACAAGAGAAAAAAAACATTAGATAAGCGCTGCAAAAAAAAAGGAAATGTCAACAGTCCACTTAAAAATGTTCACATCATGCACAGTTTAAGTGTCATTATACACTATGTATTAACAAAAAAATATATAAACAGCAAAACGTGAAAAAGGCAAAAAAAGAGATATCAAAAACAAAAAATACAGATTCATATATGATCCAAAAAACAAAAGAAACAAAAATAAAAACAGAAAACAAATAGAGTAAATAAAAAAAAAAACAAACAAACATTCACAATCTATTGCTAATTTGCTTTTTAAAATAAGTGAGACTATTTGCATATATATCTATGTTGTTACACTCAATAGAATTGTACAGACGACACATTCTAGATAATGGATTGAAGTATGCAATATTGTTCTTAAATAATTCTAGATGGAATATATTATGATTCCTTAGATTACGTCTATTAGGAATTTTAATAAGAATATTGCTCACACAATCAGTTGCTTCAAGCTTGTCATGAATAATTTTGTGTAGACATATTAAGTCAGCAAATTGTCTTCTTTTATCCAGGGTCGTAAAGTTAAAGTATTGGAGTCGTTCCTCATAAGACTGCAGTACGGAACTTAGTCCAAGTTTAAAGGATAACAATCTTAGAAAATTTTTTTGTACAGATTCAATAGTTTTTGAATATTTCAAGTAGTGTGGGTTCCAGATAACACTACCATATTCCAATTTGCTTCTGACCAACGAGTGATACAAGGTTATAATGGATTGGGTATTTTTAAATGGTTTCGATATTCTATGTATAAAACCAACCATTTTCAAGGATTTACTCGTGATATCACTGATATGTACATCAAACTTAAATTTTGAATCAAGTGTGATTCCTAGATCTCTAATAGTGGTGACTGCATTTAATTGAACATTATTAATGAAATATGCACGATTCTTTCTTCTTCTGTTACGAGTGAAGGTTATAATGTAACATTTATCAATATTTAGAAACATATCATTTTGAGTACACCAGCTATGTAGTGTGTAAAGATCTTCTTGAAGCATAACTTGATCAGAATCAGTGGAAATTTTACGGTAAATCTTGAGGTCATCAGCAAATAAAACAAAACGGCAGCGTAACATGGGGCCAAGGTCATTAATAAAGATTAAAAAAAGCAGAGGGCCTAGATTGGACCCCTGAGGTACACCTGAGGTTACAATTATGGGAGGTGACTCATACCCATTTATAAGTACTAACTGTGTTCTGTTTTCCAAGTAAGATTTAAGCCATCTTAATAGATCACCGTGGATACCTATACGATCAAGCTTCTGTAGTAGAATAGAATGGTTTACTTTATCAAATGCCTTTTTAAAATCTGTGTAAATGGTATCTACTTCAGTTCTTTCGTTAAAAGCATTGCAAACGTAATCACAAAAGTCAAGAAGATTAGAATTAATAGATCTATTGGGAACAAATCCATGTTGATTAATGCATAATTGTGGTTTAAAGTGTGTGAATATGAAATTATACATTATAGATTCGAAAACTTTTGCAAAACATGATAAAACACTGATTGGTCGATAATTTTTCACAAAAGACTGATCACCAGATTTATGTATTGGAACAATATGTGCATTTTTCCATAAATCTGGGAAAGTTCCTGTAGATAATGATTCGTTAAATATAATGAAAAGTGGCTTAATCAACGAGCTAGAGCAACGTCTGACAAACAAGGGAGGTATTTTGTCTGGTCCTGGGCCTTTATGTATATCAATTCTTTCTAAACAGGATTTGATTGATCCCATGCTTACATTAAGTTTACTAAGACTAAATTGGTTGAATAGAGCAGCATTTAGTCCGAAAGTATTTGATGTGGGATTCGACTGAGTATAAACTGATCCAAAATAATTAGAGAACATGTTGGCAATCTGCTGTCCATTATTTGCAGACATTGAATCCATATACATTATTTTTGGAATAGAATTTGTATTACGTAATGATTTAGAATACGCCCAGAAAGTCTTTACATTATCTTTTATCCCTTGCTCAACTAGGTTAATATAGGTTGTGTAGCATTCTTTAAGTATTTTTTTTGATCTTTTTCTAAGAGTAGCAAACTCGGCATAGTCTCTTGGGTTATTGTGTTTTTTAGCACGTAGTCTAACCTTATTTTTCTCTTTGAGGAGCATTTTTAGAGATTCGCTAAACCAATTGGGATAGTGATTTTTTATGTGAGTTTTTTTTTTTTATTTTATTTTATTTTATTTTATATTATTGAAACAAACAGTACATAATTTACAGAGATGAAACAATATACAGGAATAAGATATTTCATGTTGTGTACCTATGATATGTTTCCTTGTAATGTCTGCTAAGTGGTATGTTTATTCCTTAATTACCAGGTGACTTGTGTAGTTTATAGGTGTGTGTGTGACGTGTGTAATGTGTGTTTGTGTGTGTGTGTGTCTGTATGTATGCGCATTGAATTCTTTAAATTATTGACATGATGCCACGTTTGAATTTGGGCAGTGAATCCGAAAAAATGTCAATGTTAGAGTTAATACAAATATTATTTAGAGTATGAAGAGCTCGGTTAATTGTCGAATTAGATGCTGCATTTGTTTTATAATTTAGCGTGTGGAATAGCACTGTATGTCGTGTACGTCTCAAAGGTATGTTAAAGTTAATAAGGGACAAAAGTTCAGAACAGTCAATCTCATTGTTTAAAATTCTGTGTATAAATATTGAGTCGGCTACTGCTCGTCTTCGCTGCAATGTTTCAAATGTACACTCAAAATTATTGTTGAATCTGTGGGTAATATATTTTGTAAATTTGTTTTGGATTCGTTCTATACTATCTATGTAATGTTTATATTGCGGATTCCAAATAGGCGATGCATATTCCAGTGTACTTCTGACTAATGCGAAATATAACATTACAATTGTACGCGGATTACTGAATATTTTACTTACACGTAGCACGAAACCAAGCATTTTATACGACGTATTAACGATTGAGTCAATGTGCTTATTAAATATAAGTTTGCTATCAAGGTAAACGCCGAGGTCTTTACATTCCGTTTTAGAGATGACAGGTTCATTGTTGAGTGAATATGAGTACTTAATTACGAGTTTATTTCTGGTGAATGTCATAGTGTGACATTTAGAAACGTTTATATCTAGACAGTTAACTTTACAATACTTGCAAAGCCTATCTAGGTCACTCTGTAACGCTTCGCAGTCAGAAAGAGAACGAATAACTTTGAATATTTTCATGTCATCAGCATAAAGTACATATTTGGAATTTTGAAAACATGATCCAATGTCATTTATATAAATGTTGAACATTAGCGGACCTAGGTGGGACCCTTGGGGGACACCAGATTTTACCTCGATAGATTTTGAGAAGACGCCGTTGATTAAGATTACTTGATTGCGGTTACTAATGTAAGATTTGATCCATCTAAATAGGTCACCGTGTATACCAAATAAGACAAGCTTTTTCAAAAGAATTGAGTGTATTACGCGATCGAAAGCCTTAGAAAAGTCTGTATACATAGTATCAACCTGCTCTTTGTCATCCATCTTGCTATGCAAGAAGTTAATGAAAAGGGTCAGGTTGGATGTCGTAGACCGACCTCTCATGAATCCGTGCTGATTCGGTGTAATTATTGTGGAAATAGCCGAGTATAATTGATCAAAGACAATTTTTTATAGAACTTTGCTTAAAATAGGAAGTTGGGAAATTGGACGGTAGTTTTTAACGTCATGCTTATCACCGGTTTTATAGATGGGTGTGATAACTGCTGATTTCCACTTGAGGGGAAACGTTCCTTCTGTCAATGATTTTTTATAGATGGCGCAAACCGGAAGACAGATATATTTACTACAGTTGCGTATAAAAACTCCGGGTAGCCTATCAATTCCTGGTCCTTTTTTAATATCTATGTTTGAAAGGTATTTCAAGGTGATTTCTTCATTTATTTTAATTGAGGATATTAATGTGTTGTTCAGAGGATCTTCCTTATTATTAACATTGAGTGTTGGAAATTCATTTCTAAATACCGTTGAGAAGTAATCAGCGAATAAGTCTGTAACTTCTTTGCTATCGTGTGCCGTTGTCGAATGATAGGTCATATGTTCTGGTATAGTGGGAGATTTTCTTTGCGTCTTAACATAATTCCATATTTTTTTAACATTATTTTGTATATCTGATTCCAATCGAGCAATGTAGGCGTTATGAGTATGACTAGAAATTTTCTTTTGTCTTTTGCGAAGTATTGAGAAAGATAGGTAATCTAGAGGATTCTTGTACCGTTTCCAGGCACGAAAAAACTTTAATTTTTCTTTAGTTATGTTAATTAAAGCCGCCGAATACCATGTTGGGAATTTGGTTGATTTGATTACTTTTTTTGGAACCAGATCATCTATCAGGGCATCAATAATACCATAAAAATGATGCACTGCAGCATCTACGTCCTGTGCATTAACGACAGAGGACCAATCACTGTTTCTGAGAGCATCATTAACTACCTCGTAGTTAACTTTATTGAACATTTTGACTATCTGGGGTTTTAGGGTGGTAGCAGGGAGAGGAATATTTAGTTCAACTATAATAGATTTATGATGTGCATCTTCGATTACAAGTGGCGAGTCAGCCGCGGAGACAATGACTGCAGTGTTACAAAGCACGAGATCTAAAATTCGTCCGTGAGTATTATAAATTTCGTTATACTGTGTTAAATTGGAAAAAGAAAGGCAGCTAAGGAGGGTAGAGGTACAGAGGTCAATACTACGTGGCTGATACGTAGAGTTCCAGCTCACATTTGGCATATTATAATCGCCTATTACTAGAAAAATGTCATTTGGAAATTCAGTAGTTAAGTCAGATATGGTAGTTGTATGACTATTGATAATAGAGAAACGCTGTGCATTAGACAACTTAGGACTAACTCCTGGTAAGTATGAGCAACAAATATGAATATTTGAAATGCAATGTTTTGAATGTCTTAGTAATAGTGAGATCCAAATATCCTCGGCTTCTGATGTCCATGACTTTTGAGATCGAACTTTAAAGTCTTTTTTTATACCTATAACAACGCCACCCCCTTTAGTTTTACCCGTTCGATTAGTATCTCTGTCATTTCTATATACGTTATACCGGCAATCAAACAGCTCATCATCGGATATGCTGTCAACTAACCACGTCTCGCTAATTAATATTATGTCGAATTCGTTGATCAGGACGTTTTGATAGAATTCTTTAGTCTTGGATCGGAGGCCACGTGCATTTTGATAAAAAATTATAATGTTGTTATGCATCATGTAATAGAGAAACCACTATCCAATTTTGATTCGAAGTAAATAGAATAATATGTAAAAAAAATAAATAAATACATATTATTATGTTCACTCAACAGCCAAAAGTCCACTGGGGTGAGCATGGTTTTCGATTTGCGCAGATGTGAGTGTATTATGTTGTAGTGTTTTGAGTAAGTTGAGTAGTGTGTATGTAGAATTAGAGTTGAGTACAAAAGTGGTATAAGTTGAAAGCAAAAATTAAATAAAATCAAATTAAAATTAAGTTTAGAAGAAATCATTGAGTTAGGTTGTTCAATACGGTTTGACCAGAGACGAGGATAGCAGGAGAGGTAACATTCTTTCTTATATAAATTTTTGAGTTTCTTACCCATAAAAAATCATATTTGTTTATATTTTTAAATTCTTTTGCTGATCTTAGTATCAATTTGTTTTTTCTGGTGAGGTGATCATTTATAAAAATTTTACCTCCTGCAACACCTACGCTCTTGCAGTCGACCCCCTTCTTCTTTTTAATGGCCGCAAGTAGTTCGTCCTTCTTCCTTTTGGAGATGAATTTAGCCACCACGTTTCGAGGGCGGGCGTCACGGGGAGCTGCTGCTATTCCGTCTTGAGAATGTTGGCGAGGTTTGGCTCGACTAATGAATTCAATGTCCTCTTCTTTAATGATTTGTCCAACGTTAGATGCGATTTTTATTAGACTGTCTGCTAGGTTTTCATCCTTATTTTCGGGGAGACCAAAGATTTCAATATTATTGAGGAGCAGCTGCTGTTCTCTTTCGTTGTTTGTTTTGTCCAGATAAGTTACGAATTTTTTTAATTCGATTACTTCGGCTTCAAGCTTATCCATTTTTTTTAATTTTTCTTCTAAAACCAAAATTTTGTTCGTGTAGTCTTCGATTGTGTTATTATTATGAACGATTGTCTGTTCAAAGGAAGATAGTTTCGAATTCATTGAGTGGAGCTGGGAGGAGAGTTTCTTGATTTCGCTAAGAAGAATTGAAGAGTCGACAGAGTTGAGATTGCTGGAGAGCGGTGATTGTCCTGTTTTGCATTTAGTGCACGTCCATGACTCCCTGTTCTCCTCCGACATCTTCTTAAAATTTGCAGACGTAATTTTGGCACAGCTGAGATGCATTTGGTTTTTACAACTTATACACCTCATATAGTCAGACGTTTGTACTGCCTTGTTACATTGGTTGCAGGTAGAACTCATAGTGGGTAAATTGATGGCAACAATATTATCACTGTGATGACTATTTACTTCGAAATCGATTTCTGCAATGTAATATCACTAAATCCACTCAAATTCGTTACTTTTAAATTTGTTAAATTTCTTCCAAGCAAACAGAAAGCGACGTTTGTGCAAAATGTTCACTATAACATAGTATTTTTTAATTAATTTAGGGAGCAGAGTAAAACACAACTGTCACTTGATTATGGTAATGTTAATTTTGAATTATATATCAGAAGGACAATTTTATTTTAATAGATTTAAAAGATTACAATTTTAAATTAAACTAGATAAGGCTTTAATGTGGAGAATGACAAACGAATGACAAGACTAGTCAGAACGGCTATTAGAATCGGAATGTGTTTATCTATAATTTCCCATAGAATATTGTAGAATAACTGTACCTTATTGTTGAGATGACAGTTGCTGAAAAGTGAGATCCAATTTACATTTGTTAGATCATGACAACATCTTTCATAATTACCTTTCTTGAAGTTATGTTTGACAGGAGAGCGATTTTCTTGTAAGTATTGCATTTTTTCTAAATTTACATTTATTTCAAAACAGGGATGATGGTGATCGATTTTCGATAAGTTAGCTGTGGCTGAAATATTAATATTGGTTTTATCGGATAGAACAAGGTCGAGAATATTAAAATTTTTGTTAGGTAAATGATTAAATTGGTGAAGGTTACACACTGAGATCAAATTGACAAGGCAGTGAGCTTTGTGACTAGAGTAATTAGATGGAGCTAGTATTTTTTTATAATATGCTATGTCAGGTGTCCATTTAATTTCAGGTTGATTAAAATCACCAATGATTATAAATTGAGATTTGGGATTAATGTGTTGCAAATAAATATCCTGAATATTTTTGATTCGATTACAGTAATCATCGACAGATAGATTAGGGGGAATGTATAGTACACACATGTAGATGAATGAGTTCGAATTTTCATGCGGTTTTATCATTAACCATAAATCTTCTCCACCACTTTCCCAAGATGATTTATGAATTGTTATTATTTTTTTATTGACTGCTGCTAATACCCCCCCACCTTTTCTAGATGTAGAGTTAGTGGATTCCCGATCTCTCCGAAAAACTAGGTAACGCTCGTCAAACAATTCATTATTGAATATTGATGAATTTAACCAAGTTTCAGTGAAGCAGATTACATCGTAATTATTGATTATAACTTCATTTTTTATGTCATTCGTTTTAGTTTTAATTCCCCTAACGTTTTGGTAGAAAATTTTCAGATCCATTTTGTATTTTATAAGACATGTATACAATCGTTAAAACACGGAGGATTACTGAGATAGTTTAAGGAGTGAATCCTTGTTTTTTACTAGCACTGAAGCAGAAGTGTCATCTTTTCTTAAGTAAACGCGCCCATGCTTGACCCACACGTACTTGTAGCGAAGATCTTTGGCGGCGCGCCTAGCAGCTGCGTGTATATCCTTGTTGTGTGGAGATAGATGTTCGCATACATAAATGGGGGAAGAGTCCGGGAATCCAAGATGTTGGCGATTCAATTTGTTATCAGCATTCCTACGATTAAAAGCTTTCACTGCTGATAGTAGTTCGTCGCGTATACGAGGGCTGGGTAGAGCTAGAATAATATTTTTAGGAACCTGGAACGGCATTCGGATGATGAGGTGTTCGGTGGCAGGACTTAATATCATCTTCCTTTAATGTGTAGTTGACGGCAGTACACAATTTTAGCACTGACGTTTTGATAACTTCATCCTTCTTTTCAGGAACCATCTGGATCTCCACATGCAGTTCCTGTTCGTCTGCTCGATATCATTAAATTTATTCATAAGTACCTCTTGGGTCTGTTGTAGACGAAAATTCTCAGCATTAAGTTTTTTAATTTCTGCTTCATTTTCTTTGCATATTTTGTTCAGTCTGTCGTACTCCGTGGAAAAGAATTCTAGGGATGTTTTGAGTTCATCGAAATGACTTAACTTTACCTTGATGTCCCCTAATTCTTCCACTATTTGTGAGTTAAGGTATACAAATAGCTCGTTTTTAAGATTTTTTAAAACTTCATCTAACTTACGGTCTATATGAGACATCATTAATTTAGATTCATCACTTAGGGTCATACTATGTGCAGTGGAACTATTACCGCGAACAGGGGTTTCCGCATTACTTCCTGTAGACCGCTGTTTCACCTTACATTCTGGGCACTTCCAAGTTGCTTTGTAATTCTTCGATTGCTTCAGATAATTATCCTTCGTTGTTCCCAGACATTGGAAATGGTAACTCAGCGAGCATTGACAGCATGTCATTACATCATTATTTTTTGCTTGTAGCTGGCATCCTTCACAATTAAACATTATGCGTGTTTTTTTTATGACGATGAATAATAATAAAATTTATTATTTTTATTTATTTATGTTTAGTTGATAAGTAGATAAGTTGCTCCTGTCAGACTAGCGCCTGTTTGCCGCAATCCGTAGGGCATAGTTCCAAAATCAGACACTTTCGGCCAATAGCGAGATAGATGACGACATTTACGACCAATGGCGATATAATGACAACACTTGATCTTAGCGCCTGCGTGTTTAGTCTGTTGTAAGTGTTAAGATGTAAGAAATGTTTTTATGATTATTTTATTAATCACTGCACAGCTCACTTTACACTTTTTTACACAAATCTAACTGACTGTAAACGTCGAACACCAAGTGATTTCAATTATTAAAAACGTTGTACTAGATTTACTTGTAAATTCTTATCGTTTAGGCAATTTTAATGTGGAGCGTGTTTCACTGTATTCTAGACGGTACGACGGTAGGTAAAAAAAAAATATATATAGTTATTGTTCCTGTGCTTTATTGATCCATCTCTCTTCTAGGTCGATATGTACAAAACCTGATTATTATAAATTTCTTTGCAATTTTCTTGTAATTTTTTTTCTTTTCTTTTCCGTTTCTATGTTTTACAGAGTGACGTGCTTGCTGGTAGTAGTACTGAACTGTTTTCTTTTTGTTCTGGCCCGGTTTACCCCAATTCTGGGGTGGCATAAGACCTCGTCCGTGTATACACATCTTGGATGACCAAATCACGATGAGGGACTAGTGGAACTAGTCTTCTGCCCGCTGCGCCTACCCTGGGGTCAGGAACTGGACTGAGGATGGGCTGAACGTTGATTGGTGACCTTCCGCCCTGCTTCCAGCTACTCCGACGATTTCTCCTTATGGTCTTCGGGATTTTTCCCAGCCCCAACTCACACTTTTCGTCGAGGCACAACCGGTTTCCTGGCGTAGGGGCGCGGAACCTGGTCCCCGTGAAACCTATCCAATGCCCTGCTTTCTTTCCCTAGGTCTGCCTGTGAGCGGGCGACAATACCCCCCCACCACACAAAGAGGCGCACACTTTACCAATGTTGCAGGTGGCTGTGAATTATTATTTTTCCTTGTGATTTGTTAATACTTTGTACATATGATTTGTTTAAACTAACAAAATAGAATAAATCTTATTAATAAGTAACTAATACGAAGTAGGGCGGAGTGAAAAAACTTTGTTTTAAATTTCGTGTTTCCTATATTACCAATGGGTGCCTTGGTAGTACCCTATAAAGTTCACAAAATATCATCAAATTCCAACTTCATCTTCAGGTGGCGCACTGACCCTAAAGTTCTACAAAAAATGGTGTTTTTTCAGATTTTGTTAGTGTAGTATATCATACTGGCGTTCGTGCACGAACGGAGATAGCCGAGGGTTGCCCAACGTTTCCGACTCGGCCGGACAGCGGGCGGTCGAGCACGCGGGAGCCCATTCTCGTAAATTCCTTCCTAGCAGATACACTGCACTGTACTTGATAAACAACTGAATAATTAATAAACGTAACTTCGTATAAAGAACCTATTTTATTTAAACAGTAATGAACATTACAAATTGGCGCAGCCGAAGTGATTCATACGTTGCGAAGTGTTTATTTAATGTCGTTTAGCACACACAAGTTACTTGGGTGTGCGGGTTACTCGACAGTTTTGCTCAGACGGATTTTTTTATTGTCGCAAACATTTGAAGGTCGCTTCTGTAGAAGGACTTTTCAGAGAAAGGAGCATCAGTTGGGAGGAAGCTACGGAAATCCAGGCCAAGGCGGCAGAATCTTATTATCTAGAAGGAAGGAAGACTTGCCATCCGGTGGAGGAAGTTTCCGGTCTATTTTATTAAGATTTGAAGGAAGGAAGACGGTCAATCCGACCTGAAGGAAGACGGTCAATCCGACCAGAAGGAAGACTAAACTAGCCAAGCAGTCAGCAAATTAACTAGCCAAGCAGCCCATCGCCGTGGACCCTGGTTGAGTTAAGTAGTCTTCTCTTTTGGAGGTTATTGTTGTCGAGTTGTGTTGGTATTTTTGCTGTGTCATTGCTGGTTCGGGTGTCGGACCAGGCATCTGGCAGCTATGGAGTCAGGAGGAATCCCACGGTTTAGCCACTTACGTGATGACTGGGGAATCTTCCGACTGAGGATTGAGCAGTTCCTGCTGATCCGTGATGACACAAAAACCGTTAAACTCGATGCATCTCAAAAGAGAGCATATCTGTTAAGCTCTCTCGAAGCTGAAACGCTCACTTTATTGATCAATTTATGTTTTCCTACCAAGGTCACAGATACGTCATTCGATATTTTATTGGAATTATTAGAAAAACATTGTTCTAAGCCAAAGTCGGTTTTTAGGGAACGAGAATTGTTTTTTTCAGCTAAACAGTCGCCGGGGGAGTCGGCTAAGGACTTCGCGGTGCGCATACGCGGTCTTAGCACATTTTGTGAATTTGGGACGCGTTTAGAAGCGAATTTAGCGGATGTATTTGCTCTGGGGTTGATCCCTGGGAGAGCAAAGGAGAAAATCTATCTGGAGGGACCTAGTCTGTCTTTCATTAAGATGGAGGAACTGGCAATTAGGATTGCGGGGTTGGACCATCTAGGGGTGAAAGTCAAGGATGAGGGTTCTGTAGGTAGTTTTGTGAGTACAATCAAGAAAAAAACGAACACATGGGGGGATCAAAGGTCGCGTTCTAGAGGGAAACAGGAGTTTTCAAGAACGGATTCACGGTCGGGAAGCCCTAGTGTGAGGAAATTCTAGGGTTTTAAGAAATGCACTTGTTGTGGAGCGAATCACACGTTAAGTGATTGTAAGTTTAAAAGCGCAAAATGCTTCATCTGTAAGCAAGTGGGTCATCTTAAAAGTGTGTGCAAGAATAATAAAGTGTCTCCGTTGTTTGTAAAAAAGGCAATTCATAAAGAGCACATTGCATTTATTAGTCCGTATAAAGTCGAGATTAAAATTAATGAGATTTCATGTTCAGCTATGGTAGATAGCGGTTCGAGTGTATCGGTGATTCCTGAGGTTGTTTTTAAAAAATCGTTTAAAAATGTAGAGTTGTCATCTGACAAGCGTACAATTTCTGGTTACGACGGATATCCATTAAAAATCGTGGGTAAATCAATTTTTTCGGTAACATACAACAACACTAAAAATAATATGTATTTTATAGTTGTCGCTAAGGGTTCAGAATTAATTGTGGGTCGTGATTTCATGGAACTTTTCAACTTGGGAATTGCGCCGATTATTCGTGATTCAGTTTTTTCAGTGAATGTAAAAAAAGAGGAACTTTTTAAAGAATTTCCAGAAGTTTTTCAGACAAATTAGGGAAATTTAACAAACATAAAGTATGTTTTAAAGTCAATCGGGATTCAAACCCAGTGTTTCATAACGCGAGACCGGTACCGTTTGCGTTAAAAGATAAAATCGGGAAAGAACTTGAATCTATGGTTGCGGACGGAATTTTATCTCCAGTGTCTAGTAGCGAGTACGCGTCACCCATTGTTCCGGTCATTAAGAAAAACGGGAATATTCGTATATGTGTAGATTATAAGAGGTCCTTGAACATAATGACAGATTTAGAAAGATATCCTCTGCCTACGATTAATGAGGTCATTCATAAAGTTAGCTCAGGCAAACTGTTCGCTAAGCTCGACCTTAAGCAAGCTTACGCACAGTTGGAGTTAGCAGAGGGCTGCAAGAAATACACGACTATAAATACGCACTTGGGTCTTTTTCAATATAACAGGCTTGTATTTGGGTTCAAATCTGCGCCTGCAATTTTTGCTAGGACGATTGCGGGTTGTCTGCAAGGTCTGAATGGTGTTGCGTTCTACCTAGATGACATTATTATCGCTGGCATTAACGAGGCAGATTTAATGGCAAATATTCGCGCGGTGTGCAATCGCTTGAAAGAGTGCGGTTTGTGTGTAAACACGGAGAAATGTGTTTTTTTCGTGAAGTCAATTGAGTTTTTAGGCTATGTGATATCAGGGGAAGGCATTCAACCTCAACCTAACAAGTTGGAGGCGATTAAAAGGGCACCATATCCTACGGATGTGCACCAGTTAAAAAGCCTTTTAGGGTTTTTAAACTTTTACAGGAACTTCATTCCCAGAATGTCTTCGATATTAGAGCCGTTACATAACTTATTAAAAAAAGATGTTAAATGGGATTTTTCTGACAAGTGTAAAAAGGCTGTCGACACAGTAAAGAGTTTAATGAGTGACAACGCCGTGCTCACTAATTATTTTCCCGAATTACCGTTGAAGCTATATACGGATGCGAGTACATCCGGTTTGGGGGCGTGTCTAGTTCATGTGTTTCAGGACGGTACGATGAGGCCGATTGAATTTGCCTCACGTAGTCTTACTAGTGCGGAAAAAAAGTATTGCATTTTAGACCTTGAAGCTTTAGCAATCATGTTCGGGCTGAATAGGTTCTTTCAGTACCTGTTCGGAAGAGAATTCACATTATGTGGTGATAACTTACCTTTGTTGAGAATTCTTGGGGAACACAAAAACATACCAGTTTTAGCGGCCAACCGTTTGCAGAGGTATGGTATTGTCTTAGCGGGTTTTGCATATAAGACGAAATTCGTTAAATCGGGTAATAATCAAGCCGATTTCCTTTCACGCTTGCCGTTAGAAAATGCGATTGAGGAACACAATGATGATTTTAGTGCAGATTTTGTGAGTTTTATAGAAGAAGGAACACAATTAGATTTGCGTTCGGTTAAAGCAGCGACCGTTTCAGACACAGTTCTACAGCAAGTAGTAACTCATCTGAGGCAGGGCTGGCCTAAGTCTATGAAACGTGACAATATTTTATGGAATTTTTGGGTTAAGAGAAACGAACTTTCTATTGTAAATGATTGTTTGTTCTGGAACCATAGGATAATTATTCCAGTTTCTTTACAAAATCATGTGTTAACCTTGTTACATAGGTCGCACTTAGGTATAGTCAAGATGAAAGGCGTTGCGAGAGCGTATTTCTGGTGGTCATCGTTGAACAAGGATCTAGAAATGATGGTTCAATCATGCCAGGAGTGTGCTGTTAATAGGCAATCACCACCAAAGAGTCAATTAATTGTTTGGCCGAATTCAGGGAGAGTGTGGAGTCGTTTGCATATAGATTACTGTGGGCCTTTATCAGGCAAGATGTTCTTAGTAATTTGCGATTCATTTTCTAAATGGATAGACTGCATCGAAGTTACAAAAGCAGATAGTACTCACACCATTTTAGAATTAAGAAAAATTTTTGCGATTTTTGGTAACCCTGAATTGATTGTGTCAGACAATGGTACTGCTTTCACGAGTGAAGATTTTAAGAAATTCTTGAGTGAAAATAACATTAAATTTATGACGTCACCGGTAAGGCATCCGCAAAGTAACGGACTAGCGGAAAACGCAGTGAAAACTGTAAAAGGTTTTCTTAAAAAGGTGATGGTTGGTTCTAGCTTACACAAAGATTATAGAATAAAACTACTGAATTTTCTGTTAGATTATAGAAACTCGCCTCACTGTTCGACGGGGGTTGAACCCGCTGTTTTGTTAGTAGGCAGGAGGCTTCGTTCCTCGTTTGACGGGTTAGTTCTACCCAAGGTAGGAGAGCTAGAACTAGACTCAGAGTTAGTCAAGCGTGCAAACGATAATATTGCCAAAAGTCAGAATAGACAGATTAAAGGTTTTGGTGGAGCCAAGGCTCGCAAATTTAGGATAGGTCAAAAATGCCTTGTGCGAGATTATCGCCAAAATAATAAAGTATTATGGACAAAAGCTGTGATTTGTAAGTCTCTGGGAAAAAAGGTTTTCATTGTAAGAGTGGGAGATTCGAATGTGACGTGGAAGAGACACTTGGATCAAATCAGAGAGCTGTCAGTAAGCTGGGGTGAGGAGTTCAACGGGTCGCAGTCCGCGTCTGAGATCAGTTGGAACGACCCTCAGGAGTTGGAGACCTCGGTTTTACTACGTGGTTTTAAGGGGTATTCTCCTGATTTCAGGTTGGCAGATGTGGAAGGTGCCGGGCCAGGACCATCAGGAGCATCATCAATACCAACACAAAGGAGTCCGTGGGCGAATCGACTTCGGCCCAGACAAAATACCCCAGAAGAGCAAGCTACTTAAGTCAACATTATTGAAGAATTATAAAATTATGTACTTATTATTAATTGTGTTAAAATATTTAGTTTGTGTGTGTAATATATTTTTTATATTCTTCAAGTATTTTGTTGACAATGATAAGGTTTTAGCCGTAGGGTTACCACTTAAAGCGGTAACTAGGGACCTTATATCTATGTTATATAGAAGTCGTAGCGCTGCAGTTAGAGAGGGAAGGGTGTAGTATATCATACTGGCGTTCGTGCACGAACGGAGATAGCCGAGGGTTGCCGAACGTTTCCGACTCGGCCGGACAGCGGGCGGTCGAGCACGCGGGAGCCCATTCTCGTAAATTCCTTCCTAGCAGATACACTGCACTGTACTTGATAAACAACTGAATAATTTATAAACGTAACTTCGTATAAAGAACCTATTTTATTTAAACAGTAATGAACATTACAGTTAGTAAACAAGCACATCATCTAATCCAGCTTAAACGTCACAAAATGTATTTTAGTTTTAGCCATCTAACTCACTCCTCTTCCCCCCACCCTTTGACACTATTTTGCGTAACAACAGCTGCAGTCAATCAGTAATTAACAGACATTAGCGCGGAGTGCACGTTCGTTGGAACAGCTGCGAAAACTTGATTGTGATTTCTTTGTAATATGCCTAAAACAAGAAAAAATTCAATGTGTTCTATGTTTGGTGGCCCAGAAAAATTAAAAGACAATGTGTTGCCAACTTATTCGGATGTAATAAAGTATTATTTGTGGATTAGAAATGACTTGCAGTGGTTATCAAATGGAAAAGATCCTTCTGTGAAAGATATATGTGAAATAATTGCAATTGATCTAATTACGTTGTGGAATAAAGCGTCTATTCCTATTGTAACTGAACGTCAAATTGTAACTAAACTAACCCGGTATTATCACACGCACAAATGCTTAAAGAAATGTCGAGTTTTTATTTTTTTATTTATTGATTTTATTTTAGTAATTTGTACATTTAAGATTACAAATGACTAATTAATTATTACATTTAAATATACTATGTTTTTTTTTCTTTCTTGATATGGCTCCTACACAACATCTTAAACTTTTCAATTGGGGCAGACTTAAGGTTTTCCGGCAGCGCGTTATAGTATTTCATCCCTTTATAAAATATACTATTCTGGGTATTCGCTTTGTCCTTCTTTGGTAGCCTGATTTCATTGCACGTCCTAGTTTTATGTTGGTGTATGTCCTTGTTGTATACAATTTGATTCGAAAAATATTTGGGTAGCAGGTTGTTTACTATTTTGTGTAAAAATATCATCGTGTTCAAGGTCAACATCTGTTTCACCGTTAGCCAATTTAGTTCGTTTAACATTTTATTTACTTTTGAATATCTATTTCGTCTGAGTATTGTTCTCATTGCCCTATTTTACCTAAAAAGAAAACTGAATTTTATGAAGATGCAACAAAAAAACTCTTTGATATTGCTGTTTGCAAGTGCATTTGTGTCGATTTTTGTAAATGTTTAGTGAAAATACCCAAGAAGGAGCTAGAATTCCTGCAAGATCAGAGAAGTAGCCGCAAAATGTATATCGGCTCAAAAGATATATTGGCAACCAAGGCTTTGGAGCGTAGGCAATTACGACTGATGAGGCAAAATAAATTACTTCAAAAACAGACTGTTGAGAAACCTCTGAGCCCCTCACCAGAGACTTCAGAGACCTCGGATGATAGTGTAAGATTATCAGACAGCAATCAAGATCCAGACTTTTATACACTTTTTCCGGCATACTCCACGCCATCCACATCGAAATCACAAACAAATCAGATGAGGCATCGATTAAAAAATCTTGCCACTGCCTGTGACAGGACTAGTGTCTCCGACAGATCAGCATCAACCATCGCCAGTGCAGTTCTTCAAGATATTGGTTTTATTTCTAAACAAGATTTCTCAAAAGTAATAGATAGAAGTAAATTACGACGCGAGCGCCGGAAAGTTCGAGAAGAGTTGCAAAGAAGGCAGATTTCGAGCTTCGGGAGTTCTGACGGTAAAATAAGTGGGTTAAATTTTGATGGTCGGAAAGACAAGACCATTGTGCAGGAAAAACATGATAACAAGTACCACAGGAGAACCATTACTGAAGAACCTATTGTTTTGCTCTCCGAGCCAGATTCTCAGTACATTGGCCACGCGCGCCTCCTTCTGGAACCGCTAATTCTATTAAGGATTCAATTGTAGAATTTTTAAATTTGCACTTCGGAGATTTATCAACCATTGTAGCCATTGGATGCGATGGAACGGCTGTAAACACGGGCTTCAAGAATGGAGCAATCGCATTGATTGAAAGACATTTAAATAGACCATTACACTGGTTTATATGTTTGTTGCATGCCAACGAATTACCACTGCGTCATCTTTTTAATACTTTGGATGGCAGTACTTCAGGTCCCAATACGTTCGCAGGAGTCATTGGCAAGATGTTACAGCACTGTGAAGACCTCTCTGTGGTGAAATTTGATAAAATTACGACAGTCTTACCCGATATCGACGTGAAAATTCTAATCAATGATCAAAAATATTGTATGAAATTTGTCAAGCTGTAACACAAGGCAGCGTAAAAACTGAGTTGGCTAATAGGCAACCAGGAAAGCTGGCACACTCTCGTTGGCTAACCTGTGCAAATAGAATATTGAGACTATATGTAGAAACAAAGTTTCCAACTCATAGTCTGGTTGAGATTGCTAAGTTTGTGATAAAAGTGTATGCGCCAATATGGTTCACCATAAAAACAAAACCTTCATGTAAAGATGGTCCGAAACATGTCCTTAGTATGATAAAAAGATGCTCCTTTTTAAAATATGAGCTGAAAACAATTGTTTTTCGAATAATCGAGCAGAACTCTTTCTTCGCTCATTCTGAAAATATTTTATTACCGATGCTACAAGACGAAAGACAGCATATAAAAGAATTAGCAGTAAGAAGAATTCTTAAAGCCCGACAAAATGCAAATGAGAAAAAAGTAAAGATATTCTTGACTCCAAAACTAAACTTCGAAGCCAACGATTATTATGATTTGATAAACTGGAAGACAGAAAAAATATTCGAGCCACCATTCACAAAAAAATACGGTGACAGTGAATTATGGGACAAAATTATGAGCGAAGATATAAATATTCGGATTGAAAATTTTTATCCGGATTGAAAAGAAGTCACACACAGGCTGTGAAGAGAGGTGTGAAGCTGGTCACTGAAGCTAGCTTTTTGTTTGCGGAAGTACAGCATGCGATGGATATATTCGAGCAAGAATAAAATCGAGAAAAGAAATGCCGAAATTCGAAACAAAATTACACTTTTCCTCTGGAATTCAGGGAGCTACACCATACGCATATGACACGACTGAAGGCTGAAATGATTAAAAAATATATATATTCTTAATGTTCCTAATATTTTAATGCAAATAATAAAGTTAAATATGATAATAATTTTGTTTTAAATTTTTTTTAAATTTCTAGAATCGATCATATTTTCAAAATTTCAGGTCCTCTGCGCCACCTGAAGATCATATGTCAAAAAAAAAAAATTTTCAACAGCTATTTATCTACAGCAACATTAAATGATATAGGGTTTTTGAAATTCGAAGAAAATTTTTTTTCGACCTCTTTCACTCCGGGCTAATACGCAGCACTTGCATACTGCGAATAACATTGTATGAATGGACATTTTGGAGGTTTTGTTTTGAAATTTTAAATGTAGATACGTTATATCAAAAAAATTAGCGTCCTTGCGAGAGCTCTAAGGGGGTACCATCAGTATTTAAAACAGGGCGGGGAAGTGGTGGGCCTCCTCCAGAACGTACATCTATTTAATTCATATTATTCAATCTATCTTGATTATTTTTTCACGTCATCTATTCTTTGAATTATAGTTTTTTTTCTTCATATGAAGCGATTAACCTATAAGTGATGTTTACAAAGTTATTGTTTAATTTTAAATTATAGTTTTTTTGTTACAAATTTGGCATGAAGGGTTGGCAAAACATGGAAGTAACTAAATCGGATCGTGTCTTCTCGAATTTCTTCGAAACTATTGTATGGGTAGACATGTAATTTTTTAGGCCGACAATTGCTTTGGTCAGAACAAAAATAAGTCCATAATCAGTTTATTTATTTATTCTGCCACTGAATTGAATATTTCAAGAATTAGCATTAAGTTTTCAACGGTAGGCAACACCCAAAATGAGGGTGATGCGATGCATTCACTTATTGAAAAAGAGAAAAGAAGGACACTTAAATCAGGGTCAATTTTTATACCAGCTCAATGAGTTCCTGTAGTTCGATTGGCAAAAAATGGCCATCCTTACGGGGTTAAAGAAAATTTTTTTTATTTTTTATTTAGGTTTTAATTCAGCAGGACTGGAAGGATAGTGCAATCCCAGTCTGCCATATTACATGAAATGCAGTAAAACAGGGAAACAATAAAATAAAGTAAAAAATTATAAAAATGGAAATAATGTAAAACAAAGAGAAAAAAAAAAATATATATATATATATATATTAGGCAGGTACCTAAACATAAAATTAAAATATAAATCAATAATTAAATAGTCATATAAATAGGTAATACAATAAAAACAATTAGATTAAATTAAATTAAACCGTCCATCAGGGAGGTCGCAGCATCATCTGCATCCATCGCTCATTGAGTGGGGAACTGAGCCACTCAGATTTGCATCCACAACGATGATGTTGGTTGACTTCCGAGTCCTACCCCAGAAGCTGGCTAGTCGGTGGCGAAGTAAGGCGGGGAATGAGTGAACCCTCCCTTCAGTAAACATTGTTGAGGCACTGCAAAACCTCGGTAGTTGCATGAGCTGCCTGTATGCATTATTGTAGCACACCCTTAGCTTGTCCCATTGCGCTGCTGGGTATTGTGTCCACAGCTCAGATGTGTACAGTGCAGTGCAGAATGCCTTGAAAAGTAATTTTCTGGCATCATCGCTACAGTGGTAGAACCGCCTTGAGAGCATTCCGGCCCGTATATTGATTGCTCTTCTTTGTCGTTCCATGTCTTCTATATCCTTCATATCTTCGGTTAGGATATGTCCCAGATATTTAACCTGCGAGGCTACAAGTAGTTCTTTTCCGTCTAAACAGATTGGAGGAATAATTATTGGCTCCTTGTTGTATTTAAAAACCACGATTACTGACTTGTTTGCATTGTACAGCAGTTTATGTGAGATTGCATACTATTCGCATATTTGCAAAAGTCGTCTCATCGCTTTAATCGAAGGCGCCAACAGCACCATGTCATACACGTAATTAATATTGTTACTGCCTTGACCGCAGATATGACAACCAATTCGTGTATCATTTAGTTCTTGTAAGAGGTCATTAATGTACACATTAAATAGAATAGGAGACATATTACCCCCTTGCCTGGCTCCGCTTATTTGGAATAAGGGTCTTGAAGAAGCTCCTGCCCATTGAACGTAATTTTTCTGCTGTCCGTACCAAATAGCCAACATATTAACCACTGCTGCTGGGACATCTCGTTTTATGAGTTTTTTCCATAATAATTTATGAGAAACACGGTCAAAGGCCTTGCTTAGGCCTTAGATAAGGCTTTGTTCATAAACGGTGGTTTTTCTTTTTTGTAGTTTTCTATTGTTTTTTTAAACTCCATAGATGGCCATATTGGTTGATTAGGCGCTATTGAAGCCGAATTGGTTATCTAGGGTAAGTAACTTGTATTTTACTAGCGTGAATAGAATTTTTTCAAATAGTCTTGAGATCATTGTCGCTAGGGAAATAGGTCGGTAGTTTCCTAGTATCGATGCATCCAGTTGGTTGGATTTCAAGATTGGTATGATATCAGCTCGACTCATGTCCATAGGCATATGTGTGTGTCGTAAGAGGCTTGAGTACAGGGCAGCTAGAATAGTATGGAGATGATTTCCTGCGTACCTTATGTGATCGATACCAATACCGTCGTATCCTGGAATTTTACCGAGGGCGGTTTGCTTAATCGCGCATTCGATCATTTCAGGAGTAATGTTCATGATCAGGTCATCATTTGCCGCAGGCAAACATGTCATTATATATGGTTTCATGCTATCTCCTTGATCCTCGCTTAGAGAAAAAAAGTTTCTAAATTCTTTAGGAATGTTTTCATCCCCCGTGATGTTGTTGACACTTAGTGGAGCTTTGCTATTGGCTTTTAGCACAGTTGAAGTTTTTTGCCAAAACTTTTTGAAGTCTTTATTGTGCATAGCCGTAGCTATGCTATCCATTCTTGCATGATTTTCCGATTGCTGACATTTTCGGAGAGCAATTTTATAAGATTTCTTACCAGTTTTTCTTTCGTCTGCAATACGACCTTCCGTAGGCTTTCCGGCTTAGACCCAGCAAAGGAATGCATGCCTTGAATGGCGATACAGAGTTGATACTTGATCATTCCACCCTGGAACAATGTCATACTTTTTTTTGGACCCTTTATTTTTTAATGCTTTTATGGCAGAGTTTCTCAGTGTTTTCACGATAGTGTCGCAGAGAGAATATAGTTCCATTTTGTGAACTCTGTAATCACAGTTAAATCTCTGAAATCTTATGGCATCTGGAGGTTTTATTTTAGGCAATAATTTTTCCGCCCAGGCGTTGTAAGTTTTTACATAATTTTCGGACTTTGCCAACCATTTTCCAAAATCTCTTGGTGGATTTTGTCTGTTAGATATAATAGGGATTAGATCCACATCTATTTCGACATTTAGTGGGAGATGATCTGACCATGTCGCATTGGCTGTGAAGTTCACATTCCTCACTGCACTGCTCAACTCCTGTATCATAATACAGTGATCAAGCCATCTGGTGATTCCATGGGCATCGCTTAGGTAAGTGAAAGTATCAGAGCTTAGATGCACCATATCAGTGTATGTATAGTTATTCTCTGTACAAAATTGTGCAAGTTCACGTCTAAAAAGAGACCTCGAATCTGCATTAAAATCTCCTATAATAATTGTGTTGGAACTGTTTTGTTCCTCAATAATGACGTTTATTTTTCCCAAACAGTTTGAAAATTCCGGTAAGTTTTCGGCTGAATTGGTTGGCATATAAACTGTTACTATAAGGAGAGTTCTATTGGCTGACTCTATTTCAATAGCCGCGATTCGAGGTTCTCTACAATCAATAAGAGTAGTTTTAATTGTATTGCGCCATAAGATACCAACGCTTCCGTAGGGGCGGCCAATTAATGGACCGTCAGAGAGGTTAACAGCGGATGTCTTATGACTGGAGAATTCCGGGTGTATTGACAACAGATATCCTAAGTCTGTAGGTAACAACCAGGTTTCCTGCAATACTATGACGTCATTACAAGTACATAATTCTTTTATGAAGTGCTCTGTTCGACGAATTGATCTACAATTGAATGATACAATTTTCAGAAGCTTGGTATTTGTAATATCCATTTTTAATATTATTTTGCATCATTTATTTGCGTTTTCGGCATTCGGAAAATGTATTTTCTCACAACCGAGAATTTTGGCCAGATACTCGCATCCATAAGTTTTTCGTATGCTGACTCGGTGGTCCCAACTTTGAACACTCGATACTCGCCAGATTTAGTTTGCAATTCGTAAACTACTGCATCAATACCGCTTGTCAGAAAAGAGATCACATTTTCACAAGTTGTGGTTTTCTCGAGTCTTGTGACGAGAGCATTTTTTGAATTTTTGAAGGATATTACCTTAAAATCAACGTTAGGAAATGTCCACGACGTAGACAAGAAAGCTTTAATTCTATCCCCAGCATAACTACTTCCACCAGCTTTCCTTGCAGCTAAAATAAATGTCTTAATTTCATTTGCAAGGCACAATTCATTCCAAGCCATTTTCATCAATTTTATTAAAATTTAAGGGTTTCCACTATTACTGAAGCTAATACAGCTACAGCTGATGATGTTGATTAGAACTGATTTATTTTTCTTCAAATTTTGCAAATTCACTTTGTAATGTTTTTACCCTCTGTTCAAAGTTTATTATCGAAAATTATATCGTAATTGAATTAATATAATTTCTTCCGTAAGCTCCCGGCCACGGCAGCCGCTGAAATGATTCTAATGTTTTACTCGGGTATAAATGTCGGTAAATACCCCTCTCCCGCGCAAAACGAATCGCTCTCTTACCTTCTCACTTCGTGAAAAGTAATGATTTCTCCCGTCTGATTTGCAACTTCTCGCGGTACATCAACCCTTCAATCTTATTGAATTAATATGTCACGTTGTGTCATTTTTTGTTTCGACAGTGATTAATTCATTGAAAGATCTCTTTAATTGGTTGTGGTAACTTTGGTTCTTTTTAGATGAGGCGTGTTACATTCTGTATGGTTTTAAATAAGACAATGGCCGACTACCCTGATTTTAACTACCTTTTTCCTACCTTGTTTGCTCGCCAAAACGTTTCCGGTTACTGCAGTCGATGATGAGCTAATATAATGGGACAATTAAATACAAGTAGGTACATGAAATTCTCAATAGACAAATTCAATTCAAGATGCACAAGACTCTAGGGTAATAATTTGACTATAGATTGTTAGTTTTGTGAGTTATTTCTACGAGTAGGTATTTTTGGGAATAGCTAGAGACAAAACATGTGTTGCTTCGATTGGTCTCCATCCAAATCCCATCCATCAACGTGACCAGCTCGAGAGCAGCCAAATTGATGGTCCAATCCCAACACCTCCAGAAATTAATTGAATATCGCTCTGCGACAGATGAAATAATGACATGTTTTGCCTCCTGCCGGAGGGTGATGAAGGTAGGATTCCTTTGGATTCTGATATGTGAGTCCTTGTTGGTAAATGATGATGTTGATGATGATGATGATTGATGAAGATTCATCTTATACCGTTAGGTACAAGGGGCTGCTCCGGTTCGGTGGCATGATAGCCTGATGTCAGGAACCATTTGGGTCACGTGGGTAGCGCGAGGTTTAGGTCGCGTCAACCTCCCCCAAATCGATGATGAGTTAAGCTTCGCCAGTATGTCGAAAGTTAGGAGTCCACTCTACTAACCTCAAAAATAAACATATACTGAAGTGGTTTGCATCAGCAATGTCAGGAGTTCGGGAGTCCCGTGAACACCCCTCTGGTTTGCGCTTGTAAAAATAATGATGAATTCAGCTTCAGTTTGTTCGTCCTCGCCTCTGCAGTCACGTTACTCGAAATAGCTCCTGGCTCCAGTCTATACAGCTTCTCGTTCCAGTAGAGGTAATGACACATATTTATCATATGTACAATACAGAACATACTTCAAGTCTTTTGTCCACACTCAAAATAGTCATTTCAATATTTAATTTGAATGAGGGTGTCCATCCGACATAACGAATGTTTCCGAGACGGGAGATTTTACCCCACTTTAAATTCATGGTCATTCGCTCTATCGTTTGTCACCCTCCGCTCGCTTCAAATATCAAAGAATGGTAGAAAATGATATCCTCGACTTCCGGCGCTAAGGATCAGGGATACTGGAATCATCAGGTCGTGAATCTAAAATCATCCGATCTCCGTCAGCTCAAACGGTTTCAGTCGGAGTCAATTTCCAACCTAATTCTGGATGACTTCTCCTCCTATAGTGGGGTAAGTATTTATTGAATTTGACAGGAAGGACGTCAGTAATCGCCGAAACAACTTCATATTCGTCACGATCCCTTCGTTCTGTCAGCGAGAAAATCCTACCCATACGCCAGACAAGAATAGCATAGCCCTTATCCGCTTTGTTCCTTCGTCTACCAAGCTAACTCAAGTAGGAAAGCCCATTAGAAACCTTCGTTCCCTTCGATTAGAACTCCATGAAAGCGTCCTCTCACCAGCTGAAAATACTCGAAACAGGGGTCTATTCAGGGTAACTATCTAAGGCTGGTCCTCCAACACCTTCGACAGAAACCGATGCTTTTACGGGAATAACTCAACCACACCAAAAGCAGGGGAAAAGCCGGCGCTGCTCTACTGAAATAGACGTTATCTCGGTACCCAGGGTTATCGACTTTGCTAACACAAAAGTCCCTATTAGGTAAGCCAGTTACCAATTTCGATTCCTCCGCTTTTGTCGCTTTGATAAGATAGGACAGCCTACGGAAAATTCGTGCACTTCGTCCCCGCCAAACTTATGTGTATGAAAATCTCACTTGATAGAATAGGAATGCCAGACAGATGCATTTTCTCGGCGGCTAGCTTTAATCCGCTGCGTTATCCCGATTCAAAAATGAATGAAAATTATATGCTAACAGAGAAACCCCTGTAATAACTACAATACACCGTAGCCTTCACAAAGTTCGTAAAACGGACTTGGAAGTAGGTATTAGTGGTACGTAGGTATACGCACGTGGCTGTAATAGTTGAAATAATGGTGCGCTCGCGGCACACGGCTAAGTGAGAGTGATGTTTGAATAAATTATATTTAATTAAATATATTCTATGAATTCCGTGAAGAATAAGTTGAATTCCCAAGGAGGATACGATAACTCATTGTCAAATAACAGGCATTGAAACATATAATTAACCGTTCCATTCGTTACCACTCCGCCTATAGGTATCTGATTGCTTCGACTAATAACCGTTCGCCGGACTATAAAACCACCGCACAAATACAATGGTTTGTATTTTATAAATTTTGACGCTAAATATAACTACTGGAGAATTATTAAATCATTCTAAATTGCAAAAGTTAGTCTAACTCATAACCCAAATAATGCGCATTGTTCGATAATCTAAAGTGTTAAAACTAACCAGTGCCCAGGCGGCCTTAACACAATAGGTGATTTATGGCCCCTCTTGCTAAAAGGGTCCGGACTCAATTCTTCTGTTGAAGATTTTAACATAATTACCTATAGTATTCAAGTTAAATACTCTTACTTCAAAATACAATTGAATTATTTGGTTTACATAAAGGAAAATAAGGGTTAATAATTAGATTATAATAGACTTACCAATTCATCTTAGTGTCAACAATCCAAATAACTACAAACAAAAAACACAGTCACATGCAGTAAAATACCCATGCTGTTAGAAAAACCACTCCTACACTAAATGATTTTAGCCGTGTTCGCGTTCTGACGATTAATTCTTGTTGACGCGCTTCCTAGTTTTTACTGACTCGACTATCTTAAAACGCTGACCGATCCTGATTATCCTCGACCGTCTCCCAAACCTTGAATCTCTGACCCCCTTGACTCTATTTGACCGTCTCCCAACGCTTTCAAAACTGACTATCTTGAACCGCTTTTTCACCCTCGACCGTCTCTTAGCTCTCCCCAATCTAGACTATCTTCCCCCGCTTTTCCACGCTGACTGTCCGCCCGCGCTTTTTAACCACAACTCTCTCCTTGCGCTCCTGAATCTAGACTCCCTTCTCCCGTTTTAACCCTCACGCTCCCCCACCCCCAAATCAACTCCCCCTCTCGCCATATGGCGACACTTAATTTATGTTCTTTGAATTCTGAAAACTTTTGTGTATTCAAAGACCAGAAACGCACTAAAAGACCGCATCAATTATGAGCTCTAGAACCCGTCACATTAATTTAAATCGTTTCAAAACCAATAACTTCTCAAGTAAACTGTCCAATTCTTTGTTCAAAAGAATGTAACAAGACCCTTCCAGTCCAGTGGCGTGTCGGCCTACCAGTTTTTAGCCTCTTTTCAAATTACCAACCTAATTCTAGGATGTATTAAATATCTTTTATTTTTAAGTTTTATTTTTAAACCCTCTTGCAGGATTTTAATTTAATTAAGCAACTTCCAAACTCGTCCTGTTAAAATGTTATTTACCTCGCTATTCATAATTATAATTCATCCAAATCCTTAGAAAAATTACGTAACTATATTTAACGGCGTATTTCCTACTTAAGAGGCCACTTAGTAGCATTGCTTAACGGAGTCGAATTGTTTCTTATTGACTTTGTTAGGTTTTTTTTTCTCTTTCCGCCCCAGTCTGCCAATTAGTCGCTACTCCACTGGAATAAGTCTGAGAATTTCGAAGTACCATCACGGAGGTCTCTGTTCTGCAAAACGCAGGGCATGTTCCAAGTTTTCTCTCTACCATCATAAATCTAAGCACTTGTTCTTAGATTTATTTTCGTGAAATCAACTGAAACATTCTTTCCCACCATAATAAATCAATAATAAAAAAAATTCATCGCAGGGCAAGTTCATCACAACTTTGTGGCACCATTTTATAAATAAAATAATTAAAACACTTTGTTTTTACCACGATAATCTTTATTTTTTATATAAAGTCAACATGTTTCGAGAACGATGTTCTCTTCATCAGGACAATTAATGTACTAAAAACTAAATTGTCAAGTATATAGAGACAGGTGTGGGTAGAAAAGGAAGTAGTGTGTGGGGGGGGGGTGGAGGGGAGGGGTGAGAGGTGGAAAGGGGAGGTGCTTAGAAGATCAAAGACAAAAAATTACAATGGAAATATGTTTAAGACAGGGTTATTCACAAAATTAAGTTGATTATTAATAATATTTAAATTTCTATTTACATTTTTCCTAATATCTAATATGAAAAAATCCGGAGTTTACCAATTGAATTGCAATGATTGTAACCATTTTTACATAGGTAAAACTTGCAGAAATTTTGAAACGAGGATTAAGGAACATTTGAGATGTCTAAATAGCAAATAATTATTCGGAATTTGCTAACCATCTAATTGAATTCAACCATTCATTTGACATAAATACTTGTTTTAAAATTTTACACACGAATGTTAGTTGTTTTCAGGGAGAAGCCCGATTAAGTAAAAATCTCTTCAGCTGAACTCTCTCGATCCAACCTTTCATAACAGTAGTAATAATTATTCATGCGTCACTTCTGGAAACACTGGCCCCTAGATTCTTTATACCCCTCATACATTTTTATTTTCCAGAACTTCATCTCCTTATTAACTTAAAAAAACCCTCCACAGAGCATCCTCTAAGATGTCATCGACCCCGGGGGAAGTATTTTCTTCAGTGTCTACTGTGTGGAGTTAATGATTTATCGCACAATCCAAGTTTTGGGGGTTTTTCTAAAATTTATTCGGTAAATGTAAAAAAAAGTTGGTCAAATACAATCAGGATTGCTTTCCACGAAAAGTTATTCTGTCATGAATAAGAAAAGCTTTTATTTCGGGAATAAAAGTATCCTGGGTATAAATGTGCACCGGGGAGGATTTACCGGCTGGACCACACGTGTTCGGTCCAAACGCGTGGATTTTTAGAGGATATAGAATAATAATAACGTCGATAAAAGCCATTGCACATTTATTTCCTGAATAATCTTATACATATTGTGTATAGAAACATATTATAAGACGATAGGGTAGCTTCATTAATTATTTCAAAATAACAATTTACATAATGGGCAGTGATCCTTTAAAAACTGGACATTATTAATATTTATAAGTGGGTACTTTTTCAGAATCATGTAATAAAATATTTCCACTTGACATTAAATTTCAAAAATGAAATAATGTATTTCAAAGCAGATAAACGTTTTGAGATTTTCCTTAGCATAAAATTTGAGTTCTTTGATAAAATATTACTCAACTGTATTTCATGTATAAAATTCTCGTTAATTAAGCCACGTATTTAAAGGATGTTGGACAAAACGTGTTTCTGTTAAAACAGACTTTATTACGAATACTTAACTTTTGTTTGCTTGCGATAAACATAATTGTGTTTTTTTATTGAATCCAATCTTCTAAAAATTAGTAATCAACCAAACCAGTGGACTATACTGAATGGAGTTTGGAGAACAGAAAATATATTTTATTTTAAATAATCTATATTGGTAACAGTCGTCTTCCTTGCTTTTAGATACTTGTTATATTTAAATATTAAACGTTATTTTTTTTTAAATTTAATTATTTGAAATTCAATAATATAATTATTAAGTTCTGCAAGTATTTTTTTGGTTATTGTTATTGTTACAGCTGTTTCGGCTTTCAAGGCCATTTTCAAACAGTTCGAAAATGCAGAAAAAAAATACATAAAATGTAAATATATAAAATGGTTTAAATTATATTTAAAAAAAAATTAAATAGAATTCTACGAATTAAAAACAATAAAGATAAATATATTAAACGTTAATTGATATATTTTTATGGAGCATACAAAATAATAATTGCAACCATAATAATAACATTGCTGGGGCCAGTTATAATAAGGAAGTTGAGTGAAAAATATTTTGACTTATAAAAAATATGTTCATGTAGATCAAAAAATATCGATTCTAAATATATAAATATATTTCTATATTATTATTCTTAGAATTAGTTAAACGTTCTTGAAAAAGCAATCAATAGCAATAGACTGTATACGCTCCACGATTGGTCGAAAGAATTCTGACGTCACATGTGTCGTGACTTGTACGTACAACGGATCACTTATGGTGCATCTCTTTCTATTGCATGAGAGATGGTCGGTTTAGATGGGAGAGGTGTATAGCCCAAACGTTTATTTAAGTTTGTCAAATATATGTACGTATTTGTTGTTATTATTATATGAAATGGATTTCTAAAGATACATATTATTATAGTGCTTTATAATAATATGTTGTTTATTGCATAACTTAGAAGTTTTTATTATTATACATGTCACATAACATGTGATACACTTCAGGCCGCCGGCCGCCCAGAAAAGTCTTACAGTGAACTGGGCTGTAAACCGTTATTTTACTTTTGGTCTTTACTTTTCTGCGCGGTGGTCCTGAATTCGCGCGGGGCAAGTCAACAAATAGCGACGACAATACCGTACCGGGCTTGAAAATCAAATATTCTAACTTAAAATATTAATTTAACTATGAAATCTTAATCAATTTTCTTTTTTTTTAATAACATCAATTCTAATAGACGGTTACCATTGGTAAAAAAATTACTGTAATTCCTTATTGAAGAATTAATTTTTTTTCCATACAAAATATTTAAGCGACGTGGTTCTTACAGTTTGAATGACGTCACACCCACACCGCTAGGATTCCACTCGTTTTGGCGGGCTTAATAAAATTCAAACTTTGAGAATTAATTTAACTATGAAAACAAAATTAAAAAAAAAAAAAAAAATACTCGTATTTAAGTTTGAATGCGAACATTGATAAAAAAAAAAAAAAAAAATGGACTCAACTTCCTTATTGTTGCATATAGTATTTGGTTCGGTTGTTTCCCGCGTCCCCGCGCCTTTAACTTCAGTCAGTTGTGTTAAAACCACCGCGCCACGCTGAAAACAGCAAATGTTATACCGCAAAGATATGTTATACCCATAGACATATGAATATTAGTAGATCTGCCCTAAGTGATTAAAAGCGTATTATTCCCCACTCCCCATACGGGTTCCATTGGAGCCGGATGGGCTCGCGTCTGGCCTCCCGTGAATTTAGAAAACGTGACGTCATCATTCTTGTGCGAACTATGGTCGAGGCATCATCGGTTCATTTTACGAAATAACACGGCAAAATGGTGGCTTGTGACAAATTGTAAAAATAGATGTGAAAAAGAGAATAAAAGCAATTGTCGTATTACATTCCATATGTAAGCATTATTTTACTTTATTTTAAGCATATTCACATCGTATAATATGGATCAGTTGTAGAAACATATACTATCACATCGAGATACGTCTGGACGCGAAACACAAAGCTGGTTGGTTGCTGGGAAGTAAATTATGAACATTTATAAAATTGTCTTAACTAAATACGTAAACGAAATATTCGACTCTGAAAATAGAATAAATTTATTTTGCCGAATTTGGACTTCGCAAATTTGTTCATAACGTGGCGAGTAATTTGCGCTCCCATGTAAAAATGTCTATTCATTCAAAAGCAGATTTTACTTTTAAGAACTAAATGGTGATATTATAATGCGAGATGCCTATTTACTGTCAGATTGATTTATTGACGAATCACAGTCAACTTTCCTCTCTGCGTCCCGTAACTCTTGTTTTAACCCCTCGTCCTTAACTTCTCGTCTATTAATATTCATATGTCTGTGATTATACCGCAAAAGATCGCCGTGACGAAGTGCATAAAATAGCAATCTCTAACGCATTGATCATTTCGCAAACCCAATATCACCATTCCCTTTCCTGACCTCTCTTCCAATACTATCAATTTACCCTACCGGTGATTACCGCAGAGCAAATTGGAAGGTGCCGACAGCTTGGAGATATTGGTAAGTCAAAACAAACAAATTCACAAAATATCGCAATTACAGTACATTCACGCCGCAACATTTGGTCCTATTTGAGCCGCATTATTTAAATAGAGATTTACATTTTGGTAATTCGAGAACCATATTTGTTCCTATTCAATCGCATTCATTTTGTGCAAAGATTCGGTTAACAATACTCATCCGCTATTTGAAATTACATGCCTAGGTATAGGTACTCTTTGATATTTTGGGTAATTAAATTATTTATCGATGTTGTTGTAGCAAATTTATTCGGTGCAAATCGCAAAGATATTCCAGCGTAATATATTCGTCTATGTGTATTAATGCCAACCTAAGTACGTACGTAAACATAGCTTGAGTTTATCGCTCAATATGTTTAATTATTTGGTATAATTTTAGTATTTTTTTAGTTTCTCCACTATAATTTGTCGGTACAAATTGTCGCCCAGTACACTTGTGTTTCTTGCGCATTATTTTATAAATAATTAAACTTTTAGTTTGCAAATAATTCTAAAAATGGAAGACAAACAAAAAAAAAATTAGTTTTACTAAAAAGTAAAAGAGATATTATTCTAAAAAGGGTTCAAAATTTATTTTCGCTTGCAAAAAAGTTGCCGAGCAATTTTGAAGCGTCACGCTCGGGTGAGGCGTTTATGTCCGAATCTGAAAGTATTTTAAAAATTAAAAATAAATTTGAATTAATTATTGATCAAATTAACGAGAATACTGTTACGTCAAACCCGAATTCTGAACCAGATTATTCAAGCTGGGAATAGTTTGAAGAATTATACACACGTATTATTCGCGCACGAAATAATTTAAAACCAAATTTAGCTACGGAACCGCAAGCATCTACAAGTGCATGTGCTGCTACGAGTAATAACAATAATTATATTAAGTTACCCGCTATAGAATTACCTACGTTTGATGGATGGATGGAAAACTGGCTACTATTTTATGAAACATTCAAAACAAATGTTCATTTAAATTTACAACTATCTGATTCGCAACGCGTACATTATTTAATTGGAAAATTAACTGGAACCGCGAAAAATGTTACGTCAGGTTTAGTGCCAACTGGAGACTAATACAAAATAATCTGGGATACGCTAGTCAATAAATATCAAGGTAAGCGATCTCTTGCCACTTATTACCTAAATAACATATTTCATTCAAAAACCGTAGCTCACAACGCAAACAGTTTGACAGTTTTTATAGAAAAATATTCAGCATCTATCGCCGCACTAAAACAATTGGGAATAGAAGACCAATAAAGACTTTCGGATTTTATATTACTTCAATGCGCTTTGCAGAAGTTAGAGTCGCAAACTGCACAAGCATTTGAGCTCTCAGTTCGAGAAATTGAGATTCCCACCTGCAAGCAATTGGTGTCGTTTGTGCAAGATCAGGTCAAAATTCTGCAACGAACTTCAACAACTCGTGGACCTAACACCGCCAACACACATTCAACCAGTTCCGGTGGAACTGGACGCACAGCTCAACACCGCACACATCATACTTACATGAGTACGCAATCAAAATGCCTTTATTGTCAAAATGAGAGCCACACGCAACTGTACACTTGTAAACAATTTTTAAAATTATCACCAAAGGAAAGGTTTTCCTTCGCAAAGGAAAAATCTTTGTGTTTTAATTGCTTGAGCCCGCAAAATACATCTACAAAATGTAAATCAAAAGGCACTTGTCATAAGTGTCATGGCAAGCATCATACTTTTCTTCATTTTGATAAACCCAGTCAAGCAAACGCCTCCACATTCAATGGAGAAACTCAACCTAACGATGCAGAACCGCCGATATGTACTATGTCAGCAACCACGCGACAAGGGGCAACCGCTGAAGTTCCTGCTACCGCCAAAGTTCACACTGTTGATCGAAACGGTGAAGAGAATACCGTCCGCTGTCTTCTAGACCCAGGCTCACAAAAGCATTATATAACTTCACAATGTTGTGAAAAATTAGGCCTTAAAAATTAGATGACACCTGGGCAATGCCAGGCCCAATCGATTTGCTAATTGGCGTCAGTCTGTTTTCTCAACTGTTGCTACCAAATAAGATAATCCCCCCCGGTTTTCCAGTCGCGATTCAAACCACATTAGGTTATGTTTTTATGGGTGACGCTCCAGTAAATTCTCAGCCAAACACCGCATTAACTTTCTGCGCTACGCACGAAATTGAGAACTTAATGCAAAAATTCTGGGAAATCGAAGATATTGGTTCGGAACCAGTTCACAGCCTCGAAGAAAAAGAAGCTGAAGACATTTTTAAAGGCACCACAACTCGCCTCGAGGACGGTTCTTATGAAGTGGCTTTGCCATTCAAATCAACCCTTGTGACTTAGGTGATTCATTGCAAGCTGCGCAAAATCGGTTTTATGCACTAGAAAGAAAATTTAATCATCTGCCAGAACTAAAACCGCTGTATGATGAAGTGATAGGAGAAACATATTCATAAAGGATATCTGTCCCAAGTGGAAGCCTTACCGACAGAAAACGCATACTACATCCCGCATCACGCAGTTAGGCGTGAAGATAAAATGACAACAAAGGTGAGAGTGGTTCTGGACGCAAGCGCAAAGACAAAAACTGGTTTATCTTTGAACGATATTTTACACACGGGACCAAGCCTACAGAATGATTTATTTTGCATTCTTCTGAATTTACGACTTTTTCCTATAGCAATATCCGCAGACGTTCGCCAAAAGTATTTATGTATAAATGTTCGCAAAGAAGATCGTCGTTATCAACGAATTTTATATAGATTCGATCCGCAAAAGCCGCTTCAGGCTTACCAATACAATCGCGTAACATTCGGTCTTAAATGTAGTCCGTTCTTAGCCCTTCGAGCAATCAAACAATTAATGTTAGATGAAGGCGCTCGCTTCCCTCTAGCAAGGGATATTATTAATAGAGATGTTTATGTAGGCGATATCGCTAGCTCTGCTTTAAATGAGCAAGAAGCTATCCGCGCGGCTGAAGAGTTGATTGAGCTCTTCCAGTCAGGAGGTTTTCAACTCGCTAAGTGGGCATCCAATTCCAGCACAGTTTTAGAAAACGTTCCATTGGAACTTCGCCTGTCGCAAAGTGTAACTTTCGATAGTGATGCATCGCTAAAAATCCTTGGGCTACGATGGCATCCTTTGGATGACATTTTCGCATTTGAAGTTACTCCAGACAATTGAACTTGTACGAAACGCAACTTTTTATTATCTGTCGCTAGACTCTTTGACGTGATGGGTCTGGTAGCACCTATAATTGTACAAGCCAAGCTTTTAATAAAGGAGCCGTGGAATTTAAAAATCGATTGGGATGAAATCCCACCCGCAAGGATATCACAACAGTGGCAGCAGTTCAACGCGGAATTGCCGTCAATATCGTCGATTCGTATTCCACGTCATATAGGAGTCACTGAAGGATGCACGTTAATACTTGTTGGATTTGCGGATGCAAGCAAAAAGGCATATGGAGGAGTGGTATACGCTCATGTGACCACTCCTGATAACCGAACTAAGGTTCAATTAGTTTGCGCAAAATCAAAGGTAGCACCGCTAAAAATTGTCTCCTTAGCACGCCTAGAATTATGCGCTGCATTATTGTTATCGCACCTGTTAAAAAATGTAATTGATAATTACTCCGCGAGGTTTACTATTCATTCAACATTTGCCTTTTCTGATTCGACTGTAACTTTAAGTTGGATTCATTCATCACCTCACCGCTGGCAAACCTTTGTTGCCAATCGTGTAGCAAAAATACACGAAAATTTAAACACTAGTCATTTTTATCATGTCGCAGGTGCTGATAACCCTAGCGACTGCCTCTCAAGAGGTATGCTACCATCACAATTGATAGCAAATGACATTTGGTGGGATGGTCCAAAATGGCTTTGCTAGCCGCATTTCGAGTGGCCTATTTCACCATTTAAGCACGCAAATTCAGAACAGTTACCGGAATTGAAACCCAATCAGTATGAACAGCCAACTACTTTTGGCTTGTGCTCTCGTGTAGCTGATCCACCCGAAATGAAACCTAAAACCGATAATCGCCTCAAGACAATCGTGTCACCTTTATTATGCACATTGGCTTCTCGCATTTATTCGTGGTAGAAATTGATTCGAATCGTCATTTACGTGTTTCGCTTCATTAGGAAATTGCCGCGTAAATTTGAGTTAACCCAGGCCATTACCTCCATGACGATGTCTATAGGCATCAAAAAAATATATGAAAAGTATGATTTTTTTTCACTGTGAATAAAGCTAAATCCCACCAAGTTGTTATGCAGCATTTACAGATTTGTATGTTAGCTTTCAATAATTAACATAATTTAATAAAATTTATTAATTATTCTATTTTTTATATTTTTTTTACTAAAGCCCTGAAAATAGACCCATATTGAAAAAAAAAAAAATTTAAAACGGAAAAAAAGAAAACATGTGTGAATCACATATTGTTATCAAAAGATGAAATAGTCGACAACACTGTTTTAACATAGTATTATATGCATAAGATGACCGCTGGATGTCACTGAAATCAGGTGATTCCTGTGCGCAACGTTTGGAGGTTAGCTGTGACAGTGTTTTCATATGTTTTTGGTTAGCTTGCCATCAAATAATACGGTTTCGTTGTGTTTTTATGGGTGATTTTATTAAAAATAATAGTTAGTCTGCAGTTTTCGGATATTTTTAAACAGAGAATGTTGATGAACAGACGGACGAAGAGCTGATTGACGATGATTTGATGGCATATCACGACTTGACTGGAATCACCCTTCGACATCCTCTGGTGCGAGTCGTAATACCTTGCGAATATCTATTTCAAATGCACCACCAGCCAAAAAATTAAAACTACAGTAAACTGTTGCGTTCTTGAACCGCTGATTGTGGTGCATAAAGATATGTACGAAAAGCTGAAGTCTTATAATGCTTTTCAAGTGTTTTCATTATTCTTTGATGACGAAGTGATTCAGTTTATTCTTGAGAGGATGATCAAATACGCTCGATTTAAAACCAATACCGAATTCCAGTTAGATATATACGAATTGAAGCGTTTTCTTGGTTTCTGTGTTGACCGGCTACAATACATTGCCATCTACCACAGATTATTATTCGTCTGACCCGACCTTGGGGGTAAGCGTCATCAAAAAAGGAACCAACGTCCACATTTCGAGCTTATAAAGCGCTATATACATTTTCGCGATAACAACAATCTAGATATAACCGACAGAATGGGTAAGGTATGATAATGACTAAACTTCAATCTTTATTTGTATTTGATGTTTTTGCACACAAACTTTCCATCGACGAGCAAATGGTGCCATATTTCGGTCGACATTATTGCAAGATGTACATTAAGAAAAAGCCAATCAAAGTTGGCTACGAGATTTGGTATCTTGCTTCCTCCAAAGGCTACCTGTTTCCAAGCAATGCCATATTCCTGAGCATCTGATACATATGACCCCGCATTAGGTCAAAGATTATCCTTCGTACTGTCTATGATTGAATATATAGAGTTCCCCGCACGCCATGAGTTATTTATGGACAATTTCTTTACATCTCACCATTTGATGTGTATCCTGAAGAATAAGAGAATGTGCGCTACTGGCATATGTAAGCTAGTTTGCTTTCCTAACCTTGAAGCTTCAGGCAAGTTGAAGACAGGAAAGTAATTGCCTAAAGGTAACATTTTCTTCTACATTTCCCTTGCGCATAGCGAACATTTACCTAGCAGGTGAATTTGATGCGGTGGTAGACGTAGAAAGCCAAATCCTCGTATGCCGTTGGTTAGGACAACCGTGAAGTAACAGTGGCCACGAACTATGATCGAATGGAGCCAGTAAGTCAAGTGCAGAGTTGGCAGAAATTGAAGAAATACAAAAAAGGCAAAGTTTTGAAGGAAGCATGCAAAAAAAAATCGGTTGCCCAGCGTGCCAACACGAAATTATAATTTGGGAATGGGTGGAGTAGACATCCATGATAATGTTATACAAAATTATCGGGTCGAAATTCGGTCAAAGAAGTGGTACTGGCCTTTATTTGCATCTTGCCTGAGCAGCACTCTTTTAAATGGATGGAAGTTGCTATGCTTCTTTAGGAAGTACGAGCATGATATGGGAAACCAGATGACTAGGCGACAGAGAAAACCTTCCCAGAAGGTATTCCGTGTGGAGGTTACCCGTACTCTTTTATTGTCTTTTCCAAATCAGGTGCTAACTTATGGATATACCGGTATCGAACCTGGTTATGAATTGGCTAAGCTCAGTAGAAAGGTAAAGCAGATGAGATTCGTGTACGATCAGGGGTGGGCAGCTCCTTTGATCATCAGCTCGTCCATTGGTTAGGAGGTTGGAAAAGGTCAACACACAATTATAACACATGGGTAGAAAGGCACAAGGTATATTAATCATCACGAGAAATACAGGGTTGACAATGATCTCTCTACTCTCTTCCTAAATTGACGACAGGATGAAGCGTGGATTTTACATGAATTTATTTGGTTGAACACAAGAAAGGGGGTTTACTGAGAAAGCTTACGATTCCTGGTTCGGAAGATGGGTGGTGGCATGACGTATCGAGCTGGCACTGCCCGTGCCCCAAAGGGCCGGTGATACAGTGCTGGTGTGGTGAAGCACAAAATGATCGGACGGAAGCGTGGTCCGACGAACAAAGGTTAACTTAGAATGTTAAATCATGTTAGTGACTTGACTGCGCGTGATATTAATTATTTACTGGGACAAGATCACGTCTGTTCCTATTATTACGTAATCTGCGCGCTCGAACATTGCGAGCGTTTGCGGTTCTAGACTGGGGAGCGCGGGAAGCGTGACCGACCGAGGCCCGAGTGGAATTGAGACTCGCGCGTGGCGGAGCGTTGCGAGCTCTGCTAGCGGTGACTGACTGGGTGGTCTGTCCGAACACGCGGTTGCCAGCTGCGGAAGCAATCGGGTAACCAAGCTTCATTTAATTTAAGGTAACCATCCTTCTAACTTATAGGGAGACTTGTATTACGTAACACATTCCCCCTCCGCCAGTAAAAGGCGACGTGGTAATGAAGCTTTAGGCGCTAAAAATCCTCTTCATCTTGTCGTGAGGGAAGTAGAGAGAGAAGAAAGTGTTGATTTACAAAGAAAAGATACATGGTTATGCAATGATGAAAAGACAACATACAAGGTTATGCAATGATGAAAAGACAACAAACAAGGTTATGCAGTGATGAAAAGAACAACATACAAGGTTATGCAGTGATGAAAAGACAACATACAAGTTTATGCAGTGATGAAAAAACAACATACAAGGTTATGCAGTGATGAAAAGAACAAAAAAGGACTCTAAAATTTCATTGGTCTGTAAGCTAAGTTTGAAGAGCGTAGTGTTTTCGTAGAGTACCAAGTAGACGTAATTTCACTGAAGTTATAAAAGTTACATTTTCACTGTAACTTGACCCATTTGAGATTGCACTCAAGTATCACTAGGGCCATAGAAATTGAACTGTGCTTCTTGGTTGTGGTTGAGAGATGGTGATGCGGAGGGCCAGAAGTATCCGGATTTTGTTGTTGTACCAGCGTGAATTCCATTATGCTGCGGTGGAGCAGTGTTTGTCAAGGTGAAATGGAGTTGGTAATAACATGGAGTAATACCAGTAAGTTGATTGATGGTTGATGCGTGTAATGGTTATTATGTTGAGTTTGCGCATCGGCAAGTGGTTGGTTTGTACAAATGGCAAGTGGTTGATTTGTACGACGGCCAGTAGTTGATTTGCACAAACGGCAAGTGGTTGATTGCACAACGGCAAGTGGTTGATTGCACAACGGCAAGTGGTTGATTTGCACAAACGGCAAGTGGTTGATTGCACAAACGGCAAGTGGTTGATTTGCACAACGGCAAGTGGTTGATTGCACAAATGGCAGGTGGTTGATTTGCACAACGGCAAGTGGTTGATTTGCACAAACGGCAAGTGGTTGATTTGCACAACGGCAAGTGGTTGATTTGCACAAACAGCAAGTGGTTGATTTTCACAACGGCAAGTGGTTGATTGCAGGAACATAATTAACCTTGATCTGGCATGTTCTGAGTTTGGTTCTTTTGAATGTGGTTTGAATGATGAGACAACTTGATTTGCAACTGCACGCACGACTCACACCTAATTTGGGTGCGGTCGGGTGTTTTTGGTACGCAGAGATTGGAGAGATGTGAGTGATGGAATGAAGGCGGCAAAGAAGAGAAGCTCAGCTTGCAGGTGATGAGGAGGGCTGCTGGTCTTCTTTTTAATCCAGGGACAGGTTATTATTAGAGCCAAAATTCTTGAAGTTTACCTGCCTAGTAGACCAATGATGCAAAACGTTTGGAGAGAAACAAATTGTGTTCAAGAGAAAAGACAAAAAGACAAAAAAAACGTCGTTGGTTAGAGAGAGTAGAGAGTAGAGAGAGATAATATGCCGACTATGCCATGAGTATCCCGAGATTGGGGAGACAAAAAACTATCACGACTGGCGTGAGGTTACCTATTTGATATACAAGGTATAGGTAGGTGGTTGTACAGTAGTAACACCAAGTTTCTGAAAGAAGTTGGCCTTCCATGGCCTGTGTTAGCGCTTGAGCGATAACAACTTACGACTTTCAAAATTAAAAGAAATGTGTTGATTACCTAGGTATGGGGTGAAAAGGAGAGATTTGAAGCAAATTTCATGGATAAAGATTGTCTTATAGACAGACGATACGCTATGTGCGTAGGGTACACCTTCCAGATTCATGAAATTAACCTCAAAGATAATGAGGGATGAAAAAAAAATGGCGTTGAGCGAGAAGGTCTGCTGGTGATGGAGCTGATTCTCCGTTCGATCTCTTTCAGAGAACGAAATGTGGTCAACCAGCAGATTTCCTAACCTTTACAAATGTACAAGAGTTTGATGGAGGGGAGAAGGATGGAGGATTGAGTAGCGAAAATTGATAGTGACTGAGCTAATTCCCAATTCGATCTCTATGTGAGGACGAAATATATCAACCAGCAAATTTCCTAACTCTTTACACAAATATACATGAATTTGATGAAAAGGTGAAGGAGAATACACAGTAATAACAATCTAATCTTTCACGTGTATTTGGTGAAAGATTAGAGGTCGTATTTAATCTTCTACAGTTTGTGAGAACATGACAGACCCTTGCTCAAGCTTCACAAACCTGGGAGTTTTTCTTATTCGTCTCCCAGACAACGAGTTAGGTGGTTTTGTGTCACTGTCTCAATTAACTCCCACGACACGATACCTCATAACCAACAGTGAAGCTGATGGCTAGTCCATGGTCAATGGATAGTGGATGGTTCTTGGGTCCGCTGACAAGAAGTCCACAGGTATCAGTTAGCGTAAAAAATTGCTGAATGCACAGCTTCATGTTTGTTTGAAGAGATAAAAAAAATTCTCACTACAGTGAAGGACATTTCCCTCAGTGTCATGAGTTATACAAAAAGGGTCCCAATTAAGGGTGACAAGTCAGGGTAAAATGATCTACGTCCGGTAGAACAAGTACATAGTGTCAACTTATTTAAAGAAAACAACAACAAGATATTGTATCGTTCGCACGAATCATGGTAAGTATTATGACGTCTCCACGTCTCATGTAGAAATTGAACGAATTACGAAAGAACCCTAGTATTGAAAGGAAAGGTACAACATAGATATTTATAACCATTTAATGGAACAAATTATCTCTTTGGCCACAGTGTATGTAAGCCAGTAAAAAAAGTAATTATAACGAACTTCTCGTATCATGGTAGATATTATGACATTCTCATGTATAGTGTTAGATTTTATAACGATCCCTCGTCTCATGGTGGATATTGTAACATTCTCATGTATCATGAAAATAACATATCAACGTTCAATAATAAAAAAATACCATTTCAATACCGGAAAAAAGATACATACACAATGTCAAAAACAATCAAGTAGTGGCTATTGGTATTATCAAAAAATGACGACGGCATAGCCTTTGGTTGGGTTTATGCGTTAAGTTGGCAATAATACAAGACATATGCCAACAAGGATGTCTTAAACAAGACACAAGTATAGCAAAAGAGACCTATTTGGTTTTACTAACTCTTTGCTTACAAAATGTTTGTAGTGGTTTATTTAAGACCTTTTAGGGTTTTACTTACTTAAAATGATCAAACAAAAAACAAGGAAACACACTTGGTGTTGCCAAAATTGCCACAAACATGAATGTTGTGAACTTTATGATACAAATTTGATACAGAAGGCACCTAGAGACACAGGATGACTTAATATGAGTGACCTGGCTCGGTGTATTTGACAAGGCAAATTAATGCTTATTTAAGTCAAAATCTAGTACATAATATAACAAATTGGGGTCAGGAAGTTGAGATCTTAAGATTTTACAAACTCAATGTGACCGAAAGGTGTTATGTATGATACAATGTTATTGATGAGGAGGACAATTCGGCGTTTGTTCTCCTTTACAATAACCTTTTTCAGAATTGACGTGTCAATATCAAATTCTGAAAAAACAACAAATTAGAGCAAATGGGAATGTTGAGCGCCATTCAATTTTTTAGAAAAAACTGAAAAAACTTTAAAACAAAGTCATTGTAACTTTTTATTTGTTACACCTATGTAAACTTGAATCAAATGACGATACCAAACTGGAATTTACACACGCATTATGATTACAAGTTACAGGGGTAGAATATTCACCTCAATTGGGTGTGTGTTGCAAAGGGTCATTGTTTTATGTACGATGGAACCCATTGGAACAAATGTGACGAACAAATGTGAAGAACAATGCGAAAAACAATGTGAAAGAACAATGTGAAGAACAAGAGAGAGAAAAAAAAAAATTTACATACAATGTTGTACGTGACTTTTTGTGGTAGTTACGACAAAAAATAGTTATGTATTTAGTGTCGTAAGTGTCAGAATGGTAATGACTAACAAATGATGTCCAGGGTCATGACTCCGGGAGCATAAATTGTTTTGGGAGGCGGAAAAAGTCTCTTGACTAGAATGATCAGTTCCAGAGAAGGTACGTACAAAATATGAGTACAAATTAAATACATTACACGGTGAGGTGTGACAAGGAAACAAAATAACAAAGGGTTTTATACAAAAGAGCATAGTTGTACAAGTATGGGTGAGAAATGATTTAAAACCACAGTTGACACTTCTGTCTTTTAGAAAAAAAAGGTTACCTTGCAGAGGTCGAAAAAAAGCGAGTTTTTATATGAAACTAACGCGTTAAGACATGCTGTTTGTCTGCACGAGGGCCAAATCTCGTGGGACAAAGGTAGAGCCAAAAGTTTGTTAGTTATGTGAGTGTGACCTAGTGAAGGTGGTGTCTGTTGTGTCCACACTTCCTAGTTTGACAATATCTTTTACGTGATAGTTGCCGATGTGTTTACCAGAGGCATCCGATAGGGTGTATACTACATCGGAGATTTTTCTCAGGACTTTTGCTTTAATAAAGCGAGGAGCTAGTTTTGCAGAGAAATACAGAGCACCTTGTGAGAGTGTGTTGTTGCGTCTCCAAACTATGTCGTTTTCCTTAAAGGTAACATGTTTCCTGCGTAAATTGTATCTGTTTGCACTCTTTTTGTGAGCAAGTATCAACGCATCTGTGACTTCGCTGTAGATAGCGGAAAGTTCTTCAAGACGGTGAGCATAGTTCTCTGATGGGTTACCAGTAGAAGGAGAAAAAGATGATGGGAGGCTAGCGTCCCAATGCAAGGAGCCATGGACAATTTGTTCCATACCATGTTTGAGGAAGAAAGGGGTGTACCCAGTAGTGAGGTTCACTGTATTGTTTAGTGCAGCTTGAATTTTTTCTAGATTTTTGCACCATGTTCGTTGATCTTTGTCAACCAGGATTGCCAAAGCTGTGTTGATGGTCTGGTTGTAACGCTCTACCGTATTATTTTGAGGCGTGTAAAGGGTATTATAGAAAATATCTTTTATGCCATATTTGGCCAGAAATTCCTTGAATTCCAGAGCTATGAATTGTTTTCCATTGTCGCAAATGATGGTGCGAGGAGTGCCGTAGGGGATAAAAATGTTTTTTTCTAACAAGTTTATGATTGCAGAGGCTGTGGCTCTTTTTAATGGGAAGATCCAACAGAACTTGGTGAATACATCCACTATGCTAAGTATATGCATGTTTCCGGCGTAGCTTCTGGGAAAAGGGCCGATGAGATCCATAGAGAATGATTGTAATGGCCTGTCTGCTCGTTTGGGGTTATTCATGAGACCAGATGGGGGTGCAGTACTATGTTTGTATACTTTGCAAATGTCGCACTTAGAGATGTAGTTGCGAACTTGTTTAAACAGGCCTGGCCAGTAATATCTTAAGGCTATCTTCTTATAGGTTTTGAAAGTTCCTGTGTGTATGGATCCGGGGCCGCTGTGATTGTCGATGATTATTTTTTGTGTGTCCTCTGAGGGAATGACTAACTTCCAAGCATAGTCCTCGAGTATAGACAGTGGTGGTTTGCAGTTACGATATAACCGACCTTCTTTTATAATAAAGTTGGGAAATTTTTGCGGGTTGTTCCTGCATTCCTCGTAGGTTTTTAAATACCAAGTGTCTTTGGTGGTAGGAGTTGGTGTTGCTTCTTCGGAGGTCAGAGTGGCGAGTTCTATTCTTGAGAGGGCGTCTGGGACAATATTGTCTGCGCCTTTACGATGGATGACATCAAAGGTGTATTGTGATAGACGAGACGACCAGCGGGCCAATCTACCAGATGGGTTGCTTAATGATACCAACCATTTTAGGCTACTGTGATCGGTGATGACTGAGAACTTACTGCCTTCGATATAGCCGCGGAAATGGTGGATAGAATCCATGACTGCGAGTAGTTCCTTTTCAGTTATCCCATAGTTTTTTTCGTGTTTGTTTAGACTACGAGAGAAGTATGCCACTGGGTGTTCGCCGTCGGGGAATTCTTGTGTTAGGACTCCGCCGATTCCAACATTGGAGGCGTCTGTATGCAGGGTGAAAGGCAGATTGAAATCTGGACAGTTTAGTACCGGTGCAGATTGCAGTGCTGTTTTTAGAGAGGTGAAAGCCTTTTCAGTTTCGGCAGACCAAGCGAAGTTACTGACACCTTTACGGGTACCGGTAATTTTATTAAGGGGGGCCGCTATTGTGGAGAAATCCCTTATGAATCTTCTGTAGTATCCGGCGAGACCAAGGAAACCTTTAACTTCTTTAGCATTCTTTGGCCTGGGAAAGTTTGTCATAGCTTCGACTTTGGCAGGGTCGGTCCTTAGACCTTTTTCGTCTATTACAAAGCCGAGGTAGCGTAGGCGTGATTTGCAAAATTCGGATTTCTTTAGGTTGATTGATAATCCGACAAACTTGAGTTGTTGGAATACTCTTTCTAGGGTGGCGATGTGTTTTTCAAACGTGTCGCTGATGATTATTAGGTCGTCCAAGTAGCAGAACAAATAATTGACGGATTCGGGGCCGAACAGTCTGTCCATCAGTCTTTGTAGCTCAGCAGGGCTGTTTTTTAAACCGAAAGGGAGTCTCTTAAAGTGGAACATTCCTCTGCCGGGCACTACGAATGCTGTTTTTTCACATGAAACTTCATCCAGAGGTATCTGCCAGAATGCTTTGGACAGATCTATTGAAGAGATGAATTTTGCGTTGCGTAGTTTATCCAGGATTGCGTGTACAAGCGGAAGTGGGTACGCGTCAGCCTCAGTGCAGGCATTTAGTCTTCTACTGTCGAGGCAGAATCGGGCGGAACCGTCTTTTTTGGATACCAAGAGTGTGGGGTTGATCCAGGGGCTTCTGCTGGGAACCACGATGCCCATATTTAACATATCATCGAGTTCCTTCTCCAACAGTTTTAGTTTCTGGGGAGCCAAATTGTAGTATCTTTGTTTGATAGGTGGTCCATTTGTCTTGATGTGATGTTTGACTAAATTTGTCAAACCAAGTCCACACTTTTCGAACGAGATTGATTCAAATTTCTTGATCATGCTTTCCAGTTGTTCGGCCTGTGGTGGGTGAAGGTTCTCGTACGGAATTATTGTACGGATTTCGTTGATTGAGGTGGTGGGTGTGGTGTTGTTGCATGGGTTGAAAACCTGGGGTGCAATGTTGAATGCTTTCCAAAAATCAACTCCAAGAATAAATTTCTGGGTGATGGTTGGTACAATTAGAAAATTTATTGGAATTGATTTACTTCCACACTTGACAGGTAGGACAATTGCTCCTGTGACTTTTTGAGTGTTGTTGTCTGCAGTGGTGACGAAAGCGGGGTGTTTGTTGATTGTGAATCCATTGTTGACAAAGGGGATGTGGGCGTTACCGCCGAGGCAGCTAACTGAAGCTCCACTATCCAGTAGTCCAGAGAAGACGACGTCATTAACAGAAAATTGCGCGTATGGGCGACCATCTTTAGCTTGAGTGCAGCTTACTGTAGAAAGTTGTAAGGCCTCTTTGAAATATGCAATGTGTTTCAACCACTCGGTTTTTTTTTTTTTTTTTGATTTTATGGATTCTTTCGTAATCCTCTAACTAGCTAGGGCTTATAACAATACCCTTCATGTTTCTAGCTGACTAGTACTGCGGCTCATTTGGCCTTATTACTATTACCATCTGATGGTTGTATTTAATTGACTGAATTTATGTTACATTAATGAGTTTTATGAGGAAAAATTCTTAACTGGATAAAAAACCTCATACAAATGACAAGAAAAAGAAAAACAATAAGTTCTGAACTTTTTACTCTGTTTTACCTTTATGAATTACTGAATGTAAATATTTCATTTTTTCATACTTTGGCTGCGTCCTTTTCGCTTCGGAGGTCTGTTACATCTACCTGTGGTGAGAAAAAGGCATTTGGAAGAAAAACGTGTGGTCTAAAAACATTTTATTATGTTAAAAAGGATACTTTGCGCTAATAATCTTCGTCTTCTAATTCTTCATTGGCGCTGTCGACATTCTCATGGAACTTCATGATTAGGTGTTTTGGCATCCTGTGTTTGTAGTTGAATGCGAGATCCGCTGGCGAGTTATAATTACCCAGCGCTTTAATTAACGGATTATCCGGGTTCAGAGTGTTGTAGAAACGTGATGTGAGTTGGTATGCGTGCTCCTGTAATGTAGGTATATCTTCTCGTTCGTGTATTTTTTTGAGGTTTGTGTATCGTGGGGTGTTGTAGGCTATTTTAATGCATTTGTTTTGAGTAACTTGAAGTTTGTTATATGTTGTGTATGCAATATTACTCCAAACCGGTAAAGCGTACGTTAGCGCCGGGCGAATTAGACTGAGGTACAGATGTATTTTCTTCCTTTTAGCTAGCGAGCTCTTTCTGTTGAATATTGGGCTTATCGAACCTATCGCTTTTTGAGTTTTTGCCGTTGCTATGGCGATGTGAGTTTTCCAATTCAGTTTTGTGTCCATTGTGAGTCCCAGGTACTTAACTTCGGATTTCCAATCTAGATGCTTTCCGCCCATGAGAATTTTATCTTGCGGGATGTTATTTTTGCATTTTCGTGTGAAGGTTATCGCTTCAGTTTTAGTCTCGTTTAGCTTCAGCCGCCATTTTTTGTAGTATTCGGTGAGCGTGTCGAGGCCTCGCTGTACGTATTTCACTGCCATTTTGGGCTTTCTTGAGGTAGCGTAGACTGCTACATCGTCGGCGTAAATTGCTTTGTTGCATTTCTCATTTAGCGGGGGTATATCGTGGGTATATAGATTGAAAAAGTGCGGTCCGAGTAAACTTCCCTGCGGGACTCCTTTAGGTATTTTTCTTCTTGTTGATGTAGCATCGCCCACTTTGACCGTGAAGGTTCGGTTTTCTAAGTACGACTGCGCAATTCTTATGATGTATATTGGCGTGTTGGTAATGTACATTTTGTATACGAGACCTTCCATCCACACTGTGTCAAAGGCTTTTTCGAGGTCCAATAGTGCCATAACGGTGAAACGTTTATTATTAAATCCTCTAATAATTTGTTCTGCGACACGTGTAAGTTGGTGGGTCGTTGAATGCTTTTTTCGAAAACCGAATTGTTCGTCAGGAAGGGTCTTATTTTGCTCGTGGTGAGGTAGGTACCTGTTTAGGACGACTTGTTCAAGGACTTTGCTCAATGTTGGTAATAAGCTGATAGGGCGATAATTTGACGGATTCGATCGATCTTTGTTTGGCTTGTGAAACGGTAGTACTGACGCATTTTTCCATGATGTCGGGAAGTGGCCAAGTAGAAGGCAGGCGTTGAATATTTTTACAATATAAATTATTGCTCTCTGCGGTAGGTGTTTTAGCAGTATATTATTTATTTGATCTTCGCCTGGGGCCTTATTTGGTTTGAGGCACTTTATGATAAGGGCCACTTCTCTCGGGGTGCAAAGTTTTATGTCCTCCGTTTCGGTCTGCGTTTTTTGGTTCAGTTCTTCCACCGTTTCTGCCACCATGATATTTGTTTCCGGGTCTTCCATCCCGTCTGTTGTCGAGAATGCTTTTTCGAATCCGTCTGCCAATAAATTTGCTTTTTCCTCGTTTGAGAGTGCCAGGACCGGAGAGTTTGGCCACTTCAGGGGCGGAATGCTGTTGTCTTGATGTCGCAGGGCCTTGGACATTCGCCATATTGAGTTGTCTTGAGTACTGAGAGATTCGACTTTCTTTGACCACAGAGTATTTTTCAACGTAGCAATTTCTTCCTTTATTTCCCTTCCGAGGGAATTTACTGCTACTTTGAAGCATGCCTCTCGGGTACTGTGGTAGATCCTGCGTAGTCTATTTTTTTCTGTGATCAAGAATTTTATGTGAGGTGTGAGCTCTACTTGAAAGGGTTTAATTTTCTTATTCTTGATGAATTTATCTCGAGCTTCTTGAATACTTTGAGTGAGGATTGACACGGCTTTTTCTATGCCCTCCGTAGTTGATAGTGTCTCGGATGTTAGATAAATTTTTTCATTAATAAATTTCTTGAAACCCTCCCAATCGGCGTTTTTGTAGTCGAGTTGAGTCCTTGTTATTCTCTCGTGAATTCCGCCTATCGAGAAGCTCACAGGTAGGTGGTCGGAAGGTAGTTTATCCTGTGTAATCAGGGGAGAAGTTGTAGTAATATTTTTCGCCAGTGCAATGTCAAGAGTTGCAGGAAATTTGCTTTTTGTATCGTAACGAGTCGGCCTGTCCGGTGCGAGTAATCTATATTCGTGATTTTCCATATGTTTATATAGGATATTGCCGTTCTTATTGGCTCTTAAATTATTCCAGTACCTATGTTTGGAGTTTAGATCACCTGCTATGAGTACTCTCGTACCTAGTGCCAGTAGTTTGTTAAGATCGCCTCTCGTGATGTTGTTTTTGTTCGAAGGGCAGTACGCCGAGACAATGGTGTGCATCTGGCTATTTATCTCCATCCTGATTACGGTGGCTTCCATATTCTCTAGTACTGGCGTGGGTATCCTCGTTGTCCGGAGACCCTGGCGAGTGAGTATAGCAGTTCCGCCTGCTCTACGAGTCGATGTTGTAGAGGATCTGTCATTTCTGTGTACGTCGAATCCTGGCACTCTGAGTCGGTCTTCTTCTTTGAGGTATGTTTCGCAGAGTAAAACGATGTCAGTCTGTAAGCTGCTAGTGAGCTCTGTTAATTCCTCTATCTTGGCTCGGATGCTACAAGCATTCCACATTAGGATTTTTACCACTGGGCCTTCTTTATCCATTGATGGTGTCGGTGAGAAGTTCCATGAGAATGATCAGCTTCTCTTCTTTGGATGAGCAGGAGGCCAGTCTTCCGCGTACTCTGATGAGGTTGCGGAGTAATGACATTATGTCCTCGTCATCAGAGGAGTTTCCGCTGTTTGGCGCTTGGCGTTGTGTGTTTGGCGCTTGGCGATATTCCGGTGAGGGCGGTGGGGCCCTGCGTGGTTCTTGAGTTTCAGGAGCCTGTTGCTGTTGGTTGCTTCGGCCCGCTACGTCTGCCCAGGACCGGCCATCTACTCGGGCCGCAGGTTTCTGTACACGAGGCTCTGCCTCTTTGCGCCTCTGGGCGTTGGTGTACTCTTGTCTGCGTTGGAGAGCAGCTACATATGCCACCCTGTTGGGGCATTCGCTGTAGTTAGCGGGGTGTGCTCCGCCGCAATTGCAGCAGACGGCCGGCTCTTCTCTATTTGTTTTGGGGCACTCCGGTGTGGCGTGAGCTCCTTCGCATTTTACGCAGCGGGCTACGTGGGCGCAATTTCTGGACCCATGTCCGAAATTTTGGCACCTGTGGCACTGCGTGCCGTATTGGAGGTGGTTACTTCTGTATTTGCGCATTGAGATCCTGCAATGGCACAGGTAGACCACTGCGGCTCTCAAGTGGCCCATATTTGTTTCCTGGCCAAAGTGGGCCAGGTAAAGCGGGTATTCCAGTCCCGGGGTGGTCATCCTGACGACAGTCCTTGCAGGGAAGCCTTGGGCCTCCAAATCTTCCATTATTTCTTCTGGTGTCATATCCGGTAGTCCCCTGATGACGGTCTTCTTGACTTTGTCAGCTTCGGTGGTAAAGGTGTGGAAGGGCCTTTCCTCGCCTCGTAGAGCTGTTGATAGTTGTTTGTGGGCATCTACGGTGCTCACAACGACGCTAATTTTGCCACCTTTATTGTAGCGGAAGTTGAAGCTGGCATTTCCTATATGCCTCTGAACTTCTTCAGTGATTTGTCCATGTGTCATGGATCCTATAGTCATTATAATTGGAGGCACTCTTGTACTCTTCCTGAGTGTGCTCGTAGTCGCTTGCTCTCGGCTGGTGGATGCCACTGGTCCTCTTCTGGTGGACGCCACAGGTCCTGGTGGCGTCGGGCGTCTCTTCTGGGCTGGCGGCGCTGTCTCATGGGATGGCTCGCTTACCTCGTGTAGCGTCTCGTATTTGTTAGGGTGCACCAGCCTAAATACGGGCTTTGGAGGGGAATGAGGGCGCTTAGAGGCCGTAGCCCTGGTCCATTGCACCTCCATTGGTGACGTCGGTCTAGGTGATTGAGATCCGGTGCTGGTGCCGGGCCTCGATGGTGGTCTTGAAGCGGCGCTGGTGCCGGGCCTTGATGGTGATCTTGAAGCGGCGCTGGTGCCGTGGCTCAACGGAGAACGTGGTCCGGCGCTACTGGCCACCGACGTTGCGAAAGTAAACTCTGGTCTGTTTGTCAAAATGTTAATGCGATAGCCTGTGGCACCCTCCGGGAATGTCGTCGGTAGTATTTTGGTGCATTTACTCCTGCGCTCCTTGATTGAGGCGTCCAGGAAGGCTCTCTTCGCGTGTCCGTTCATTATTCGATGTTTGGAGTATTTTGCCGTACGTGGGAGGGGTAGGGGGGAATTCTGAAATAAACTGCAGTAAGATTAGTTATTTGGGCCGATCTGAATGTTGGCAGTGACCGATTGCACCTAGCGCCTTGCGGCTCCAGTTAGCGTCGGTTTGTCACCATTCAGGTCTTCCTTTAGATTTTGCCTATTCTCTGTGTTAACAGTGTCCCAATCCGCCGTGGAACCGATCTTGTTAAGCCGCCAGAGAATCAGGCTAATCGCAAATATTTGAAAAAGTTCGCAAGAAATCGCAAGTCTCAGTTAGGTCCTTTGGGCCGACTTGAAAGTCGGCTAGACCGATTGCCTCGGGCGCCTTACGGCACCAAATAGCGTCGGTTTTTGCCACCTTACAAATCTTCCTTTCAACTTGGTCTATTTTCTGTGCTGACAGTGTCCCAATCCGCCGTGGAACCAAACTTGCCAAACCACCAGAAAATACAGACTAGTCATAAATTCTCTCAACCTCGGCTCTATTCCTCGGCCTCCTCTCTCCTTCGCTCTCTCCTCTCAACCACTCGGTCCATTCAGTAGGCCTAGATATTGAATGAACTTCCGAGGGGTTGAATCTTAGTTTTTCGGAGTTCTCTTGGACCAATTTGGCGGAGGTTTAGAGAAATCTGTAGGTGGTTTTGCAATTAAGTTGTTAGAAGGATGTATTCTTTCAAGATTATTTCTTGATCTTTTGAAGATTTCTCTCAAGTTGTCATGTTGAGGAGAATGGTCACGGGGGCGCTTTTCGTGACCTCTGTTATCTTGAGTATACGAAAGTTTTGCTTTTTTATAGCAAGATGATTGTGAGTGTCCGGTTCTTTTGCAAAAGGTGCAAAACTTCTTCTCGTTAAACTCTGGTTTAATTTGATTGGATGACCGAGAGGCGAGGCTTGGTAGAAGGGGCTCGTTAGAAGTCTTGGTGTTTCTTCTTTTATCTTGATAGTTTTCCAATAGAAGACAGACATCTTTGAGTTGTTCTACTGAGGATATTTTTTGAGAGGTTATTATGTTCTCATATCTTGCTAGGAGGCCATCAGTCAAGATAGGGACTAGCTCTGTTTCAGGGACTGGAGTTGTCAGTTTGATGTTTAGAAGATCTGCTCTCTGGGCGTATTGTGCTACTGTTTCGTTGGAGAATTGTTTGATGGAAAACAGAGTAGACTTAATCCTATGCTGTGTTTCTTTTGGTGCGAAACTTTTCAGGAGTGCAGCTTTGAGTTCGGGCCAGGAGTTTACTTTTTTCTTGTGGATTCTATGCCAGGAGAGTAGCTCGTGCGAGATGAGATCTATGAAGTTACGGTGTAGTATCTCAGTAGGAATGTTGCGTATCGCGGCTGTTTCTTCAATTCGGTCGATAAAATCTTCTACGTTAGTATTGCCGTTGTACTTAATTTTCCATCCAGTTAGGTCGAAGGGTTTTGTGGTTTCCTTGACGGGTGTAATTGGTGGTTTAATTTCTGTGCAAGTAGGTATGCTTGTGTCAGAGATTGTTATACTGCCGGGTTGAAATTGCAGTCTCCTAATATATTTCCTGTTGTAATATGTTGCGTACTTGATCAGGACGTTTTTGGTTTTGTTGAAAGGAGAAATATTCCTGTCTTTTAATTCCTTTTCTAAGCTTTGAGTACTTCGAGAGCAGATTTTGGCTATTATGCCTAAGGTGTTGTTTCGAGGATTCATTTTGTGGCTAGTTGAGTTAGACATTGTGAGAAGAAAAAAGAATTGTCAGAGTGTTGTGGCTGAGTTTTTCAAAAAAGATGAGCTTGTGATGATGGGTGAAGAATTTTGTGAAATTTTTCAAAGTCCCAATATGGAAAAAAAAAAATGGCCAGCGGTTTCCTTGTGTTTTTGATGGAAAAGTTCCTGAGATGTGTGTTTTTTGAAAAAAAAAAATTCCGAAAAATTTCTAAGTCCTTGGTTTGTGAAAAAAAAACGGCGAGGGGTTACCTTGGGATTTTGATGGAAAAGTCCCTGAGATGTGCGTTTTGAAAAAAAATTTGAAAAACTTCAAATTTCCGAAAAATTAAATTTCTCGAAAAAATTTCAAAGTCCTTGATTTGTGAAAAAAACGGCCAGGGGTTACCCTGTGATTTTGATGGAAAAGTCCCTGAGATGTGCGTTTTGAAAAAATTTTCCGAAAAAACTACAAAGTGAGAAAATTTCCGAAAAATAAAATTTCCGAAAAATCAAAATTCCGAAAAATTTCCGAATACAGATTTCGAGGAAGTATTGTTTGTTCTTTCAACAATTAATGGAGGGTTGTTTGTGATTCGTGACCAATTGTCTGAATTTAGGCAGAACCAGCTTTTGGTTATTTACACGCAAGCTTCCTTACATCCCGTCAAAGTTGCGCCAATTAGCAATATGTGACAGATGGGGAATTTCACGTCAACGCGAATCTCAATTATATGTAAAGAGTGGATCGGCTTTCTAGACTTTTTTTAAAAAAAAGGATACTCTACCCACCTTTATTACATATAAAACGAAATTGTCAAATGGCAGAAGGACTTTAATTTCCTTGGTTGTGTTCATGATTAGGCAAGGTATGCTTAAGCAAGGTATGTCTTATATCACATCCACAAACAAGAAATTTATTTTGTATCATGTACAAGATTTGAAATTGTTGAATTGTAGTTTAATGTAGCTCGTTTCCTCTAATAGTTGTACTCGGAAAGTAAACCTTCATGGTTAAGGATCACTATGTGATGTTTGAGGTGTCCGAAAAGAAGTGAATGTTGGTTGCGCACCTTGTGATAGAATACCGGTAATTAAATTTGTCGAGTGACGATTCGTAAAACTTGTAATTTAACACAGAATAGTTTTAATAAAACTTGTAATTTAACACGGTTGTTTTAGATTTGACGCATGGTTTGTAGAACAGCTATGATTTATTGGAAGAAAAACATAGTTATTCAATTGTTAATACAAAGCAAGACATAAAACACAGTGAAAGAGTACAAGATTATTTCCAATTTGACCTCCCGATGGACTATTAATAACCAAAGAAAACCCACGTTGAAGGAGCCAGTGCTAACTTATGGATATACCGGTATCGAACCTGGTTATGAATTGGCTAAGCTCAGTAGAAAGGTAAAGCAGATGAGATTCGTGTACGATCAGGGGTGGGCAGCTCCTTTGATCATCAGCTCGTCCATCGGTTAGGAGGTTGGAAAAGGTCAACACACAATTATAACACATGGGTAGAAAGGCACAAGGTATATTAATCATCACGAGAAATACAGGGTTAACATTGATCTCTCTACTCTCTTCCTAAATTGACGACAGGATGAAGCGTGGATTTTACATGAATTTATTTGGTTGAACACAAGAAAGGGGGTTTACTGAGAAAGCTTACGATTCCTGGTTCGGAAGATGGGTGGCGGCATGACGTATCGAGCTGGCACTGCCCGTGCCCCAAAGGGCCGGTGATACAGTGCTGGTGTGGTGAAGCACAAAATGATCGGACGGAAGCGTGGTCCGACGAACAAAGGTTAACTTAGAATGTTGAATCATGTTAGTGACTTGACTGCGCGTGATATTAATTATTTACTGGGACAAGATCACGTCTGTTCCTATTATTACGTAATCTGCGCGCTCGAACATTGCGAGCGTTTGCGGTTCTAGACTGGGGAGCGCGGGAAGCGTGACCGACCGAGGCCCGAGTGGAATTGAGACTCGCGCGTGGCGGAGCGTTGCGAGCTCTGCTAGCGGTGACTGACTGGGTGGTCTGTCCGAACACGCGGTTGCCAGCTGCGGAAGCAATCGGGTAACCAAGCTTCATTTAATTTAAGGTAACCATCCTTCTAATTTATAGGGAGACTTGTATTACGTAACACAGGTCAATGCCGAATTCGGAGATTCTTGTGTGAAGGAAGAAGGCCATGACGCAGAAGATGGGAATCGTGTGCGTCGAATGCAAGAATTTCATTTGACATATCGTGGCGAATCTCGAATTCGTTGTGCTCCATGTAAAAAAAATCCCGCAGTCTATCGATGCCGGGCCTGCAACCGCGCTCTTCATTTTGACTGCTTCAAACGGTATCACTTAGAGAATAATTTGGTTAGATTTGGTTAGTTTTCTTCATTTTAGAAGGTTTTTTCTAATATTGAATTTTTTGTTATTTTGCGTATTTTCCATTAATAAATTATATTTTCATTGAATTATAAATAATGGCAATTATTTACTTTAAATAATAAATATAAATCATACAGTTTACTGCATTTTACCCATAGTTAACGTAAATTTTGCTTAGGGGGTTACCTCCAAGCGTTGCGTTTAGGCATCAATTTTCTAGACGCTCCGGTGAGAGGGTGGGCGGGCGGATAATTCTAAAACTGATTTTGGGCTCTCCTTTAAGTCTATACTATCGGGTTATAATGATGATTCAAGTTTATAAAAATAAAAAATAAATCATGGAGGTAATGGGTTAAGCCATATTGACATTGCAAAAATCGCTATTATAAAGGCAGTTCAGCAAGTACATTTTTCCGATGATATGAAGTCAGTGAACGACGGCAAGAAAGTACGGCAAGTTCTTGCTAAATTAAATCCATTTATTCAGGACGGTCTCCTAATAGTAGGAGGCAGATTGAGAAACGCCGAACTCGAATTTGATAGTCGTTATCCTATTTTATCACTCCGGAACATATCGCAGGGCAGTCGTTAAATTCTGTCCCCTGCCTACACGATATCTTTTACGTTATCTTAGATTTGGTTAGTTAATTTAGATCTACCACAAGTTTAGTATTGTTATCTTAGATTTAGTTAATTTAGAATTTAGTTCTACAGCAGGTTCAGTATTGTTTATTGAATCCGTTCATAACGTGTTTCTTTTGTTGTATTAGTGACTTTGACCATTGGTGAAGGCAGGGGGCATGCTCTGGCCAGTTATAATTTTTGCATATAGTATTTGGTTCGGTTGTTTCCCGCGTCCCCGCGCCTTTACCTTCAGTCAGTTGTGTTAAAACCACCGCGCCGCGCTGAAAACAGCAAATGTTATACCGCAAAAGATCGCCGTGACAAAGTGCATAAAATAGCAATCTCTAACGCATTGACCATTTCGCAAACCCAATATCACCATTCCCTTTCCTGACCTCTCTTCCAATATTCACAATTACCCTACAGGTGATTACCGCAGAGCAAAGTGGAAGGTGCCGATAGCTTGGAGATATTGGTAAGTCAAATCAAACAAATTCACAAAATATCGCAATTACAGTCCATTCACGCCGCAACAAACATATTCCTACACATTCTGTTGTTTTTCTGTAAACCCATGTGCATCTTTTTTTGTTTCTTGTGAATTAATAATATAGAAAAAAAACTATCTGTTGTTATTTTATTATTTTCGTTTCTCATGTTCACACTTATTATTTTTCATGTTAGTGATGTGCTACTGTAATATATTAAAGCCGTTAAATAAATAAATAAAAATAAGTCGGCTTTATGAAATTCCTGGAACATTTTAAAGAGGGTGTGTTTTTTAATTTTATCAAAGAAATTCGCTTTATTTAACCATTTTGAATTTTATTTTGAAACAACGAAACGAAAGTGGAAAAACACTCAGTGGATGGTGCTTCCCATTTTCGTCACTTTACAAATCAATCATCACTAAGTACCCGCACTTGACAAGTAAATTCATTCTTAATGTTGACATAAATGAAAACACTCATCGTTCAAAACCCCCAAACTCACCTAACTAACCGCTGCAAAGTGAGTAAACTCACTAACAGCACATTTCCGAGACTCCCGTCTACCTATAACTAATGGGGGGTATTGAAAAGGCGGTTCGGGTTGGGAGACTCAATTACTTTGGGAAATATTAAATTCTTCGTGAATCTTCTGAGGTTGTAGAGGCTGAGAGGTGTCAACCTTCAATTTCTGAGCCACAACACGCCGATTGTTCAGTGTAATTTTGAATTTCACTTCAATGTACAAAATATCTTCAGAAAGATAGTGGCTGGTACGGAATGGATCGACGTTAAAACTATGAACAACAACGTGTACATTGTTTATATTGCACATTCGGTTAGACTGCTCTGCCCATAGTACGAAATGTACATCAAGTTGTATGCTCCAGTTCTATGAAGAGAAGGTTTGAAAGTAAAACCTAGGAACTAACTAATTATACTAATATTTTGTTTATTAATTCATTATGTATACGTATAAAAAGGATTTTACATAAAGGTGATACATCATGCAGTGTACATAGGAGAATATCTGTATTATATAGGAATAAATAACAGTATGCAGATGTAATCCAAGTAAGTAAAACATAGATTTATAAATACACAAATATAAAACTTTGCTTACACTTGAAGAAATAATGAAAAAATAAACATGAAACAATAATAGTACAACGTGACTGTAACATCCTACTGGTTAGTGTGTGTGTCTGATCATTGGTTGTCTGTGTGTATTTTTTGTATTTATTTATTTATTAAATAATTAATCAATTTACAGTATGATAGTATTACAGAGTATAGTAAATAATGTTAACTAAAATAATTCATACAATCAGTTTTCACTGCTTTTGATTTGTTAATGTTCCTCTTCTATAGAAGCTGGCGCTTGTGTCTAGAAGAGATGAAGCATGAAAATTTAGAATTTTTAGTTTTTGTAATTATGAATATTAAAATTTATAATTAATTAAAAAGATAGTTTCATCATTTATTTTATACATATCTCTAGTTAGAAGCATAAATTAATACAACTCAGTAGTTTGGTCTCCCTCTTACAAAATTCACATTATTAACATTGAGCGAATACAAAAAAAATTTCTACGTTTTATAAATTTTAAATTAAATATCCAACTAGAAGACTTACAATATCATTTTTTATTAAACACTTTAAAAATACACGCATTGGAAGACAGGCGTAGAATAAACGACTTAATTTTTTTATTCAAGATTCTTAACTCTAAATTCGACTGTTGCGAACTTCTGCAACTGAATGCAAAGGGCACATAAATGTGCAGGAACGGATAGGAAGGTAGGACCAAAGGACAACAATACTCCTTCAAGACAGTGATCGCAGGTATGTGTGTGAGATGTTTGTGTAAATTGATGTATAATGTGTATTGCGTATTGGCGCAACCACTAAATGTTCAAAAATAAATCATTTTGTTCACACCATTGATGAAGTTGTTCTAAGTTAGTCTGTAAAATTTGGATATCGCCTAAATTTCGTATTCCTTTATACATTTTAAGTCGTCTGGTAATAATAGGACTTCAACATCTTTACATAAGTCAACAATGTCATTGATGAATAATAAGAAAAATATTGAGCCGAGATGGGACCCTTGAGGCACCCCACTTGTGGCCTCAAATAGATAAGATTGTACAAAATTAATCTTTACACAAATGAAAAAATATCTTTGTTTTAAACCACTTTATTACATTTATATACGTCGACCGGTTTCGGTTGAACTCAACCTTCATCAGGACAGTACAAATATAAACTAAAATATAATACAGAGGAAGATTATTAAGTAAACAATAAAGAAAGAGAAAGTATATAAATGTGAGGGAGAGAGCATCAGGGCAGCGGAGTAGGTAGTGAGGTCGGGGAGGGGTGGGGATTACCCAGGGAGAAAGGAAACATCTTTAAAATAGGGCTTTTAGTTAGTTCTATCTGTTTGTTTAAAATTGGGTAATTATTTTTATTTTTATTTGCTTTTGAGATTTCCAATGATTCTAAGTTATTGAGACGTATTCCTATTTTATTTTTATGTAGTATTTGAACTCCTGTCGTTCTATTAAATGTATGATTAGTATTAATTAGGTGTTCGGCAAATTCTGAAAAACCGCTATTTGTTAAACACCTGACATGTTCTTTTACTCGAATATTTACATTACGCGCGGTTTTACCAATATATATTGAAAAAATTTTGTGTATTTGGACGGGCACAGAGCGCCAGTTAAACACTTTCCTGACACTCCTTAATTCCTTCCACTCACAAATCCAGTTCACATTAGAGATGGGCATAAATTCCAGCTTAAACTTTCTAGATCTTTCTTTGTCTATCGTTAAAAATAGAATTAACTTCAACATTTTTAGAAAACCTACATTTACTGACACCGTAATCCATAATACCTCCAATCACCCTATCTCACATAAACATTCCTCCTTTCACAGCATGATCCACCGGCTAGTCACCATCCCATTATCTAATAATAATTTTTCCAACGAACTCCTTACAATAAAACAAATAGCTAATAACAACGGTTATCACTCTGATCTTATTGATAAAATCCTTTCAAAAAAACTTCGCCGAATCGCAACAAATAAATTTCTATATAATGCTCTACCAACTATTAATAATAATAATTTAACTACCCAATGGCGTAGAATTTTGTTCATAAGTAAATTTTCTTCCCTTTGCACATCTAAACTTCCATCAGAAATTAGGCCGGCCTTCTATACTAATAATAACTTAGCCAAATTTTTAAATAATTGTAAAGATAAAGAAGATACGTTTAGCCACTCTGGGATCAACAAACTTAATTGCAACGATTGTCCGGCAATATATATTGGTAAAACCGCGCGTAATGTAAATATTCGAGTAAAAGAACATGTCAGGTGTTTAACAAATAGCGGGTTTTCAGAATTTGCCGAACACCTAATTAATACTCATCATACATTTAATAGAACGACAGGAGTTCAAATACTACATGAAAATAAAAAAAGGAATACGTCTCAATAACTTAGAATCATTAGAATTTTAAACAAACAGATAGAACTAACTAAAAGCCCTATTTAAAGATGTTTCCTTTCTCCCTGGGTAATCCCCACCCCTCCCCGACCCCACTACCTACTCAGCTGCCCTGATGCTATCTCCCTCACATTTATATACTTTCTCTTTCTTTATTGTTTACTTAATAATCTTCCTCTGTATTATATTTTAGTTTATATTTGTACTGTCCTGATGAAGGTTGAGTTCAACCGAAACCGGTCGACGTATATAAATGTAATAAAGTGGTTTAAAACAAAGATATTCTTTCATTTGTGTAATAATGTCAAGCCACAAAGTGTTTGCTTCCTTCGATAATTTAATCTTTACACTTAGCCCCCTTTTACGAAGGTAACTAACAATACAACTAAATAATTTATCTTTGATGCCCAGCAATCGGAGTTTATATATAAGTTTGTGATATCGAACCTTCTCAAAAGCTTTACTAAAAACCGATGTTTATAGTGTCTGTGATGATTTGAACTTTCCCAAGTTTTCACACCCGAAAAGAAAATCCCTACCCTAGGAAAAAAGGAAAATTACTAACACAATAAGAAATACAGAGGAAAAAAAGGATGCCGGCGACATCTGGCGGATATTTTTGGACTAACTACAGGAAACTGTAATTAGAAAAGAGGCGTAGTTTATGGGAGTGACGATCACACATAGCAATCAATCAAAGATAGATGCACTAGGACAAAGGAATGATTTATTATCTCTTTGTCTTAAAATAGTGATTCGGAAAAATAACAATAATCATTCTCCTTTGTTTCAAAATAAAAGGGAGTAATAATAAAATGACTAGTTTATATTTTGTCTAAATAATAATATTAAATAATTTATCTTTGTTTGCGATATCTTCCGGAAAAAAAAAATAATTTCAGTCCTTACATCAGCCGGAATAATTACGAAAATTAAATCAATACCTTAAAGCCGCGGTCAAATTGAAAAAAAAGGTAGTCACGAATAAATTTAGTTAGACTACATTATTAACGGCAAGTAGGTAGAATTTGAAGCTTTGATTGCAAATATCGTTGTTTTACCCGATTGGAATATTTTCACGAAAAATCAAGGCCAGGAGAGTTTAAAATCAAAATATTAAATTTCAGAAATCATAAGAGACAGCGTTCCAGGAAGCCGAGAAGGGAGAGATTAACAAGCGAAATCTTATAATATTTTATATAACAGGTTATGAAACCGGTGCAGTCTCTGGTTACGAAAATTGCAGCAAACTAGATCTACCCCAAGAATTAGGTACATATGATACCTATTACATGGTATAACTTTCTGCCTCTTCACATATAAAGATGTATATATCACGAATACCTACTCTCACAGTGGTCTACCGCGACCAAATACCTATTACCACATCCGTGTCAAACACAAATACTTACTTCTAAATATCTTTTTCAAAATTAGGTAAACCTTATTTACCTAAATGTACTATGAAAATCAAAACAATAACGAATGATCGACCTTTCTAAACTATAAACTGATAGCAGATATAACGTCCCACTGATAACAGATAAATTACACACAAGGAATTCATAAAACCTTACTAGGTTAAGGTCCCTTTAAATAAACAAACAGCATTCCAGCTGTTATGAACTCAATTAGGGCAGGTTTTTCAACACAAATTTGTCAAACTAAATTTCAACAAACAATGAAGTGTGTACCTAACAAGTGCATATTTAGGTTCCCAGTATCAATCAACCATGAGATGATAGTTCTCTATAGTAAAATTATCAACCAAAACCAAACGTATGTCTATTATGTGTATTGTATATCTTAATATTTATATTAGAATATATCTAAACGGGTTAACCCGACTATGGATGGTGATAGATCCATATCTCGGCACTCCCTGGTCTGGGATGTATTATCTAAAGTAATACATTGCAGATTATAAAAAAAAACGTATGTTTACATATATATCTTCTTATGTACTGTTCAATTGGGCAATGTAGAACCATGGTTATAGCAACCATTTTACAGTGCCTGCTTGGAGGTGATGTCTGGCCTAGGAAACCACACGTCACAACAACCGTCAGTATATGATTGATCAGAAGACGAAACCGGTTCGCTTCAGTAAAAGTTATTACCGGAAGTGAAGAAATCTGGGGGTCTCAGAACTCAGGAAGAAGCTTTACTGACATACACGACGGCAAAGGAGGATAACATGAAGCACGGTGTCCCGCAAGAAGAGGGCGAAACCGGTCTCGTTTTCCGCGCCACATGGGTGTATGAAGGCATTGTCCGATCCCTGATCATTTTGGTGACTTTGGCGTCGGAGGAGCCAGATTTCGCAGAGAAAAGTTTATTCCGAGTTCGTTTACTGATCAATACAATTTAATGTTTACTAGCAACTATATAAATCTTTATGTTAGATGGAGGTTGCGGACAGAGAGGACTTCGATTGAAAAAATTGTTACCACTACTAATAATTGAATGTATGTCAAATTTAATATTTCTTTATTTTTGTGTTTATAATAGGTTATGTACACACCATTCATTACTACGGCAAAGGAAATAGTTAGAATTCATGTCTAGGGTCGGAATTAAAACAGAGTAGAAAGATTAGTAAAATTTAGATTGGGTTTAAATGTTTTTGAGTCTTTCAATAGCTGAGTTTTCATTCACTCTACTTTCTAAGAGCTAGGTTACCACACCAACGAATTACATTAACCTTTCCATATCTTAAAACAAAAAAATTACACAACGTTAGATGAAAGATTATTGTACGATAAAGCCACGAAGGTCTTGTTTACTATGTGAAAAATCATAGGGACTCATGGAAGTTTAGGCAATAGAAGTTAGAACCTCCTTACATTTAAAAAAAAAGCTAGGAGCTTTAAACCCACGAAAGGTTAATTTTCACAGTAGATAGAAGGTCATTTCATCTCAATTGGCGGCCGTTTGAAAGATAAAGATAGGTCGAGAGGCTCAGATAGGTAGCTCTGAAAGGCAATTTATCATATTTGGTCCACGTGACCAAGAGTGAAAATACGTTAGAAAGTACTCTGAGTGAAAATCAGAGAGAATTTATTTTCTTTACGTCCATAGTTTAATGTTCTCCATCTCTTTAGGTCGAGACCCATTTCATTACATTGTTTGAGACCAGAGATTCAGATATGTTATATTATACATTATTAAATAACTTAAGGTAGAGCGACCTGTGATGAAGCCATGTTAGTTAGGAACAATAACGTTGTTGATATGTTTTACAATGACATAGATGTGCTAGAGCACTAATTTCTCAAAGAGTTTCGGTAAAGCAGACATTATACACATTGGTTTGTAGTTCGATATATCGCTTTTATCGCCTTTTTAAAAAATAGATGTTATATAACTCTTATTCCGCTGAGCCTGAAAAAAACTCAGAATATAAAAACTTGTTAAAGAGTTTATATGAAAGATATATCAGACTACTAAAACAAGTTATTACAAATATTGGAGGAAAAGCTTTTGAAAGCTTTTTCAAGTAATACTTTCATTTAGATAGGTAGTCCTTTCAATAGGGCTATACTGAGAGTATCTTCAACACTGTAACGAGGCATAAACAATCTTTTTAGGTACGTGAAAAAACCTAATATTCCTCTGGCTGTGTTTTCTACTCTTAACCTCTAGGACCAAACGCTAAAAGCTTGTTTCATGAAGGCTCTTTATTCATTCACAAAGGGGCTAATATAAAAAAATCTTGGTTTCGCTTGAGAGAGAATGAATAAGAAATCTTTTATCGACTATTGTTCATTTAATTTCACTAGAAAACATAAATTTTTCAACGTCAAATAATATCCCAAAGTAAGCACTTTGCATCAAATGCAATTGATAATTCTTTCTGTGGTTTGGAGAATAAAATCTTGAATTTGTTTGAATTTTCTATTATTTACAAATGAATATCCCAACTACCCAATACCCAGATCCAGTGGAATCATAGTTACAGGACTAAGGTTACACGAATAGTAAAATCATAGTTACAGGACCAAGGTTACACCAATAAGAATCATAGTTACAGGACTACGGTTACACCAATAATAATCATAGTTACAGGACTACGATTACACCAATAGTAATTATAAGAATGACTACGCTGAAGATAAAAGTTTTTCAAGCAAAATAAAACGTTTATTAAAAAAATTAAAAAGAGATAATGTCAACATGATTAGATAGTTCTATGCGAATAACCGTGTAACGGCGGAGAGTTAAAATCAGCTAGGAGCGTCTAAGTAATTTTACAAACCATGAGATTTTCTTCGAATTTCATTTTGAAGGAAAGTTTTCCAGATACTAAAGAAAGTTTTTTGAAGTTATCCAATAAGTTTCGTAACAAAGTCCGAGAAAAAATATACCACTATTTTTAATCCCGTTGTTCAAGATTCTATCGATTTTATTTCTTCAAAGACCAAAAAATGCCTTCAAAAACTTTTGAAATGCTTTTAAATGAAAACTATATTTAATGTTAAATGAAAATTATTTCAATATCTGGCCAATTTATCAAAATGCATTAGAAACATACAGAAGAAATAATCAGTTAAGTTGCCGCTGGGAACGAAAACCTATTAATACAAGAACATAAGCAAGTAGGTATCTATTTACAAAGTAGCATCTAAAGCTATAATATTTTTAAGATCTACCTCTTCTGAAATCCGTTTATTACCATTTTCGGTTTTACTGGGCCGCTTTTATTTCAAATTAAATATAAGGGTGGAGCCAATGGAACCATCTCTATCACTTTCCAAAAGAAGAACATGGGCTAGTTTTATAATTTAATAAAACTTTATAAAACGTAACGATAATAATTTTATCGGCAGGAATTCAGAAAATATTTTGATAAAATAAAACCATGAAGGTTTTGGCAAATGAATTGAGATGAAAATAATATAAGAGAATTACCAACATTCATTAGGTTCTAGAGTCATAAACGTTTGCTGAACATTATGGTATGGGAGATGCGATCTTTCAAATGCTTCTTTGGGATTGCTTTGTAACTCAGTCAGCGTCAGTAACTCTTTAATATCACAGTCAGAGACTGAGATTAAAGTGTTTTTTAAATTCTTCAATTATTGCTAAATTACATTTGAATTACATTGATTAAAATTTAAATTGAATGAAAATCTAAACGTTGTTTGGTGATTAATTATTATATTTCAATCTTTGGTAGGGTTCTTCAAGGAAAAGGAAAGAATTGAAGTTCTGGGAAGGAAACAGGTATGAGGTATGAGTAGGAATCTAGGGATCAGTGTGTCCAGGAGTGACGGAGAAATGAATCCATCCCTTCCACTGCGCAGGACGATGATTCGAGAGAAACCAGCTGAAGCGGCCGAAGGATCTCCCTAAAACGGCTAAATAAAACCTAAACATAATAACATCTGCGTTTATTTATTTTAATGTATTTTATTTATTTGTGTTTTTCTAATGTTGTCTTTCCCGAAATGAGTTTTATAAACTCACTGGGAATAATACATTATTACTTTGTTATCATTTTGTAATGTATTATCTTGTAAGAAAAAAAAAATAAACAAAACAAAAATTATCATCTTTTTTAAAATCAACCGTTTCAAACGGTTTCTTCAACATGATACAAAGAATTCTGGAAATAAATACATAAGAACAGACAAATAAGTCCCTTTTTAAAATAAATGTAACTAACACGTTATAATTCTGTTATTCAGCTATCTCGGTTGATTGATGCACCTTGATTCTGTTTTTTTTATTTTGTAAAATGAAGTGTCACAAACAAAGATATTAGAAGAACGAGATGTGCTATGAGCAGTTCATACTGTGTGGAATTGTTTTGCCCAGTGTCGCCGGTTTTGTTCACCAATACTACTGCACACCTTCGCTTACGCTAAGGTATCCGCACTAATACATAGAACAGATTTCTGTTCGTACACGTCCCGATACCGTTCAAAGTTCCCTAATTAGGTAGTACTCCGCCTACGGTCCGGCGGCCAACATAGCATATCTCGTTCTTCTAATATCTTTGGTCACAAATATAAGAAAACAATGACCTTCTCTCACCGCTTATTGTTATATTTTTGTCTGCAGTTATTTATCCGTTATTCCGAAGACAGGTTTGGTTTTGAAACACGTAAGTATTTTTTTAATTAAAAATAGCGGTGTGAATACAGTTGGTTATTTTCATTCTTGAAAGATTAGATAACAAAGCATATTAGACTTGGGAACGAGATGTGATTAAATAACTATCCTTAGCACAACTGGATTCGACTTGTCACGACAAGCATTTCAACTCAAACACTCACTCCCCAAAGCTCCCAAAGCCAGCCAGCCCTGCCCAGTTTAATTAATTCCCTACTTCGGCAATACTTCATACGGGCTCATCATTTAATTTAAGGGTACATCTAACTTGTAAAGAATAAGCGATTTCCAATTTCAATGCAACCAAAACTCTTCGTAATCGGGCGGAATACTTCCCCCATACACTGAATACATAATACACAGCCTCGATGTGAGATCTTTACCGATCTGAAAGAAAACTGATGTCGTCAATAAGACATCTCGACTTCTGTGTAATTTTATGTACATTTTTTCGGGAAATAAATAGTTATATGAAAAAAATCATAGATAGTGGAATTAAGAGAAGAAAAACCACGAAAAAAAGATTAAAAATATAAACATAGATAAATTAAAATTAAACAACATTATATGTTATTTTACAAGCAATAATTATTCGCCTGAAACACTCATCCACATTGACGCCAACGGGACTCGAACCCGTGTCCCTTCGATTTCCGGTCGACAGCTCTGACCACTGAGCTATGGCGGCTTATCTCTTATCCGCGAAATAATTCAATATATACTAGTGTCTCATTCAACAATTACTGCTTGTTACATTTTTTATCAAAAAACATTATATGTATAAAAAAATTACACATTAACAATATAATAAAAATAAATCTTACACACCTGAGGGAGATCCTAACTAACCTTTTATTTTATTTTTTTCTAGTATGTATTAAGTAAATTGATCTGAGAATAAAAGGAAAATATGTGATTGTATTATTTTAATGTCATTCTTATAAATGAATGTTGTGTGCAGTCGGTTGTTGAGTTTGGGATGTTAAGTAGATTATCTGCTCTAGAATCATTTCGATATTTGAAAATGTTCCCTTGAAAATAGATATATCTAACTATCGCCAGCAAAACTCTTCTTTGGTCTGGTGTCTAGTGTTGGCTTCAGTGGCCTCATACGAGAACCTCTCAGAAACAAGAAGCGCGCAAGAGAGTTGAACTTGTTCGAGCCTGCGACTGCGGCCGAGAAGCCGAGAAGCGCTGTTTACGATCCAAACACTCAAATCTCAAGGCACTGGTAAGGGCCTGTTCCCACTTCCGTTTTAAAAACGGAGGCGGGTCCCGTTTAAAAACGGATGCCCTAGTGGCTGTAGTGGATGTATGGAGCTGTTCACACTTGTCCGACACGATTTGAAAACGGATCCGACATTTTTTGTCGGATGTATTGCCAGCGCAGCGCGTCCGTTTTCAAATCGTGTCGGAACACGCTCGCTCATATGTAGTGTTGTATGGAGCTGTTCACACTTGTCGTCTAGTCATTCCGGCAGAGTCCCCGCCACACCCCCACCCCTCCCCGCCCGCTCGCAGTCGCAAAGAAGCAGGCACGCTGCGTGCTTGTATTTGGTTTGTTAAGTAAATAAATCAAAACTACAATAATGGATAAGGAAATAAATTCTGAAAACTTAATACCACTGGTCGAAGAAAGAGTGTAGTAATATTTTATTTTTAACTGAATAAAAACAAAACACTTCGTGTACACAACTTTTGTATATCAAAATTTATATTTTAATTTTTTAAAGTTTACTTTTTTTTTAAATTTTAAAGCTTTAATGAGATGCACAATGCATGGAAGAGCGTATTAGTTTAATAAACACATAATAAAAATATTTGAGTTGTTATTGTTTTCTTACTTTAAAATATCGATAGCCTTTCTTCAGGACAAATGCACTCTCTCAATTTTGTATTTTGATATGTTAAAATCTCTGAAACTCATTCCAGTAGATGGTTAAAGGAAGTGTTAGACATTCTCTTAAGCCATTAAGCGCCCTTGAGGTGATTTTCTCATGGTGAAAACGGCGCTATATAAATAATTCAATCATTATTATTCTAAAATAATTAAAGAACTTAAGTTCATCACTTCTCAACTCACCAATTAACACTTGGAAAATTCCTACAGAAAATCATTCGGCTATGATTGGTTGTACCCAAAATTTTCTTTTCACTTTTTTCCTTCTTTTTAATAATTACCACATGACAACAAGAGCTTCATCGTCGTCCATTGTGCACCATTACTGAAGAATGAGCAAATAACATGTTTTGGTTGAATCGACAATTATTTTTTTTCGTAGAGTATGGTCCGTTTTTAAAACGGAAGTGTGAACAGGGCCATTGGCCATCCGTTTTTAAAACGGGACCCGCCTCCGATTTGAAAACGGAAGTGGGAACGGGCCCTTAGTGAGACACTTTCTTAGTGGAAACATATCCGTCAAGATTGCCATAACATCGGTCAAAACTGAGCAAGATTGTTGTAAATTGCCTACTTTTATCCAATTGAAAACCATTTATGAACCTAAAAACTTAAATAAATTAATTGTTCAATTTTATTGGAATAACCCATCTATTTAATATGTCATCGAATAAAAAGAAGTTGACATAACCATAACATTGAAATTTGATGAATTTTTCTAACTTTGGGTAACAAACCGCCCTAAATACATATTTATTATAATACAAATCTATTTAGTTCTCGCCTTCTTACGTAAATAGGTACACAAGTTTGTCGTAATATCGGGACATTGGAGGGACCCACCACTTTCCCGTCCCGGTATAGGTGACTTATTGTCACCCCTTCGGGGCTCTCGCAAGGAAGCTAATTTTTTGGTATAAATGACTCTACAATTTCATAAATAAGGACTCTAGACCTCCAATGTCCCCGCATACATGGTTAGGTGGCGGTATGCAAGCGCCAAACATATACAAGAGGGGAATAATGGTAAAAAAAATTAAAAAATAATGATGAGCTGGTGAAACAGGTAACTGAAAAGTGATGTACATGTTCGGCCGGCACTGCGTCTCCTAAATTAACAAAAGAAATATACATGTATGTAAATGGTCTGAAACTGGGGAGACATTAAATGGAGAAGCTGCATCCCTCAGTGCTAGGCTGTCCCCGGGGCACGGAGCGGAAATCCGATCGAAGTTACTAGGCCTTTTTACCGCGTCCTTAAGCTGGGTACTCGGTGGTGCCTTGAAGACAGTAAGCGGGAAAGGGGGACAACCCAAGACCCCAAGGAGAAAAGCGTCGAGTTCCAGAGGCAGGACGGAAGGTCGTGGGGCTTCGTTCCCTCTTTCTTCAGTTCCGCCCGTAATCCAGGGGGTGGCGCTGGCAAGGAGAGTCAGCCCCCCCTGTCTGTTCGTCGGCTGAACGTATGTGGGGACAGGTCTTGACCAACCCCTTTTGGGGATTAGGACGATACATTACAGACACGGAGTTCAGTTCTGGCCTAAAAGGGTGAAAGCAGAAAATTTGTTGTGATGCAATAATTCAACACCTGAAAAAAAATTAAAATAAATAAAATGTGCATGATCGCTAAAAAAGAAGAGAAAAATCTGTAGTCTCAGGAGCCATTAATACAAGAGGTAGAGCTAGAGGAAAAAAAAAACAAAAAGGAAAGAAGAAAGTAATATCGGGACACGAAAATATTTCAAGGCCAAATCTATTTAGTTCTTGCCTTCTTACACAAGTTTGTCGTAATATCGGGACACGAAAATATTTCCAGGCCAAATCTATTTAGTTCTTGCCTTCTTACACAAGTTTGTCGTAATATCGGGACACGAAAATATTTCCAGGCCAAATCTATTTAGTTCTTGCCTTCTTACATAAATACACAAGTTTGTCGTAATATCGGGACACGAACATATCGTTTGCTTCCACCTTGAACGGTAAGACTATTGACGGGCAAGACAATTGTTCGGCAATAGTCAACGTATCTTGGCAATGTATCTTGCTCGTTTACCAGGACCTTAATGCATCACGGCAACCCACAAGACTATTGACGGCAAGACAATTTTTCTATGAAGATAATGATAGGTAATTTACCTTGCTCGTCTACCAGCCGCACCATTTGGGGAACGATTTGCGAAAATGGCGCAAATAATAAGAAACCTGAAACACAAGGAGACGCTTGGTTTATTTCGGCCATTATTGCTTTTATTAGATTCCGTATTGATCTCGTGTGACATTTATGCATGTTATCTGTTATTCCCCTTGCTTCTTTGTTTTGCTTTGCGTAATATTCAGCAATGATTCTTATTTGCGAAGCCGCTATTTATTTGTGGTGCATGTAAAAAAGTAATATATGTCATCCATCGTAATCCTTCGTAAATGGTTTGTTCTTCAATTGAAGTTAAAAAAAAGATACGTTTTATTTATGTTTATATTTTAATAATATCACCTTATTAAAAATAATAATATCCTTATTGTAAATGAGTTGTTTTAAATATAATAATATTTGGCTCATTTATATAGCGCTGTTTTCGTGTAAAAATTACCCCAAGGGCGCTAAAATATATTTTAAGAGGTTTTATAAAATAATTTTTTTAAATTCTACTCGAATTTCACTTTTATTTTCGGTGTTAAATGAAAGCAAATCTTGGAAGCGGAAACTAACTCACTTCCAGACTTCGATTGTTCGATCGTTGCGCGATGACAATGCATTCGATCCACTTTTGGTGGCAATCACACACGAACATATACGCATTTCTCTGAAATTCGATGTCACTAGAGCAGTAGGTATACGTAATAAATATCTAATCCAATCTTATCGTTGTCGACCAGATTCCTGGGTAGGAAGGTTTAATCCTTAGTCAAATCTAAATCATTTTAGTTTTAAAATAGATGTATTATAGCAAAAATAACTTTGGCTTCTAAGGGGGGATTTGTTAAGAAAATCGAGTTATGGCAGGCCTTCCTTGACTATTATATGACTATACGAGTACCACTTCAAAACAAAAATACTCGGAACGTCATTCTAACAACACAATAACACTGTTCGTCAGAATTCAGAATCATCAAATTCAACATTTCAGTATGCGGTCACTTTATTAATGACTTTAATAAATAATTTTTTTTACAATTTGGACTTTCGTGGATTATATTTTTAAGGTGTTGAACATTTAGTTTCCGCACCGACGAAAAAGCTTATTAGCACAAATATGTGTGACTTTTTAAATGCTACTATTCATTTTCTGTCCGTAACTCCGGTTCAATAAACTATAGAATATTCAGTGTATCTAATTTAATAACTTATTGAGTAAAACTTTAAATTGTTAAATTTGATCGTTAAAGACAATATTTACCACCCTCAAACGAAAAATATGAAAAAAATCTGGGAATTGAATCAATTCTTTTTCTGTTTCATAATTTTCATTTGAGAGTGGTTCATAAATAGTCTTCAATGAACTCTAGAACTTGAATTTACTTTGAATTAAAGTGTCATTTTCAAAATTGACACTTATTGCGCGAACAATTCAGGTAGGCGATGATGAAGGAGGTTAAGAGAGATCATAATTTCGACAGATGTCGTAATCTTTCAAGATTTTATAAGTGTTAATTATTGTCGCATGTCATGTTAAGTATTGTCGCATGTCTTGCGGCGAGCTGTCGCCTAACGAGACGGACTCTGTAAAACTGTCTAAAAATATAAAATTAACACCTTCGGGACCATGTTCCAACATGGAACTCAAAATTCATATTGAAAAAATACTGTCAGAACTCAACAAAATTGGCAGTACAAAAGCTGCCAAAGAAGCTAAAACTGAAATTGAAGCTATATTAATCAACATCGAAGATTCATGGAAGCTTGAGATAAAGTCACTACAAAACACAATAATTTGTCTACAAAATAAAGTGATTCAAGATCAAGATGATTATATCAGAAAATTAGAAAAATTGATAAAAAAGGAACAAATGAAGAAAATAAAAATGAAGTTAAAAGCTATGCAATGGTGGTAAAGGAAAAATTTCACCCAATACCGAAAGCAAATTTTGCTTTACTAATTACATCAAAAGAAGACAAACCTGCAGATGAAATCGAAAAAATATTAAAAGACAAAATAAAACCATCCAAACTAGGAATAGGAATTTCTGGACTAAAAAAAACATATCAAAACAAAATAATACTAACATGTGAGAAACAAAATGACACCGAAAAAATAATAAACGAAATCAACAAAAACCCGGATATTGGAATACACGCTAATGAAATAAAGAAAAAAAAACCATGCATTATCATTAAGGGTGTTGATGCTGGCTACAAAGAAGAAGAACTCCTAACAGATTTGATAAATCAAAATGAAGACCTAAAAAATGCCATGACCTCGGAAACAGACAATGAACCAATCGTTGTTAAAAAAAAGCTGAAGAATAAAAAATCGGAAAAATTAGCAAATTTCATCATCCAAACAACTGCAAAACTGAGAAAAATAATAATATCTAAAGAAAGAATTAATATTGGATATACAAGAGCACACGTAGAAGACTGTGATCCACTGATGCAATGCTATCATTGCCTTGGATACGGACACACCTCACTGAGATGCCTCGACAACATGAAGAATCCCAGATGCCTCCACTGTGCAGAAGAGCACAAAATACAAAACTGCACCAAAAAACAAGATTCTGCCAAATGCCACAACTGCACTAACAGAAAGGGGTATCAAAATGATCACGCTGCCAACAGTCACTTATGTGAATTCCGCAAAAAAATGATACAAAATGCCCAAATGCGAATTGAATATGAGTGAGTTGTATTTCGTATATTTATTTCTTTAAAAATGAATGATTTCTTCACTGAGGAATTAGATAAAACTCTTAATATTTCGGAATATATTTGTCACACTTTAAATGATTGTAATAAAATCGTTGATAAAATATCAAATTCATTCTCAGTACTCCATTTGAATATCAGATCGATGAAACAAAATTTCAATGAATTTTTACTCTCAATTAATTTACTAAATCATTAACCGGACGTCATAGTGTTAACTGAAGCATTCACCAACGAATACAATAAATTTTGCATTCCAGAATATAGCTACTTCGTAACATCTTGTGCTATTAATAGAAATAGTGGTATTGTTGTATTTGTAAAATCTTGTTATTCAAACATCGCAGTGGAAGAAGTACCTATGCAGCGAGTTAATTGCTTAGATATTAATCTAAATGTAAATAAAATATGTTTTAATATTATTGCAATTTACCGAACACACGGATCAAACGAGTATACATTTATGGATGAATTAAGAAGCATTATATTATCAAAAAAAAAATAAACAGAACATAACAATAATCGGCGATTTCAACATAGATGTTTCAAACGAAAATAGTAACAAAATAAAAACTGAATTTATCAATTTTATGTCGGAAATGAATTTTATATTATGTATAAAAAAATATACTAGAGAAATTACGGGTCAACGTCCATCTTGTATCGATCACATATGGAGTAACACTAAAGATACCGACAAATTACACACGATAATATTAAAAAATAATATTACTGATCATCACACTTGCATCTATATACAAAAACTTAATATTAATAATCATATTGATTCAAAATGCAATACTTTTACAAAAAAGTCACTAAACCATCATAAATTAAGCCTAAAAATAACAACAGAAACATGGCGTTCCGTATTAGAATCAACCTGTGCTGAAACATGCGCAAATATTTTTGATAATATTCTATGCAATTATATTACAGCATCAACAGATGTTTAAACTATAAAAATTAAATCAAAATTCAAAAAAATAAAACCATGGATTTCACATGGCTTAATCGTGTCTATTAGAAAAAAAGAAGAGCTATATCGCTTGACAAAGAAATTTCCGTTAGATAAAAAAATATACACATATTATAAAAAATTTAGGAACAAATTAACCTGTTTACTAAAAACCACTAAAGAAAACTTTTACAAAAATGAAATTGATGTGGCTAAACAAAATGTAAAACATATATGGAAAACAATAAATGAAATAAATAGTAGAAAAAACAAAAAAAACTCAAATTAAAAAAATTAATATCGGAAAAAATTCTATTAATGCCTTAAAGGAACCGACAAAATGTGCTAATGCCTTCAATAAATATTTCGCTAAAGTCGGTCAAAATTTAGCTACACGGATCGATGAAAATTATAAAATAGATAATTTCGAAAAGGACTGCCTTAAACAAAATAATCTGTCAGTTTTCAAACCGGTAACAACAGATGACATAAAAAATATTATTAGTGAATTAAAAGGTGCATCCGTACCAGGGTTTGATGGAGTCACAGTAGAAATATTGAAAAATTATAATGAATTATTAAGCATTCCAATTACACACATTGTAAATATTAGTTTAAATAGTGGAATATTCCCCTCCGTTTATAAAAAATCTATTGTAACACCTGTTTTAAAATCTGGCAACCCTGAAGAAATATCAAATTATCGACCAATATCTCTTGTCTCAAACATTGCAAAAAGTTTCGAAAAGATCGTAAAAAAGCAACTTTTGTACTATATTGAAAATAATAAAATAATTAGTCCTAGCCAATTTGGATTTAGAGAGAAACTAGGCACTCATGATGCCATTGCAGAACTAACTTCAACTATATACCGTGCATTAGATAAAAAAAATAAATGCCTTGGCATTTTCATTGATTTACGTAAGGCTTTTGATAGTATCTCCCATACAAAACTAATAAATAAATTAAATGATATCGGTATTATTGGTAAGGTAAGGTATTGGCTGAAAATCTATCTAACTCAAAGAAACCAAAAAGTAAAATTAAATAACTCACTAAGCGTGGATGAAACTTTAGAATTTGGAATTCCCAAGGGACTGTTATTGGACCAATTTTATTTATAATTTACGTTAACCATATGTTTAAATTATCACTTAATGGTAAACTTATATCCTTTGCTGACGACACTGCAATAATTATCGAAAAAAGACATGGAACGAAATTACCAATGCAGCCAATCAAGATATGAAGGTTATAAAAAATTGGTTCGATGGCAATTTATTATCACTCAACACAGAAAAAACATATTGTATTCCTTTCACTCTACAAGAAGATGTGCCAAATAACCAAATTAACATAACAATTCATTCTAAAAATTGTGTAAATAACGGTACATGTAATACGGACTGCGCGAAACTAAATCATAAATCTAATATAAAATATCTTGGTATCTTAATAGATAAAAATGTTAAATGGAAAGACCACATTAATCTCACTGTTGAAAGAATAAGAAAACTTATCTATATTTTCTATAATATACGAAATATTTTAAATAAGAAAACTATCAAAATTGTCTATTATGCATTAATTCAGTCCATATTGCAGTACGGGATTATCGGGTGGGGAGGGGGTTTTAAGGCTTCTTTACAGCCCATAATTACAATTCAAAGAATAATTATAAAAATCATCCTTAGGAAACCATATGACTCCCCTACTTTAGAGATATTTCGGGAATTTAATGTACCATCTATCACAGAATTGTATAAGAGAATCGCCTTATATCAAATTTATAAAGAATATTTTATTTATAAAATTCACCCCTCAGATAGCATAAGCAATAGATTCAAAACTAATGGCTTAATAGCCATTCCTATGCTTAGAACGACCACGGCTCAGCACCACTATTCGTATTTAGGTGTAAGATGGTACAATATATTATTGTCCAAAAATGAAATTAGTGTAACCGAAACTGTGAATTATGAACAATTCAAAAAGTTAATTGAGTCCCTAAAATTGGATACTGATATATTGTACCCCTAATTTTCTTACACTTACTCAATTTGTACAAAAATATATATTAATTTAATTGTCTTTAAAAAACTATTTTTCTAATTTGTTTACCTGATATATTGGACCCTTAATTTCCTCACACTTTCTTAATCTGTAAGAAGATATATTATTTTAATTATCCTTAAAAAGACACTTTTCTAATTTGTATACCTATGTTAATATTATGTTTGTATTTATATCAAAAGTTTTTGATTATTGTTTAAAAAATCATTAGAACTAAATGTAAATACTCCTCCCATAAACACGAGCTCCTGGAGCTCAACTTATGGAGTAGTAGAATAAAAAACGAAAAAATTATATATCTGTCTGCATATTGTTATCATTTATAATGTTAAATAATTTATAAGTAATAAATGAATTAAAAAAATTAATAAAAAAAAAAAAAAAAAAAAAGGAATAACGTTAATTTTGGAAAGGCAATGATCCTGGGGCAAATATGTTTTTAATAAATACTTAATTATAATATGGAGAGATTTTTGACAGGTCGTCACCTCAGTGCTTAATTGTCCAAACGACCATTTGCAAATTTTACAGGAGGAGGTTTTCTTTGATTATTTCAATGAAACATTATGACAGGTGTTTAAGATGAAAATATTTCCGTCAAGCTAAAGGTCTGATCAGCTTAAATAATTCTTTGTAAATTGACTAAGGATAGTTTTTGATACTTTTTTTTACATTTTAAAATGGAGATTGAACAAAAACGCACCACCAGAATTTTGTAAATGGAGATTGAACAAACTGGAATTGGAGATAGGGCAACTTTTGCGTAGAACTTTCCGTGCTTGTTTGTTCAAACGACCACCTTTAGTTATATACAGGATGAGTTTATTTTCAATATTTCTATTATGGATACTGACAATTCGTGGTGGAATCTATATATATATATTTATAACAGTGATTTTTTCTTTGTTTGTTCCTTCTTATTTCCTATACCTTTTCTAAACATAAAATTGAGCTCTGGCGTTATGAAATTTATATACAAATTCACATCTTATTTCCCATACCACTCTACCGACTGCGATAAAACTTTGTAACTTTGAGTTGTGCGCATGCCCGCGAAGGTTTCCCTATATTATATTGAACTATGGCGTTGTGAAATTTGTATAAAGATTCTCTTATTATTTCCTATATCATTCATCCGATTGCGATGAAACTTTGGTGAGTTGCTTTGCGCACGCCGGCGAAGGTTTCCATACATAAAGGTGAACTCTGGCGTTATGAAATTTGCATTCAGATTGTATAATAGGTGGCGATCGAGTTGTTATAAAAATGTGTGCATTATTTCTTGTAGCTTAGCAGTAGGGACTGAAAGAGGGAAGGGTGAGGATAATCCGTGAGGGGGGAGGGTTCGTGGGATGCGGGACAAATCTTTCTTTGAGTGGCATTGAAACGCGTGCCAGGTACTCGACAGTTCCATTATAATAATTTACTTCAATGATAATAATATATTAAACAATGTCCAACTTTTTTTTATTTCTGACCGTGACCGGGTTTAGCCTATCAACCATCTTTAGACTTCCATCTTCGTTGTTACGACATAGCAACGAAAATGGGATATCCATATAATTTGAATAAAATCATTGCATTCCACCCCTTTTAATCCCCCTCCCTAAATTTAATGTATATAAAGCACAGCTTAAGGAATATCTGTACCAGTCTGAAGATGACCGCAATAGGCTGAATCTCTTACGATCAGATTTTTTTTTTATGTGACACCTCACAAGAGCGTCCCTGCCAGTATACAGACAGGGGAACTATGTAACCACCCGGTTGGGCGGCGTTGTGAGGCGGGTTAAGGTAGGGACTGTATGAAGGGATTTATTAATGCTGGCCTTGAAGAGGCTCGGATTATAGGAGAGAGATGCCGGTAGCTCGTTCCACATACGAACCGACTTACAAAAAACGACCCGTTCTCATGAAGCTAACGTCAATCGTAAACGGGTGTTCCGCTCGTGTCCGTCGAGTTTCGCGCACGTGCACCGGTGCATCAGGGATCAATGCTGCTAGCTCCTTGGAGCAGGCTCCATTGAAATACCTGTAGAACAGACACAGCATGCCTACATTGCGTCTATGCATTAGAGAAGGCAATCGGTCTGTTAACAACGGATTGTCAATCAGACGGATCGCCCTCCTTTGCACAGATTCAAGTAGGTTAATTAAGTATTTTGGGGCACCAGCCCAGAGGTGGCTCCCAAATTCAACTGTTGGGCGGACTTGAGACTTGTACAGGGTCAGCAGCTGGTCACTGTTGAAGGATATCCTAGCCGTGTACAAGACGTCCAGCTTCTTGGAAGCCTGATTTACTCGGGCTTCTATGGATCCCCGATACTTGAGCCGGTCTGATATACTAACTCCAAGCATTTCAATGGAGTCTTTATTGGGGAGAGTGCTCCCATAGAATTGCGCCTAAACAGTACGCGTGGCCAAAAAACTAAATCACTTAAATTATATGAAATTTATGCAAATTATTTCAGTGAATAATATACCTATACATGTTTTTTTGGCTAAAAATTAAAATCCTACCGTTTTTGTTGGTAATGCTCAGAATCGTAATCAAAACCCCAAAACACACAAATGAGGAAAAAATCAGAATTATAATTTATTATATAACTATAATTTATTTCAACAAACTGCATAATCACTATAGATCAATTTGTAAATCTCAAACGGCTACATACAAATACGGATATACTGAAAATTTCGAATTGAAATACTAATCTAACTAGTTTAATATGAATCGTCAGTCAAAAAACCAATTTTGACAGCAAAAACTTGCAAAAAGTAGAGTCTGAGCGAAAACAGAAAAGTGAACACGCTGTATGACAAAATTCATTGCAATGTAAAAAACAAAACAAATTTGGTATTGATAGAGATATTTAAAACTAACACTTACCGCTCTATTTCCGCACTGCTGCGTATGTATGCACTTTTGTAATTAGTTATTGACATTTTCCTGTTGTTTTGTCTATCAAAAACTCCTTGGTATATATTTAAATGCTTTTTTACTTCCGCGTAACACCAGAAAACAAACACTGTTGGAATGTAAAAACTTAAGATGGCGGCATCACGTGATCCTCGCATCGTGCTGTAATTGGTCGGTTGGTGGAGTTTGAACAAACTAGCACGCAATTTTAATTCTCGACTCTAGGAGGTTGGCCTAGTAAGGAGATTGGCCAAACAAGGACTCACTTTTAGAATATTGTTGTGGACATTGACATTTTAAAATGCTTATAATTAATTGTAGGAGGCTGATAAAACTATTTTTTCTTCATCGAACGACGCGTAATTTGATTCTTAACAATATTGCGTTAAAAACTCATTTTCGATAAAATGGTCGTTTGGACAATTAAGCACTGGGGCGACGAGGTCTGTGCTAGTATTAAAATAAAAGCTAATATAACGAAATAGAGTAATTAATGAGAAAAAACGCGGTGATTATATTGTATATTTTTAGCCTATCTATGTTCTTGTCTGTACATAAACAAAGAATAATGAATAGACGACGATTGTCTGCCACTTCCCCGCGGCCTGACGCCCTGACGCTCTGACTCAACTCGGACCCGCCTCGCACTACGGATAATTCATCGATGGGACTATGACCACCATTGTTATTTGGGTATAATGTGAAGCTAAAGGAAGTAGAGGGAGAAAAGAGATAAGGAGGAGGAAGGTTTAGGAAGTACCTACCTGGCTACTCAGGTCTAATAAACACGACTAATTCAATTTCATTCAACATTTCCGATCCTGAATTCATAATTTTATGTACTTTTTAGTAGCAACTTAGAATAAATACTTGTAATTTTTTTAAAGTTGTATATTAGATTCCCGGTAGATGCCAACTCTTGTTTTATGGACTGCCAATTTTACCAAATTCGACTTACGCAATACGCAATACGCATAATACGGTTAAGAACTTATGATGGATAGAAGTCTACTCAAAAATATAATAAACTTTTAAAGATTTCATCTTTCAAGCTTGCCTTACACACATTGCTTTCTTTGAAAAGTTTTCAATCTTGAAGAGAATACGTAGTCCTTACACGGAATATATTATTGTTGATGTCTTATGTACGACTTCGGGGAAGTAAGCGATGTTCCTAGAGGTATCATTGGGATCTCGGAGTGAGGTACGAGTCCCTGCCGGCATTTTGGAAAATATACAATTCGTGAGAACGTGCCTATTACACATTAACCTAATACAATAAAGAGCCTTGGCAAGGAATATATCCTTGTTTCGTAGACATCTCTTTTGTCATATTTCATCCACAAATCAATCAAATATAATTTGATTGTGCAAAGCCAAAGAATTTTATTTTTACGTTATCTATGTGATATGCAGGAGCATAATTTCTATTGGGGCCTATTGGTATAAGATGGTTCTTTGGGGATATTGCATGGACGGTCTTTTTACCGACAGAAAATAGAGGAAACTCTGGGAAGAAAAAAGGTATGAGGGGTGGGTAGGAATCTGGGGGTCAGTGTGTGTTCATTCCAGAATGAATGCGACAATACTGTGCTTGGCCCATTTCACTTTCTAATGTACATAAACGATTTATGTGATGTTATGATTCTGGTTAAATTGTATCTTACGCTGATGATACAGCAATAATAGTAAATGGAAAATCCTGGCCTAAACAGGCAACAAAATGTATTACATGGTGACCAGATAAATCATCACAATGATAATTCATCACATCTTTAAAAAGTTATATAAAGTCATGGAAAGTGATGGAAAACAAAAACTTTATTCACTGGGTTAAGTGGGTTAGGTTAGGTTAGGTTAAAATTCATATAAACCTTTACAAATAACTTTAAATTATATCATCAAAGTTATGTATAATCGGAAAAGAACATTTTCAACAGATGAGTTTTACAAAGAATCTAAACTATTCTGTCTCCGTAAGCTATTTATTTCGCAAACCATGAAATACATCATTAAAAACAAAAATAAATTCAAAATAAATGCAAACAGAATCAACATTAGAAATACTAATGTATTTTATACTCCCCAAACGAACACAAAACAAATGCAAACACACTGCAGTTTCATTGGACCTCGTTCTTTCAATCTTTTACCGAAAAATATTCAAGTCATTACTAAACTTCCTCAATATTTAAAAGAGTTAAAATTATGGCTTTTCGATACAGCATTTGTATCAATTTATGTTTCTCATAAAATAATCCCCATATATTACACTAAACACTTATAACTTCACTATACAAAAGACTTAGACAAAATGTAATCTTGTTTTTGTTTTATATGCCCGTAGTTTGTTTATTTCTAGGTACAATAATATAATAACTTATATATATTACCCTCGCACAGGCTGCGCCTTAGTGGGTTGATTAATATAATATTCTATGTAATTAATGTAAAAATTGGGAAAAAATAAAGGAAAAAAAAGCTATTGCAAATAATTTAGTCTTCATATTTCTTATTTTCCCACTATTTTTATTTTTTTCATAACATGATATTTTTTCCTCCCATCTGCGAACAAGGTTCAATTCTTGAAAATAATTTATCCTGGTATTTTATAAACACAGTGTACTTCAACGATATCACGAATTCTAAGATTAAAAATTATTTCACATTGTAAAATGTATGTTTAAGTGTTGGTTCGTTTGCATTGACCAATTAAGTTTCTACTTGACTCGCCCTTGGTTATTATTAGTGTATTTTTAAAATCTCCTCAAATGTATTGTATTCAGCTGAAAAGATAGTGCCTCACTTTATGGCCTTCCGGGGGTATAATAATTGCAAGGATACTTTTGACCAAAGCAACGCTAATATTGACCCATAATAGAGAACCCAAATAAAAATGGCAAAATTTGAAATGTATTCCTACGATACACTGTAAATATATTCATATTGTTATGTCATGTCCTTTTAAAATGTTAATTTTATTTACTTTTACACGCCAAGAAAACCGTGGGAGAAAATGGTCCTACTATGGTCAGCTTTCTTCATGTTTAATTCATTCTTTGTATTTTTTTAGTTTCAAAGAGCAGATACCCCTGGTATCTAGAGCAGTCTGATTTTGCGATGGTAAAAAATCACAGCAAGTAGTCAGTGATCGTGGAAGATCACAGAAAGGAGTATGTGAGAAATGGTAGGTGGTGGAATACTTTTAGATTTTGGGAAAATCGGCTCAAATCTGAGTCTGTGATCATGGAAGATCACAGAGAGGAGGCTGCGAGAAGTGGTAGGTAGTGGAATACTCATAGATTTTGGGAAAATTGGCCCTTAATCTGAGTCTGTGATCGTGGAATCACAGAGAGGAGGCTGCGAGAAGTGGTAGGTAGTGGAATACTCATAGATTTTGGGAAAATTGGCCCTTAATCTGAGTCTGTGATCGTGGAAGATCACAGAGAGGAGGCTGCGAGAAGTGGTAGGTAGTGGAATACTCATAGATTTTGGGAAAATTGGCCCTTAATCTGAGTCTGTAATCGTGGAAGATCACAGAGAGGAGGCTGCGAGAAGTGGTAGGTAGTGGAATACTCATAAATTTTGGGAAAATTGGCCCTTAATCTGAGTCTGTAATCGTGGAAGATCACAGAGAGGAGGCTGCGAGAAGTGGTAGGTAGTGGAATACTCATAGATTTTGGGAAAATTGGCCCTTAATCTGAGTCTGTGATCGTGGAAGATCATAGAGAGGAGGCTGCGAGAAGTGGTAGGTAGTGGAATACTCATAGATTTTGGAAAAATTGGCCCTTAATCTGAGTCTGTAATCGTGGAAGATCACAGAGAGGAGGCTGCGAGAAGTGGTAGGTAGTGGAATACTCATAGATTTTGGGAAAATTGGCCCTTAATCTGAGTCTGTAATCGTGGAAGATCACAGAGAGGAGGCTGCGAGAAGTGGTAGGTAGTGGAATACTCATAGATTTCGGGAAAATTGGTCCTTAATCTGAGTCTGTAATCGTGGAAGATCACAGAGAGGAGGCTGCGAGAAGTGGTAGGAAGTGGAATACTCATAGATTTTGGGCAAATTGGCCCTTAATCTGAGTCTGTAATCGTGGAAGATCACAGAGAGGAGGCTGCGAGAAGTGGTAGGTGGTGGAATACTCATAGATTTTGGGAAAATTTGCTCTTAATCTGAGTCAACCAATCTCTCAAGATCCACGCAGCTAGCGGGCAGACTTATACGCCGCCAAGACCTAGAGCAACCTCAGCCCGTGAACCTGGGCACCCCTGCCAAGTTACCAAATGTAGCTTGCCACTTGAGGTCACCTTGCACCGGGCAGAGGTACTGGTTATCCAATAAATGGTTTCCGGAGCGGCGGTATCCTCACCCGTCTCCCAAATTGTAACATCATCAAAGTCTGTTTGTTATTTTGGTCAAATTGACAGAATGTGGTTATATTTCGTATTTAACAAAATAAATTTGTATTGGTTATTCCTCGTATATCAAAAATGGTTAACTTTAATTAGGTCCTATTTGTGAAAAATCTTGTAAACCAATAGGTTTTGTTTTTTTTTTTCTAATAAGATGGAATTTAAAATCAATTGCCATAATGTATTCAATTATCTACAATCTTATTGTGAAACAAAAGAAACTGCTAGAAACAAAGGTGGAGAATACGCCACAGTATAAACTTGATATAAATATATTTATATGACAAGAATAAAAGTAAAATGTCTTAACTTAACTTAAAGTTAAATCGAGAGAGTTTCCCGAGCGGGTCGCGGGTTCACGTAATAAATTCTGGATTTATTATATAATCTGAAATTAATGTAAGACCTTTCCAAAGAAATTATTCCGCAGCCCTAAGAGGAAAGCACGTTTTGTCACGTGTCCACAAAAGTGGTTTCTAGAGATATTTGCATTCATATTACGCCAGCTTTAGAATAGCGAGGCGCGAATATTAAAATAATTCCTTAAGGTCTAAAAGTTTATAATTTGGCGAGGTCCTTCTTTGGCAGAGTAGTAAGTTATTGCCCTTGACCCAGGCCCGACCCAGAGGTCGCGAGTTCGAAGCTAGTGGGTAAAGATATCTAAAAACTCTCACTATCGTCACCGTATATTCAAAGCGTTGCTTGAAATGACTTTAGCCGTGTTTGTGGCCAGATAAATCTCTTCAAACTGACACAATGACATAGGTCTACTCGACGGTCTACATGCTTCAGGCAGTCTGGTGTGTGGTGTCAGGTTAAAAAGGCTGGTATGTACATGGTTTTCCAATAAGAGGTGTTATTTTGAATAGCCCGCTATTTCGGTAGATGTTACTTTTGAAGCTGTCATTTTTTGACATTTGACAAGTAAAAACTATTTCAATAATAAAAATGGAACAATACACGCTTCAAAAACGCATCGAAATTGTTAAAATTCACTTGAGTGAATCAAATGCAAATCATCTTGAGTGATGAGGTCCATTTTCACCTCGGTGGCTTCGTCAACAAGCAAAATTGTCACATCTGGGGCTCGAAAAACCCAAGAGTTATTGTTGAAAATCCTCTTTATCCTCAACGTGAGACTGTTTGGTGCGGTTTATGGACCGGCGGAGTCATTGGACCTTACTTTTTCGAAAATGAGGCTGGAGCAACAGTGACGGTGAATGGATTGCGCTATCGAGAGATGATTAATATTTTTTTATGGCCAAAATTGGATGGTATTGATCTAGGCAACGTATGTTTTCAAGGAGACGGCGTTACGTGCCACACAAGCAACGAAACCATTGATCTTTTACGATTGAATATCAAAATAACACCTCTTATTGGAAAACCCTGTATAATGAAAACGTTAGCCCTGGTATTATGTAGCATTCGCGTCAAATACATAAATATTAACATCACTTATGATGGTTTGAAAGCTTACTTTGTAATTTTTATTTGTTTTTCATAATACAAATAAAAACATCGGTTTTAAAATGTTATTAAATATTTACTTGTTAAAAGCACGTAAAAGAACGATGTCCCAGTATTTATTTCAATTTTTTTTAGTTGTGTTACTTTAATATTATACTAATCTCAATAATAAAACAAATTTTTATGAAAATTATGCGAAATGACGGTTCCTTTTTTCGTGCTTCCACTTGGTGCAGAAAACATAGATTCTTCTGGAGTTTCCAGCCTAACTAAAGACTCCTAAATTCACAAGGCCATAGTGAACTTCGATATTTTGTTAAAAGCTAAGATTGTGTACTTGTGCGTGCATGAAATAGAATGCGGAACGGTTTGGGAATATAAATCTAGTCAGCGGTCTCGATCGCAAATTGCATCCTTCGAGAAAGCATCCGACGGCGACACGCGGCGTGCTTCGAAACGTGACTCACGAAACTACCTAACTAACGACTTTAATAGTATGTCCAGGTATTTACATTATTACGTCCAAGCTGCTTGTGACACTAGAACCAAAGGGCATAATCTTTTACTTATCTCTTTGGCTTAATCTATTTTAGGGCAAAGAAATTTGAAATACTTTGCAATACGAGTAAATCCAAGCTAAACACATTTTTTTCTAGATATAAATTAGACAACAACTTGGATCATCAGCCATTAGGAATATAAAATACAAAAATTAGGTATATGAAACAAACATGATGTCCACATAGTCTTATATGGATTGGAGTAATAATAGTTAACTAGCACTTTTGCTGCTAGGCCTTGCGAGAGGCACTTGGTTGGGCTTCGCCCAGTTTAAGTGATACTAACAACAGTAACATTTAATAGGTAGATATTAGGTCATTCATAGAGAGAGGGTGAGTATATATTGTTAAAACAAGGAAAAAAAAGGAGTTAATGAATAATAACATGCTAAATTTAGGCATAATAAGAATGCTTAAATATGTATTACAACCGTCAATGTTGAATCCACATCGTATAGTCTGTCAAAATAATTAAAGATAGTTATAACAAAGTTTACTGAAATAATAGATTATTACATATTGATTAATTGTACCCGTGTTTATGAATAAAAGGAGGGTAATTGCGCGATGATATTAGCAGTCGGTTTAATTAAAAGGTTTTAATTTTACTACAACTGATGGTAATTCTTTACCTACAACTGTTACTGTCTCTAATAAAGTTTAAAGTTAGATTATAATATATACATTTTCATCAGGAGAGTAAAATTCTATATATAAAGGTAGATTGTTACAATATAGCGCCCCTGAGGTGATATCTCACAAAAGCGGCGCTATGCAAATTGTCCAATAAATATGATGTCTACGTTTTATTATGAACATATGCATTGATATACAACGGAAATAGATAAAATAATGTAATCTTATTAAACTTTATTTTAAAAACAAATAACTTTAGAATAATACACAAAAACTTTGTTTACATCACTTTAATATATATAACCTCTACATGTTTCATGAACGAAGTTCACCTTATCGGGAATAAGTATACACCGAAGTCAAAAATTAAATATAGATTTCAATTGAAAAGAAGAAGTGGAAGGAGGGGGGAGGGGTAAGAGTAGGCTGGGCTTATAAGAATTAGGAATTACAATATCGTTAGACGGGAAAGACCAGTTGAGTGAGAAAATATTTAAAAGAGAGTTTATAAAAAAAAAATCTTGTTTATTATATCTGCTTTTATGTTACATGTTTTTTAATTTCTAAAATTTTAAAATTATTTATTTGCGATGTTTTATAGCCAGTGTGAAGTATTTTAAGATCTGAAAAAAACAAATAGCATTTAACCATAAAAAAATATATTCATAAAACAAATAGCATTTAATAACGGTTATTCTAATAAATTGATAAATAATTTAGAAATTAGAAAACATGTCAATATAAAATCAGATATAATTAATAAGCAAAAAAAAATTATAAACCCTATCTTAAATATTTTCCCACTCAACTGGTCTTTCCCGTCTAACGATATTGTAATTCTTAATTCTGATAAACTCCGCCCACTCTTACCCCTCCACCTCCTTCCACTTCTTCTTTCCAATTGTAATCTATATTTAATTTTTGACTTCAGTGTATACTCCTGATGTGGTGAAATATATGGAGGTTGTATATAATAAAGTGATGTAAACAAAGTTATTTGTGTTTTAATAAAATAAATAATGCCATCACAAAGTGATAAGCTTCCAGAAGAAATCTTCTTATTAAACGCTTGTTAATGGTCAAGTAATTTTGCATAACTGTGTGTATTATTAGCAGTATATTTAAATATTCGTCATTTGGTTCGTTCTTATACCACCAGAGGTGCGCTCTGTCGGACATCTATAGCCGCCGTGCGTATCGGCCATATTCAAGGAACGCGTGATTTTTTATAAACGTCAAAAATAATCACGTAATTGTGGATAATTTCATTGTAATGTAATAAATCCAATGGATTATAAACTTTCTAAAACATATTTTCTTCGATATTATCCAAAAATTATATGACCAAAAGCGATGGTTTTTAAGAAATCTCGTATTACATGAGGCGATCCTATTTCAGTTTGAAATCGGGTCTTAATTTTAAAGTCTTATTTTTTTGGATTCGGTCGCCTGCAAACCGAAATGAACCTTACGGTTGGTTAAAATTGAGGGGCAGAGTGGTCGAATTTTGCCTTCAGAACCCCTATTCGGGATTTACATACCCGAAACATACGATTTGAATTCGACCAATAAGAGGGCCTAGATCGTCCAAATATCGATCGTCCGAAATAATACTATTAGGCTGGCAGTTAAAAACCCGCTCCGCGCGTTTTTTGCTGCTGGACCCTGCGGGCGGCACTTGGTTGGCCTTCGCCTAGTTTAACAATTAAGTTTTTTGTTAGTGATGCTAACAACAGTTACATTTAATAGGTAGATATTAGGTCATTCACAGAGAGAGGGTGAGTATATATTGTTAAAACACGGAGCAGGAAGGAATTAAGGCATAATAAGAATGACAGTTGTTCTGGTAGTACAGACTTTTCCTTTCCCGAATAATTGCCTAAATGTTAAATTAAATAAAGTTAAATTAATATAGGTAAATATTCGGAATCGCTGGACACGGAAAATACGAAATATTTTTAAATTATACCTTCTGATTTACCTTAATTACTAAAAAAGTAATCGAACAGCATTTGGGATTTTTTAATTTTTAATTTTTAATTACGTAAAATGAAAATTCGCTTTCGTAGTATGGGATGACAGCCGGAATAATTTCTCTTGATGACATTTCCTTTTGTCAGTATTCCTGAAATGAGCGGCTAGAGACAATTGAACAACGTTAAGTAAAAAAATATAATGTAATACAATATTCCGGAAAAATAGTGCCTACTTAAAAAGCATAAATGATTTATTTGGCTATTATTATCATTATTATTTTATTTAACCTAACCTATAATAACCTAACCTAACCTAACTTATAATAATCCTATCCTAACCTATATCCTAACCTAACCTATAATAATCCTACCTAACCTAACCTAACCTATATCCTATCCTAACCAATAATAATCTAACCTGACCTAACCTAACCTCACCTATAATAATCCAACCTAACCTAACCCAACCTAACCTAACCTAACCGAACCAATCCTAACCTAACCTTTCCTAATCTAACCTAACCTATAATAATCCAACCTAACCTATAGAGTGTTCTTTTGCGAGCCAAGCGGTGAGTGTCCTAAAATTTAAAACTTAAATGTGATTTGAATTCTATTTGTAGTATTTACATTATCTGCGTTTCGAGGCCACGTTCTCTCAGTGTGCACGTAAAATTCGTCTTAAATTCTATTTTTATTTTATTAGTCGGCCGGCCTGCGAATACGTTTTGAACAAGTTTTTCAACAATGAATGCGGAAAGCATCTTAAATTAAAGAAGTCGTAGGCTCATTGCCTACACAACAGGTAATGGAGCCCTGTACAAAAGCGGATATCATGGAAAAAACCCTACTAGAAGAAGGGGTCATTGATACAATGGCCTCAACCTCATCTCATGGTATGGACCAAGATCCCAAAGAACCAGAAGAAGATGAAAACATCGTAATGTCACTTCTTAACAGCACCATCAAAGAGTCAAAAAATGCCAAACGGGCTATAGCTTCCTGCGGGAATATCAAGAGCACAAGTAAGGCAATTGTAGTAGCATCAATTGACAAAATGCTCTCCAACGCCACCCAGATGAGCTCGATAACTCAACCAAGCAAAGATTCGACTGTTGAAAGCAGTGAAGTCAAAATCCTAAAAGAAGCAATCTTACTGCTTAAAATAGAACACTCCAGGGAACTATTTGAACAGGAGAAACGACACACGGAGCAAATTGTTATGATCATCACCCAGAAAGGAAACAATAAGAGTGAAGTGACACTCCACAAATCGGATGTGGAGAATAACAAGCCCTCCACTAGTTATGCAGAAGCAACAAAGGGGAAAAGCGGAACTAGGCAATCCTCCACAGCGCATACAACAATGACAGAAAGCTCTCCGGTCACTATTGCCCCTATTGAGAAAACGTACTCGATAGTTGTCTCAGGGAAATCCCCCATAGCAAGCGAGACTCTGGAGAAGACACTTAAAGAAAAAATCAATGTCACATCCTTAGGGATTAGCATAAAAAAGATCAAAAAGTTGGCCAACAATAGAGTGTTCGTTCAATGCGACACAGAAGAACAGTGTCAGAAATTCTCTACTGAAGTGTCCAAAATGGAAAATCTACAGAGCCAAAAGGGGGTTAAGTTACAACCCAGACTCATAATAAAGGGAATTGATGCCGACCTATCAGAAAAAGATATTGTGACGGCTGTAATAAAACAAAATATCGGGATTACCTCTCTCCTAGGAGAACAACCCGAAGAAGCTATCAAATTTATACACAAAGTACCATTTAATAAAGACGCGACCCGCAAATGTGCTGTGATAGCGGTAGCGCCACATATCTGGCAATATCTTATCGATAAAAAAGTGCTGAACATCGGTTACTACAAAGCCGGGGTCAGCGAATATCTCTCGATATTAAGCTGCCAAAAGTGCTTGTGTTATGGCCATACAGTAGCCCAATGCAAGAGCAAGGAAGTATGCTGGCGCTGTGGTGGAGACCACAAAATACAAGCATGCAAAGCCCCGAATACCGGTGTAATGTGCTGCCAAAGCTGCGTAGCATCCAACAAAAGACAAAAACTAACAAAACCTACCAACCACATGGCCCAATCAATGGAATGTCCCATCTACAAAAGGAACGTAGAGAGATATAGGACCTTGGTTAGTCAACCAGCCATAATGCAATTAAGTTTGCGCAGGCAAACCTACAGAGATGTGAAGCTGCCACCGTCAACTTCTTACAAAACGCCATTAACAGAAAAATAGATATCGTGATCATACAGGAGCCGTATACAGGAAATACAGGAAAAATTAATAAATCATCCTTCAACGGACTCATCTTTCAAAAAACAAGTGTGAACTGCCCAGTAAAGGCTGCAATAATAGTATTGAATAAAAGTATCGCTGACACCTGTATCCTACTCCACAAATTCAGCAACAACTGTAATATATTTATTGAAGCGCAAATCCAGGGAACCCCACTTATCATAGGATCAATATACTGTCCCCCAAATGAAGATATCGACTTCAGCCTAGAAAAATCGAACAGGCTAATAGACACTCACAACAAGAAAATTATCATTGGAGCGGATGTCAATGCCAAAAGTATATGGTGGGGCAGCAAAAAGACAGACAAAAGAGGCGACAAACTGAGCGACTTTATTGCCCAGAAACACTTACATATCGTCAACGAAGGAACAACACCGACATTTGAAACCGTTCGACAAAACATGCTACTGAGCAGCGTGATCGACGTAACCTTGTGTTCTGACAGCGTAATTGGACACATAAAGAACTGGAAAGTAGACAAAAGAATCGCTGCCATGTCGGACCATAATGGAATAACTTTCAACGCGCAATTCAATAAATCATCTACAGAAGAAATTCCAAAATCAACATTCCTATATAAGACCAATAAGGCAGATTGGATGGAATTCGACAAGACTCTAAAATCCAATGTTGAAGGCAAGGGAATAACAGTTCAGGTAATTGAAGCGAACAATCAACCTGGTTCCCTCGACAGACAAGTCTCAGACCTCATGGATGCCATGTCGGATGCATGCAGAATGGCAATCCCTCCACTGAAAAAATCTAGACAGAAAATCTGCCCCTGGTAGAATGATAAATTGGAAAAGCTGAAAAAAGACGTTCTCGCCGCAAAGAGGAAGCTGATGAACTCAGGACCAGCAAGAAGAGATGCGGTCACACTACCAGCCTACCTCGAGCTAAAAGAACAATACAAGGAGGAAATTGCTACAGCAAAAATACAAAACTGGAAAGAATTTTGCAGCAATCAAGGAAAAGATACAGTCTGGCCCACGGTACTAAGAGTACTTAAGGCAACACAAAAGTCACCACCAGAAACGCTTCAAGTCAATACAGTGTCCACAACGTCAGCCCAAGAGACGGCGTCCACACTCTTAGATCATTTCTTCCCTAATGACTCTCCAGTCAGGGAAACAGCGGAACAAACACGTATTCGGAATAATGAGGAAGAAGACCGCCTTAGCGAAATTGACCCCCCATTTACAAGATCCGAGATAAGGAAAATACTTGTATCCATAGATATAAAGAAGTCCCCAGGAAGAGATCACTTTACAGCCGACATATGCCAAAAGGCGTTCGAAAGTCTTCCAGAAATTTTTACGGCATTATACAACGCGTGCCTCCGAATTGGCTGCTTTCCAATCCTTTGGAAGGTCGCTAGAATCAAGGTAATTCAAAAGCCGGGAAAAGAAGACTACGGTAACATCTCTTCATACAGACATATAGGTCTTCTCCCGGTATTTGGCAAGGTACTAGAGAAATTACTCATCAAGAGAGTAACCTGGCACTTCAGCACGAAGGGGAAACTTAATTCAAACCAATTCGGGTTCACGCAACAAAAAAGCACAGAAGACGCAATTTTTTTTTTTTTTTTTTTTTTTTTTTTTTTTTTTTTTTTTTTTTTTTTTTTTTTTTTTTTTTTTTTTTTTTTTTTTTTTTTTTTTTTTTTTTTTTTTTTTTTTTTTTTTTTTTTACAGTAATACCGCACAAGAGTCCCAACTGCTCCCGTCTGGAGCCAGTGAGACTATGGCATCCCCAATTGGGGTATGTTGTGAGGCTGAGGGTATTGGGGAGGGGAGGGAGATGGGGAAGAGGAAGGTGGGGAAGTACCTGGCTATTCAGATCTGGTCACCAAACACGGCTAAAGCCATTTCAAGCAACGTTTCAATTCTGAATGGTGGTCTTACACCAGGGCGATACTGAGAGTATCTTCCACTCTGGAACGTGCCGCAAATATACTATATATTATTTTTAATTAATTAATTGTGAAATAACACAAATTAATCAAATAAAATTTATTTGCGCACGCCGGGTTCGAACCCGCGACCTTCGGATCTGTAGTCAAAAGCGTTTACCACTAGACCATGCCGGCCGTCAAAATGCTTGATGCCGTCAACCACATCAAGAAAGCGAATAAAGAAGGACTTCATGCATGCCTAATATCACTGGACATAAAGGGGGCATTCGACAACGCGTGGTGGCCCCACCTTAAAATGCAACTAGCCAAAAAAGACTGTCCACTAAACATATACAAAGTTTTTAAAGACTACCTGTCGGACAGAATGGTAGAAACAATTTACGCAGGCGCGTGGGCACAAAAACACTCGAACAAGGGCTGTATACAAGGATCTGCCTGTGGACCGATTCTATGGAACATAGTTCTGGACGAACTGCTAAATCTCAAATTTGTCTCTAACGTTCGCATACAGACATTTGCTGACGACGTCTTAGTTATAATAACTCATAAAGATACGGCAGAACTACAGAAAATAATTAAAGATACTCTCTCCTTAATAACACACTGGGGGAAAAAGTAAAACTGCAATTCTCGGAGGAAAAAACAAAAGCACTATTCATCAGTAAGAGGAAAACACTCCCACCAAACATTGTGATGAATGGTAAAATTGTTCCACTCTCTCGGGATTGCAAAATTTTAGGGATAGTCATAGACGACAAGTTAAATTGGAGCAAGCATGTGGACATGGTATGCCAAAAAGCTGTCAATATAACCAAGAAACTTGCATTTATGGCAAAACCTACTTGGGGACTAAGTTCTGAGATATTAAGGACAATCTACATAGGAGTAGTCGAACCAATAATAACTTACGCCGCGACGGTATGGGCAACAGCTGCAAAACGAAAAAATATTCGCAAAAAACTAGATAGAGTCCAAAGGGCCATCGGCATTAGAATATGTAAAGCCTACCGCACTGTGTCCCTTAATTCTGTGCAGGCAATTGGGGGACTAACACCTTTGGACCTAAAACTCAAAGAACTCAGACTTATCGGTGAGACAAAAAGGAACAGAACTTTGCATCTACTACCTGACGATAAAAAGTACCAGGGAATCGTAAAGGTTACTCATCTACCTCACCCTAGTAAACAAATTGGAGAACATGTCATCTTTCCAGGAACATACGAGAGAAACTCCTTTGAAGAGAACGAAATAGATATATACACATATGGAAGTAAAACTGGAGGAAAAGTGGGTGCGGCCTACACAGTGTTCAATGCTAGCGGAGAAATTACAGCAAAGAAACTGCCCCTGGCAGATTACTGCTCAGTATTTCAAGCAGAGCTTTTCGCAATAATGCAAGCACTAGAGTGGGTCAACAAACAGCAAAAGCATTGGGAAAAAGTTAACGTCTTAACAGACTCACAAAGCGCTGCACACGCACTAGAGTCAGGGACACCTACCAACCCTATGGTCTTCAATATACAATGCTCGGCTCAACTCTTGAGAGAAAGAGGGTCTACCTGTAAATTTTTATGGATACGCGGGCATAATGGAATCCATGGAAATGAAAGAGCAGACGAGCTAGCAAAAGACGCTGCATTAAAAAGCAAAACACAAAAACTCTATTCAAAATGCCCACTGAGCTACGCAAAGTTCAAAATAAAGGAGGCAATTCTCGAAGAACGGGACCAAAGGTATAAAAACTCTGAAACAGGTAAATGAACACGGCTTTTTTTCAGGAGTATAACAGACGCCAAAGAGTTTGGTAATAAGACAACTCCAACTTTCGAACTCACACAAATCCTTACCGGTCACGGAGCAAACCTATCCTACCTTCACAGATTCAAGCTGAAAGATAGTCCCGCATGCCCGTGTGACAAACTATCGGACCAAATAGTGAAACATCTGTTGCTAGACTGCCCAATGTTCACGATGGAATGATGGCAAATAACCAAAGAATGCCAGAGAAGAGATATAAACTTTACTGACATTTCTGATGTCATAAAAATTATACCTCTCCGAAAAATCTTCATTAAGTGCGCAAAAAACATCATTACAAAAATTAAGGAACAAAATAAATAATAATCAAAAGACATAAAAATAAATTTAAATCACATTAAGCACGATCACTATAGCTATCCAATCACTCTAAAACAAGGCTAACGCAAGAAATCACGAACCAAGAGCGCTAAAGAACACTTCCTATCCTACAAATGGTTCTGTTAAGAGGGTAAGCAATTATAATCTTAACAGAACATCCACAATTTTCTTTCAGATTCACAAAACTACTCCGGCTGAGGTTTTACATGGTTCCCTCATGCTGTCAAACAAATGTTGGAGTAATGGATAGCCCATGTCAGATAGTCCCACTAACCCACTAACCTCTCTAAAAATAACATGAACCCTTACCTATCCCAACATACATGAAAAAATTAAACTCAATAGCTCATTAAAAAATCAAATAGTTTAAAGAAACCTTGATAAATAATAGACAAGGTAAAAAACAGAGAACACCCAAAAGGAAAAAAAAAAAAAAACCTAATCTATATCCTAACCCTACCAAACCATACCTATAATAACCCAAACTAACCTTACCTAACCTAACATAACCTGACTTATCCTAACCTAACCTAACCTATAATAATCCAACTTAATTTAACCTAAGCTATATACTAACTTAACCTATACTAATCCAACCTAAACTAACCTAGCATAACCCAACCAAACCTATCCTGAACTAACCTATCCTAACCTATAATAACCCAACCTAACCTACAATAACCTTTTTTTTTAAAATATTTCTTTATTTTTAAAACAAACCTCAATACCTTTATTTTATTTTTCGAACTTGGCTAAAATAGTACCTACCTAGTATTTGCATAGAGTAAATGGTAAAAATTCTGGTTACTCATATCAGGAATACAAACAAAATAAAATGTTATCAATAGAAATTATTCCGTCTGTCATCCAATAGAACGAAAGCGAATTTTCATTTTACGTAATTAAAAATTATTATGCTAAAATTAAAAATTTTCCAAATGCATTCAGATTCCTTTTATAGTAATTAAGGTAAATCAGAAGGTTTTATTTAAAAAATATTTCGTATTGTCCTTGTCCAGCGATTCCGAATACTTACCATATATAAATACCATTTTATAAATATATATACCTGGCAAAATGATTGTCTTATTATACATATAAGTACATGTCAGATTAGATATTTGTTGGCTAATTTTACAATCAACGAAGCGTTTCTATCTTCCGATTGTGTTTCATGTTATTTTATTGGGTTGGCAGTGCCTATACTTCCTACAAATACACTCATATTATGCGTTAACTTCATGTCGGTGTTCTGTCAAAATAGTGCGAAATTATTATTTACGTAAATATTATAAAATATCAATATTTTTCAAAATCGTACATGCAAAGAGTTGTGGTTTATTGTCATTAAGTTGAATCAAATGTTTGTTTTATTTGTAAATGGTATTAAAACGGTAGTTTTACGTAAACAATTACCATTGTTTGAATAAATGAAATTGTATGTATTTGTGTATCGCTATTATGCACTCTGTCGGCCAATAGGAAAACTACTCCAGCGGCCGGTAAAGGAGGGATTGACATTTTTAAGGAACGTTAGAATGTTTGATTTTTGACAGACGTCAAATATATAAAACGCAATTGTGAATAATTTTTACTGTAATGTAATTAATCCAATGGATTTAACTTTCTAAAACATATTTTTTTCGATATTATCCATAAATTATATGAGCAGAAACGATGCTTTTGAAGAAATCTGGCGATCCTATTTTAGTATGAAATCGGGTCTTAATTTTCAAGTTAACGGAATTTACCCGAAACAAACGATTTGAATTCGACCAATCAGAGGGCCCAGACCGTCCAAACCGTCTAGACGCAAGAGTAATAATATTATAGATTATATATTTATTTGTAAAATGTAAAATAATAATAATAACAGTTGGAGGTTTATATAGCGCCATTTTTTTAAAATATTATCTCGAGGATTCTTACAAGGCTAGCGGATAGTTAAAATGCAATGCTTAGACAAACTAACTAAACATTACGCCTGTTCTCCGCTTGGGTAATCAGAGTCTCATTCACAGGAACGTACTCTTCTGTTGTCTAAAATAACTATTAAATGCTCTACCTTGATTTTAATTGGAGTATTCAAACAAAATAATAATAATTGTATGATGAAAATCACCTCAAGGTCGCTTGTTTTATATGAAAAATCAAACTGATAATTCAAAGCTAATTATCTTTCTATGTCTATCAGAGCTTTTTAGACTAGGTAATAAAAATGTTTTCTTAATTATTTCATATTCCTTTTTTCTTATTACCTTAAGATGTATCTATAGTTAATTATGAATTCCAAACCCTCGCCAACTTAAGACTTCTAAGGGCACAATGAGGTGGCTGTACGCATTGACCGTAAATTTGATTGAAACCCTGTAGATTGAATTACCATTTAGCGAACAGAGGTGCTAAACATAGCAAGTTGTTTTTCAAACTAATAAACTATTTAGATTAACAATCTTTTTATGATTTGTGATGTTTTAATATCCACAGTACACGACTGAATACATGAACTAATTAGAGTTATTTTATTTTTTTCCGCCAACCACTGAGTTGGTTGCAGATTCATTTTTACCAGATTAACAAAAAAACGTGAAAGCTAAACGTGCAAAAATAGTTTCCAGTGAACTAAGATTTTAAATTCCTAGAAAAATACATTTTTTCTTTTAATTGCGGAGCTTGGTTGTTTAACTAATTGAATGATAAATTTGATTAAGTACTATGAATGCGATTATGTTGGCAGGAAGTAGTTGTAATGTGAATATAAATACATGTGTACATACCAGCTTAATTTATAATACACGTTATTACTATATATACCTATACCTTAATTTATAATACACGTTATTACTATATATATACCTATACCTTAATTTATAATACACGTTATTACTATATATACCTATACCTTAATTTATAATACACGTTATTACTATATATACCTATACCTAATACCTAATATTTTATTTTTGACAGTCAAATCGATCTTTGAAAGTCTGAAAAATGGGATGAAAATCCAGAAAGTACTGTCTGAGAGTTTCAGTTCTCTGATAGTCCATGTTAATGTTTTCTGATGTGCTCAAACAAAAGGTTCCATATATTATATATCTACACTAATTAAGCTTGGATGAACTATTAATAAGTAGGGCCAACATGTAAGTTTATATCGATGGAAGCGCCTACGTCATGGACTAATACATCAATGGTCTACGTCAATTAAACTGATCGAGTATAAAGTCGATTTGCCCACTAAATGAAATTAACTTCGGGAAAACACAAATAATTATATTCTGGTGTACTAGTTTACATATGTACTAGCAAGAATTGATTACCCAACGACCGCCTTAGTGAAAAGTTTACGGTCATTGGCCTCAAATAGTATGTAGGTAATGCGGGATGAACTATTTAAAAACTTTATAAAATTGCACTTTACATTTACTCAATTGAGAGTTTAGTTAAAAATTAGTTCTCTAACTGTCGAGCAGATCGGCAAATGTTCAAGGTTAACTAACTAACCATCACGCCGTTTCCCCGCAGGATGTCAAGGTTACTTTCAATAAAGAAAAGTAGGTAACTAATTTTGTTGGCGAATATCTAAACGCTTTCGGAAATTTGAACTTGATATGAATTTGATTGAATTGGATTTAAACTTGGAAATTTGAATTTGAATTTGGATCTGACAATAAAACTGGAAAAAAGCAGAGTTTAAGCACAGTATAGTTTTTTTTAAATTTAATTATTTGGCGGATAAAAATAATCCGATGTAGCATAGTTGTTCCTTGAACCTGACCGGCAATCAGAAGGTGTGGGTTCAATTCCCGTTGGCGGCATTTATTTTTTCTCGGAAGATTTTTCAAATTATATTTTTGTTTCAGGTTAATAATCATTGCTAATGTGTTTACAATATAATTGATAAAATGCTCTGTAATACATGGATTTGTAAAGTCAAAAGCAGATATTACATACATTAGTTTCCCGGGAGTTGTTGAATTCCGACTTGGGAATGATGTAGGATGTAGGTAATAATAATAAAAATACCTCATAATATATCAGACTTATTAATAATAAACCAGTAGTCCCGGTCAGACGTTGTCCTGCCAGAGACCGCCTTCTACGTAGATCACATTTTATACAGACCTCATTTTATGTAGACCGCCTTTTATCTGTTATCGGATATTTTATGTAATTGATTTACATAGAATACATGCGCAAGTCACATCCATCGTAGATATTGTTTTGACGTTTCATTTGATATCGATCATTTCAGCAGATTGTGATTATTGTTCAGTACGATAGAAAATAAGTAAAAAATGCAACCGGTACCGTTCTACACTCTTGAAACTGCCTTGAAGTATATGTATTTTACAGTGTGACAGATTGCAGTACGAATATGATCCATAGAAAACTTTCAGAGTGTAAGAAAATATAAAAATACAAAAGGTAATACACCGTTCACATAAGGCGATTTTAGTTGATCAAGTGTATGTTGAATGACACTTGAAAGCTAATCGACAAGTGTGATTCTTTCGACAGAGCCTTTCAACAGAGCCTTTCGACAGAGTTGATCAAGTTTTTAGTTGAGCGACGAAAGTTGAAAGCCCGTCTACTTTTGTTGTCCAAGTAGGTATGAGTCATCGTTCGATTTTCTCGCCGAATCGAAATGTGTGAACATATGTTTAAAGTCGCTTGCGATTTTTAGTTCCCTGCGTTCGAAATTAGATGTAAGACGTTCCTAATGAGTTGTTATTTATGCTTACCTAGTACCTACCATCATGGCATCTACTTCAATGAAAGAATGTAAGTGGTCGGATGATATCATGTTCAGATTTATGGGTCTATTTAATATTCTGAAGACCAAAGCCATCCCTGTTTTTGGGATCAGAAGCAAGAAGGGTACAAAAATAAGAATGCTCGTGACACTGCAATTAATAATATTATTTTTGAAATGTTACTGTAACTTAGTAGTCATTATTATTAAATAACACGTCTCTGAATGTATAAAAAAATATATTTTTTACATTCATAACAAATTTTAGGGTATGAACTTCTTTTATAAACAATGATATCATATTTTTCGGAACCCTGTGCAAATATGCTACCATTATGTGCATCGGGCCTATGTATATAGCCCCGCCGGTGGCAGTGTACGTACGCGAGACCGCTGGTAAAATGGAGACAACTCGCTTAGTCTGGGTGCTTCTGGCACTTTCGCTGGCGCTGGATTTATGCCTAGACAATAGGCTAGAACCTTCTAGCAAATGCGCGTAATGAGCTAGTCTAACTCGCAACGTGTTGACGTAGGTAGTTCGTAGGCAGGTAGGTATGTAGGAACGCTTCGCATTGTCTGGAGTGTTCCGGTTACGATGCTTTTTCTATTGGCGAGTCGTTCTAGATGAATCTTGTAGCATCGCTACAAATTAAAAAGTTTTTTTGATAATTTTCGATAATCTATGTAAATCCTAGGTGCCAGACGTAAAACAAAATAAAATAAAAATAAATTTAAAATATAGCGGAATCAATTTGTCTCTTTCACATATATTATATTTGCACGAGTCTCCCGAACAACTCTTATTCTGTGTTATTAAAAATAATACATTCTTATAAGGATAAAAGATTGCTTGCATTTTCCCATTGAAATAGCAATAATTTATTTTAGCCATCAGAATACCAGTGTTTCTCCGGACCTATCACTGACTTATTAAAATATTTCCCATGAAGATTGATTGCTGCTCTAGAAACCAAGTACCATTGATTCACTGTACAACTACTACTGTGACTGATCGTTGTGAACCACTCCTCCTGTAGATCTACTGGGAAATAAAGGCAGCCATGATACATTACAAAATGTATTATTCTGAATAATCATTCTGTGAAAAAACTACCACATGCATTTCAGCGTCGATAAATTGGGGTTTATTGAGATATTGTTAACAGTATGATAAAATGGAACATAAGTAGTATCTACGATATCTTATTAGGTGTTCTGGGGCATTTACATTAAATTGACTTAGTTTTTAAAATCTCATAATAATTTGTCCTAAATTATTGAATTAATTTTATTTCGCGAATAAAAATATGAAAGTCGATTTTTGTATAAATTAAACCCTTGGAAGATGTTTTAAATTTTTGTTCCAATGTATTGTTTTTCCTTCGAGATCGATTTAACCTTTCAGTACTTTCATCGCTTTTGAACAGTTTGCAATGTTTTCTAATTTAATACTGTTTTATAAAGTAGATAAAGTCATCTTTCCGGTGCATGCATAAAAAAAACTATTTCCAAATAAAAAAAAATTAATTTAAAACCTGAAAAATGTTTTCAAAAACGCTAACTACACTTTTACTATTTTAAGTTTTTACTACAATCATAGAGAAATTGAGAGAACTCGATATTTAGAAAACACTATCGTTTTGTTTGGGGAACTTGTAAGAAATCTGTACCTTCACTTTTATCTCGTTTATATTATAAAAAATAATATATATTTTATAATTATTTGTTTTCGGCATAGTTTTTAATTTCAGCAGGTAAAATAACATAACACGCAGGTACAGATGTACCTTCACTTTTATCTCGTTTATATAATAAAAATATAATAAACGTATTTATAATTATTTGTTTTGGGCACAGTTTTTAATTTCAGCAGTTAACATATTAAAACAACTGGGAATCATTGTCCATTGGGAACGTTCTTTGTCCATATTTATTTGTATGCTTAGGTACAATAAATCCTTCATTCAAATTAAAACGAGTATTGTGATATTGTGATTGTGATGTTCTATCCTGTTTATATATAAGGGGTTATTTATGAGCTGAAATATAATTTTGTTCCACAGAATTGCTCTCACTGAAAGAATTTTGAGACTGATAGAGGCATGGAATATTATGCCTTTCTTTGTATAATTTTTTTTTAGCTAATAATTTAACCAATGAATTTTGCACGGATTGAACATGGTCGATATTAGTTTTACAGGAAAATCTTCAAGCTATTATTCCATACCTTATAACAGATTCAGCTAGAGATAAATAAATTATTCGAAGTGTGCAGATTGGAACAAAAAAAAATAATTTCTACAATCTGTTTACAATTGATCTTAGTCGAGCACGAACATTGTTTATTTGTATATCCAACTTGAAAAAGTAATCAATATTGACACCTAAATTAACATATTCTTTAACTAGTTCCATATTTTCACATGTACACATTGCAGGAATACCATCGTGTAAGCAATCTGAGGTATGGGTCTTTATTTCTGGTGTAATATAAACCTCAACATTAGGGAATCTTATTTGCAACAATTTAGTTTTTTGGCATTTATGATTAAGCCAGAGTCATGAGACCATTTCAAGAGTTCAATGTAGTCTTTTTAAGGTCTATACAAGTTTGCAAATCAATGCTAGAAATCACTAAAGCAGTATCATCCGCATATATAAAGTGCTTTACATGTCTAAAAATGTATTTAATAAAATATACATATACAATTTACAAATTGTACCTAATATGGAACCTTGAGGAACACCGGCAAAAAACTTTTTTTTTGCCTAAAGAGTTTAAGAGTTTTAATTTTGTTAAATTTGTAGGTATCCTTCAGTAAGAAGATTTGTTGTTTGAAGACACTGATTTATTTTATAAATGTTACAATACATTCACTTTGCAAATTATAATATATTTACTTCACGGCTTAAAATAGATTCCCCCAGATTATCACAGACCCTGCTGTTTTATTAAATTTGGTTGAGAATGACTCGCAATAACAAAAAACATGAATATTTATATAAATGCCAACTGACACAAGCAACAAAAATGACCCCCTCCTGACCCTCTTGTCAGCGAATTTGGGTAACAAGGAATCTACTTCACCGAGTGTCAGTGTTGTCAGAAAATAAAAAATAATTACCTCAGTAAATAATTACTTGAAAAATAAACAGATTTCATACATCGGTTGTTTAAGTAATTTTCAGTAATTTTCCTCTTATTCCTATAATTTTTAGTATTTTAAGTAATTTAACATGATCAATAGTATCAAATGCTTTTGAGTAATCTATAAATAAGACCAATGTATGTTTTTTTTTACAGTTTAATTCATTATTTATCATGTTGGCAAATTTTTAAAGTAGCAATTCTGTAGTCTTTATTTTGGAAACCGTATTGATTAGTATCTATTATAGAAAAATCTTGTTAATTTTATTTGAATATATTTTTTAAGATTTTTTTCTAGCGATGGTAAGATACTAATCTCTAGTTACCCAATACAGTGTGGTCACCTCCCTTGTATATAGGTCTTGTAATACTACATTTTAATTCATCAGGAATTTTTGCTTGAAATAAGATTCTATTTATAAAATGGGTTATAATTGGACCTAAGATTAAAATATGTTTTTTAATATCTTTCATCCTGATATTATCAATTCCTGGAGAAGAACTCATCATTTGTCTAACAATACTTTCTATATCCGCCGCTGTTGGCCTCGGTAGGTACAAGTTTTGAGGCATTTTTTCTGGTTCAAATTCAATTGTCTTATGGTTGCACTTATGTAAAATATTGTAAACACTTTCAGAGAAATAATCAACAAAATCATTAGTTAAACATTTTTTTGTTCAATCTTTCATCAGATATTTAGAAGCAGTCATTTTAGTTCCTAAAATTTTATTCCTTCGATGTTTTTTTTTTAGTGTTGAAAATAGTTTTTGAATTTATTATTATATTAAGAAGTTTTTAATTTAACTAATAATTTATTCTTTCTCGTAATATTTGTTTGTTGGAGCATTTTTCCAACGTTTATATAAGTTATGTCTTCTTTTAATTTTACATAAAATATCAGAAGATATCCAATCGTATTTCGCATAAGGCCGGGTTTTGGATTTTCTACTTATCACAATTGTGCTATTTTATATAAATCATCAAAATAATTCTGAAATTTTGAGTAAATAGTAGAACAGTTTACTTCTTTTCTTCTAAGGGCCCGTTTCAACTTCCGTTTTAAAAACGGAGGCGGGTCCCGTTTTAAAATCGGATGCCCTAGCGGCTGTAGTGGATGTATGGAGCTGTTCAGTTTAGTGTGGGCCGATTTTTTATTCTTCAGAATTTCATTTTACGCTACTCATAAAAAGTTGTCTTTGTATCTAAAACATCAAAATAATATACTTAAAAAAAAATCAAAAAATATCTTAAACTCCACTTTGCCTTTAAAGTTGGAGAAAATATGCTAAAAAATAGTTTTTTTCAGTCTCATTATAAAGTATTCTAGATCAGTTTAATCATGTGCATTTATGAAATCTTCTTTAATAAAGTATGTAGCTTTACTGTATATAACTAGAATCTATTATTTTTGAATTAATACGACACAAAAAGTTCCCGCCCGCAGTTCCTAGCCTCGCCGTCGCACGGGCTGCGCGCTTTACTCGCCGTTCTGTATTTGCCCTAGGCCTTAGTCGACCAACTGCTTTCGAAGGGAGAGGTCACGCGTATTTTTTTGGTAACAGTGTAAAAATGAGCAAAATTAATATTAGACAGTTAACCACGTGCCCTATTATTGGTACTTTTAAGGTGCTTAGTGACAATGTGTTGCCCACGTACGAAGACGTATTGAAGTGTTGTGAGTGGGAGCGATCGGAGTGGAAATCGATCCATGGCCCCAAAGACCCTCCGTTGCGTGATATTGTTTTGAAGGTAATTTCAAGTATTTTAGAAATATGGGAAAAAGCTTCTTTGGCAACTATTTCGAAAGAAAGAATTGCGAAAATTATTAAGGTTTATCATCTTAAGTATAAATTCCTGTTGAAGACCGAAAAGAACAAAAGAAATACAGTTTGTTTAAACAAAAAGTATCTCAATTTAAGGAAACAAGCTCCCGACTGTTCGATATTTGTTCTTGTAAATGTAAAGAAAATTATTGTACTTGTTCGAAAGCAAGGAAAGTTTCCATTAAAAAAAAAACAGTTTTTGGAAGACCAAAGAGGTGAGGGAAAAATGTTCATCGGCCGTGTTGATACACCGACTACGAAACTAATGGAAAAATCTATGAAGAGAAAGAGAAAAGATCTCACTAAAATAAAAGACCAGGTGTGTGAAGAAAAAGAATTTGTAGACACTGTATCATTATCTTCCACTTCAACATCAAAATCATCTTCTCCGATCACAAAATCAAGAAGGCTACTTAAGACTAATACCACTGCTTTTCCTACGGCCAGCAAATCTCCATCTTTTACAGTTTTCTCCAAAATCTGTGACAGGTTCAGGATTCGGATCGAGCTGGTGCAGCAATCGCTTCTACCGTCTTAAATGATTGCAACATAATAACGCAGGACAATACTTATAAAGTAATAGATAAAAATAGACTGCGTCGCGCACGTCTGCGTACCAGATCTATACTCATGAAATCAAAGACTTGGGATAAATTAAGTGGATTATTTTTTGATGGTCGAAAGGACAAGACTTTGGTTAATATAAAAAAAAGGACAGAAATATTATAAAAGTACGGCACTTGAAGAACACGTATCGTTAATCGTGGAACCAGGATCTCATTTCTTGACCCATATTACCCCTAGGTCAGGCACTGTCGTTAATATAACCAAAGCAATTATAGAATACTTTGCTTGTCAAAATATTTCACTTGACCATTTAAAAGCAATTGGTTGTGATGGTACAAATGTTAACACGGGAACAACTGGTGGTGTGATTCGAACGATGAAAAGACACTTAAATCGTCCAGTACAGTGGCTGATCTGTCTTTTTCATTGCAACGAGCTGCTTCTTCGCCATTTGATTATTAAGTTGGATGGCACAACTACTGGACCTCGTGCTTTTTCCGGCCCCGTAGGTTTGGCTCTTCATAATTGTCATAATTTGCCGGTTTAATCTTTTTTGAATATTGATGTGAAGTACTCGACCGATGTCCTGTATGCTGATTTAAGCACCGATCAAAAATACTTGCTCGAGATTTTCAAAACAGTTTCCAGCGGATGTTGTCATCCTGATATTGCCAGAAGAAACCCAGGAGTGATGTCACATGCACGATGGCTTACTACAGCGAGTCGTATCCTACGACTGTATATTGGATGCGCAACGCCATCAGAAAATCTGGTCATATTAACCACATTTATCATGAGGGTATATGTTTCCATGTGGTTTGATATAAAACTACATGGGTCGTGCAAAGATGGTGCGAGGCATATTTATAATATGATTTTTTTTTTTTTTTTTTACAGTAATACCGCACAAGAGTCCCAACTGCTCCCGTCTGGAGCCAGTGAGACTATGGCATCCCCAATTGGGGTATGTTGTGAGGCTGCGGGTATTGGGGAGGGGAGGGAGATGGGGAAGAGGAAGGTGAGGAAGTACCTGGCTATTCAGATCTGGTCACCAAACACGGCTAAAGCCATTTCAAGCAACGTTTCAATTCTGAATGGTGGTCTTACACCAGGGCGATACTGAGAGTATCTTCCACTCTGGAACGTGCCGCAAATATACTATATATTATTTAAATTAATTAATTGTGAAATAACACAAATTAATCAAATAAAATTTATTTGCGCACGCCGGGTTCGAACCCGCGACCTTCGGATCTGTAGTCAAAAGCGTATACCACTAGACCACGCCGGCCGTCAAATATTAATATTATGATAAACTATTCGAGCTATCTTCCGGACGAATTGAAAGCCATCATTTATCCTGTAGTACAGGGAAATGCTTACTACGCTCATCCGTAAAATTCACTCTTATCGATGATAACCGATGAATTGCCTATCATCAAAGAACTTGGGATAAGACGTTTGTTGAAAGCTAAAGAGTTTTCCCGGACAGAGCTCCGAACATTTAAAGTACCAACATGGAATTTTAATACACAATGCTATATTGATATGATATCTTGGCAAGATACGCCGATCACTTATCCTCCCATTTTAGAAGGTGTAACAAAACAAGACCTGGAGGATCTTAACCTAACTTCAGAAATCAGTTTAATTTCATAAAATTTGAGAGATTCCCCTGTCACACATAATCGGTAGAACGCTGTGTGAAGGTTGTAACTGAAGCATCTTCGAAAGTGTGTGGCAAGAAGAACAGGGAAGGCCTTATTACTACCACTTTTTAAAATTGAATAATACAGTTTTTTATCTAGGACTCGCACCTCTCCAAGTAGATAAAAATTGCATTATATGTAGTCAAGATAATTAGTTATAGAAATCATTCATAGATGTCGGTAGGTCCAAGCTCCCAAGCAGATTATAAAAAGACTTGAATTTCATTGTATCTCCTCTTCTTTCGCTAACGCTTTAATAGTAAAGACAAACCTCCTTGGTCTGTCTAGGGTAGTTTTGGACCTCCCGATATTCACTATGTAATTGGGGATAGATCAAATAAAAGTCAAAGAGTCCTTTTAAAGTTTCTGATGTTGTTTCTGATTGTACAAGTTCCTTCCATTCAAAACTGTACAACCACCAAAATCTCCAGAAAAATATGCCAAAAATTGAAACTAAGCGTGATTTCATACCGGAATAATTGATTACGTTTATTTCTATACGATATCTGTAATATTTATGAGTTAAATTCTTAATGTTGAAACAGCATTTTATACTAAATATATTATTGTGAAAATTGTAATTATAACTTTTCCATTACCTTATCACTTGGGAATAATTCACAAAAAGTGTCCTTTAATCAATTTTCGATCGCAAAATGGAACCTAAAAATGATAACATTCAATGACTTTTTTTTTATTTTTTATTAACAATAAATACCTAAGACAACTTTTTATCGATAGCGCTTATTAAAATAAGTCAATTTTTTTTCGCCGTACGATGGCGGCCCAGGCTACAGTGTTCACACTTGTCCGACACGATTTTAAAACAGATCCGGCATTTTTTGTCGGATGGATCGCCAGCGCAGGGCGTCCGTTTTAAAATCGTGTCGGAACTCGCTCGCTCATAGTTTTGTATGGAGCTGTTCACACTTGCCGCCTAGTCGTTCCGGCAGAGACCCCGCCACACCACGACCCCTCCCCGCCCGCTCCCAGTCGCAAGGAAGCAGGCACGCTGCCTGGTTGGTTATTTTGTTAAGTAATTAAATTAAAACTATAATGAAATAAATCCCGAAAATTTAATCCCATTTGTCGAATAAAGAGTTGTGCTGTGGGATAAAACAACAGAAGGGTATAAAAATAATTCATTAAAATTATCGGCTTGGCGAGAAGTTCGCTTTATATTCATGCCGGATTTTGAGAAATTAGAAGAAAAACAAAGAATAGATTTCGGTAAGTACCGACTTTTATTAAAAATTGTTATTTTTATTGTTTATTTGTTTTTATTTTGTGTGTGTAGATGCTGCTTGTTACAGATCCTATTGGAGAAACGAAATAGTCGGCAAATTCTGATCTTATATTATTTGCAGTAGTACTACCACTAGTAATGTGTGTTTGTGCAAGCATCGGATGCTCCACTGGGGTTGAAGACTGAATATCTTCAAAATTAAGACCGTCCTTTTCTCTTACAAAATTGTGTAATGCTGTACAAGCTTTTATTATTTTGATAGCTGTTTCTGGGTCGACATTCAATGGTCGATGTAGTATTCTCCACTTATTGGCTAAAATACCAAAAGCACATTCAACATACCTTCTGGCATGACTTAAACGATAATTAAAAATTTTGTTCTTGTCATCCAAATGTGTGCCTCCGAAAGGTCGCAATATTTTTTTTGACAACGGGAAAGCTTCATCGCCAATAAGTACGAAGGGAAAATCTTTTTCCATATTATCATGGCTTTGGTATATTCAAACTACCGTCATCCAATTTCTGCCAGAAAGTAGTCTCCTTGAATATCGAGGAATCACATTCTTTCCCATATGAACCAATGCTCACGTAGGTAAATCGGTATTCCGAATCAACTACGGCAAGTAAAATGAAGGAAAAATAATTTTTGTAGTTATAATACATAGAGCCACTATTTTTTTGTTTTACAGCTCTTATGTGCTTCCCATCAACCGCTCCGAGACAATGAGGAAAATTTGTTTTCATTTCAAAACCTTTTGCGATGTCCTCCCATTTACTTTCAGTATCAGGTAACATTATGAACTGTTTGCCTATCGTGTCCCAGATAATGCTACTCATTTCATTAATAATTTTGCTAATGGTTGACACACCAACTCTGTAGTTAAAATATAGTTCTTTGTAGGAACATCCCGATGCTAAATATCTGTAAAATAAAAATAACAAGAAATGTACACAGCCGTATATTAGGTGCAACACAAGTTAAAACTATTTTTATTTATTGCAGGTAAATAACTTTCCGCTAAGTGGAATAATTTACGAGATGGATGGATGAGAGCACACAGAGACGAACAAAATGTTAAATCTGGAGCAGCGGAAAAGTTCAAAAGGCTTTTTATTTATAAAGAACAAATGAACTTTTTGCAAAAAACTATTAATCCTAAAACTCCCCATGAATCTGTTTCAAAACGTCACAGCATTAATGATTCGGGTTACAACCCATATAATCTTGAAGGAAGTTCTAATGGGTCTGCACCGAGGAAGCAAGACTCTCTACCAAGTTCTTCTAAAAAGAAGAAAATGAACGTAGATGAAAAAATGTCTCAGTTTTTGGATAACTGGATAGGTGTGAAAGAAGAACACCCAATGCTATCTTTTTTAAAGGGGTTCTAGAGCTTCAAGCATGCGTGTTATCATTAATTCAAAAAATTAAAAAGAAACGCGAAGATAAGTTCTACTCACCACATTACGTATGGAACACGCAATCAAGAAATCACGGATATTTAATACAAAACCCAACCATCGAACAACCGTCTTCTACACCTTCTGAGTGTCAATATCAATTGAATTATCAACCGAACGAGCCGCCTGCGGGATCTGCATATTATGCACGGAAACAAACCACCAATCAACCGGCTGCATCATCTACTCATTCTGTATTGTCTCAACTATATAATAATACCAGTCGAAATAGTACGGATTTAAATTTTGATGAATTTAACTAAAGGCTTTTAACTAATTGTAAGGTTAGAAGACCCCAGTGGCGGTCCGTGAGTTTACAGTGAGCTAGAGTGATAAGATTGAAAAATACGACATTATTGATGTTGTTGTAGCTGAAAATGATCAGATTCAAAATAAAAATTTTCGTAATAAGATTTTTTATACCTACACACATTTTCAGCTAAAACAACATCAATAATGTCGTATTTTTTATCTTAGCAATCTAGCTCGTTGAAAACTCACGGACCGCCACTGGAAGAACCAGTAGTCAATATAATACAATAATTTATTTTTAATTAAATAAAAACAAAACACTTGGTGTACACAACTTTTTTGTATAAAAATTATCAACTTGTTTCAATTTTTTTTTTTTTTTTTTTAATTTATTTAGTTTTATATTTCTTTATTTTAAAGCTTAAATGAGCTGCACGATGCACGGAAGAGCGTATTAGTTTAATAAACACATAGTTAAAAATATTTGAGTTGTTATTGTTTTCTTACCTTAAAAATATCGATAGCCTTTGTTCAGTACAAATGCACTCTCTCAATTTTGTATTTTGATATGTTAAGCTCACTGAAACTCGTTCCAGTAGATGGTTAAAGGAAGTGAGTGACATTCTAAAATAATTAGACAACTTTAGTTCATCACTTCTCAACTCACCAATTAACACTTGGAAAGTTCCTGCAGAAATTCTTTCAGCTATGATTGGGTGAACCCAAAATTTTCTTTTCACTTTTTTCCTTCTTTTAAATAAGTACCACATGACAATCATGCTGGAGCATCAAGCATCAAATCGATGTTAATAACGCATCGTATACCTTATTTGATCGATGTTTATCAAGATATTACAAGTAATAATACTACAATAATAATAATACAGGTAATAACTGTTAATAATACAAGTAAAAACAGTTTTGATTAATAATAGGACGTTTCTTTTGAGTATTTGGCACTGGTAAAATTCGAATGTATTATATTAGTTGACATTGGCAGTCCAAAATACTTAATAGATCTACCAAAAAGTAATTCTACTACTTTGTTTAATTCAAATAACGCTTTGTGAAAGATGTCTTGATCATATTGAACGTCATCTGAAATGAACTCTTGCCGTCACCGAATCAAAATGTTTTCAACCATATTTTCTTGAAATTTATTCCAAAGAATTACACTTTTTAATTATTATTAATCAATCACTTTACAAAACACTACGATAATGGCAACCAAATACCTCAATGACCTAGATGAACTGTAATTAGAAGCTTCTGATAATGCGTTGTCCCAATCAGGGTCATTTTTTAAGAGACCCATTGCTTTAACTATCTTTCCTTTTAAGTATCTCTTTGTACCACAGACATAGGAATTAATAGACGAGAAGATAATGGCGAGGGGTAAAATCAACTGTTGAAGAACGAAGGGAGTAAGGCTGACTGTGATTCGTCAATAAATCAATCTGACAGTAAATAGGCATCTCGCATTATAATATCACCATTTATTTCTTAAAAGTAAAATCTGCTTTTGAATGAATAGACATTTTTACATGGGAGCGCAAATTACTCGCCACGTTATGAACAAATTTGCGAAGTCCAAATTCGGCAAAATAAATTTCTTCTATTTTCAGAGTCGAATATTTCGTTTATGTATTTAGTTAAGACACTTTTATAAATGTTCATAATTTACTTCCCAGCAACCAACCAGCTTTCCAGACGTATATCGATGTGAGTTTTTACAACTGATCCATATTATTCGATGTGAATATGCTTAAAATAAAGTAAAATAATGCTTATATATGGAATGTAATACGACAATTGGGTTTATTCTCTTTTTCTCATCTATTTTTACAAGTTTTCATAGAATAAGTCACCATTTTGCCGTGTTATTTCGTAAAATGAACCGATGATGCCTCGACCATAGTTCGCACAAGAATGATGACGTCACGTTTTCAAATTTCACTTGAGGCCATACGCGAACACAGCCGGCTCCAATGGAACCGGTATGGGGAGTGGGGATAATACGCTTTTAATCACTTAGGGCAGGTCTACTAATATTCATATGTCTATGCTTTGTACAGTTTTTGTTGTGTGCAAAAGATATTGGGCGTTTTACAAGATGAAGTGACATTCTCAAGTAAAAACTTTTGCTGTTGTTGGGATGGGTTCATCCCAACAACCCAGTGTGGTTACACAGATCCTCCCGAGAGCATTCGTTTTTTAACTCCAGGAAAGCCGTCAACGGGAATACCTTGCTTTCTCCGTTGGAAGCTTTTGGAAGTCAGATTCCACGTATTTTTTGGAACTTTGTCATATATCTGTAATTTTGTGAAATCGTCTTGAACACATAACTTTAAAAATGCTGATATTGCTTTATCCCGCCAATCAATAACAACATCACAGTAAAATAAACCCTTTTTCCATTTTATAAATTATGGTTATGCATGCTGAGTGATAAATTTTTCCATACTGCTTTGGCGCTGCATATTTAACGATCAGAATGATATTTCTCGTCTTTATTTGATAATTGTATGCTAAACATAGCTTGATATGTAACTTTATTTATAAATTTAGATATTGGATTGATTTTACTGAACTGAACAACTCAACGTTGATTTGAGAGTCGAAAAATTTTATAAGTAGTGTGTTATAGGAAACCACCCACGGGTTGTCAATTTCATGGTTTCGCAGAGGTTTTAGTGGCAGATTGTCCACCTTCGCAGAGGCGCCTGTATTCGCCGACCGTGTGGCGAGTGATTTTTCAATTTGTAATATCTTTGAAGATATTATTAAAACAATTTTTATCTACATTTCAGGCCGAATGAAACTTATATGAGTTATTGGGTAAGTTGAGGTAATTTTTCACAAAAATGGCGCTCTACAAATTATCCAATTATTTTTTTTTTTTTTTTTTTTTTTTTATGCTTCCGATTTTGTTGTCCGGGTTAAATCTTCCCCATAGGAAAAACTAAACCCTTCCACTCACTTTTCCACAAATGATCAGCTAGTCAATCAACACTGTGCAAGTGCATTACATAAGTAAAATAAATACAAAACAATACAAGAACAACAACATGTCAACTCACCAGAGATCAAATGGGAAAAAAAAATTCACCGACTCCAGATATTTTCATATCAGAGGGTTCGGCTCGGTAGAACTTCTAACAGGGCCTATAAATCCTACTGATCCCTCAACATAAATATTTAAAAAATCTTTCGTTATCCTACATGTATTCAAAATGACCGACTTTTGCATCTTTATATATAAATTTTTTGATAGATCTAATACGCCTAAATTTTTAATGAGAGAGCTAGGTATAATGCCAGTAGCCGAAATAACGAATGGTAATATTTTTATAGTCTGAGAATGCCAAATTCTTTTTATTTCGTTTCCTAAATCTGTGTATTTTCTTATTTTTTCATTAACAGATTTTTGAATGTTACAGGAATTTGGAATAGCGACATCAATGATATAAGTTATTTTTTTAATTTTGTCATGTAAAACTATATCGGGTCTATTATGACTAATCGTTCGATCTGTCAGTATAGTTTTATCATAATATATTTTATAAAATTCGTTTTCTAAAAATGAATTTGGTTCGTATTCATAATATGGTACTATATTACGGCAGTCAATCAAGTTATGTTTAATTACCAAATTTTGGTGAATTATTTTTAAAACTTGATTGTGCCTAAATGTATACTCGGACGGTGCTAATATAGAACATCCCGATATAATATGTTCTATAGTTTCCGGAAAAGCCAAACATTTTCTACACAAATCATCAATTTGATTTGTATCTTTGATTATATGCTTTCTATAATTTTTAGTATTAATGACTCTATCCTGAATGGCAAGCATAAATCCTTCTATTTCTGCGCTCAACTCTCCAATACTCAACCATTTGTTTGACGAAAATTTGTCAACATACGTTTGGTTGAGATAATTGAAGTGTTTTGCGTGTAAAATTTTATTTGACCAGGAATCTAATAGTTCCTGGTTGGGATTTATAAAAATGTTGGCATTCTCATCGTATAAATTTAAAGGTGTAATATTTCTATCTGCCTTGCAAATTATTTTGTGCATTTCTGAGCTATGAGCTTTCCTATGGAAAAAAGTTCTTAGCATTTCTACCTGATTATTTTTCAAAGAATTTATTTTGACTATGCCTCTACCTCCTAAATTTCTAGGTAAATTAACTCGTTCTATAGCTGAATTTGGATGATGGAAATTAAATTTTGTTAGTGTAGTTCTAATTAATCTTTCTAAGTTATCTAAATCTGTATTAGACCATTTAATTATGCCAAATGAGTACGTTAATAGAGGTATTGCCCAAGTATTTATTGCTTTTACTAAATTTTTAGCAGATAGATTGCATTTTAAAATTTTCCTGATCCTAGTTTGAAATTTAATCCTTATATCATTTTTAATACTAGTATGGTCTAATCTATTTGATTGTGGGTATCCTAAATACTTATAAACCTCATCCCTTTTCATACTAGTAATTTGGAAATTTCTAAATATACTCTCGTCCCCATCTACAATTTTGCCTTTCTCTATATGGATCGTTCTACATTTATCTAAACCAAAAGTCATTTTGATATCATCTGAAAAGTTTTTAACTACCTCGATCATTTTCTCTAAATTTTGTTCAGAATTCGAAAATAATTTTATGTCATCCATATATAATAAATGCGAAATTGTACTACTCTCCCTTGTATTACCCTTAACTTTTATTCCAAACTTGCTTTTAATTAACATTTTAGATAGAGGATTCAATGCTAAGCAAAACCAAAGAGGACTCAATGAGTCTCCTTGAAAAATTCCTCTTTTAATTGAAATGCCCGGTATTACTATTTTCTTACCTTTTAAATTGATAAGTAAATTGGTATTCCAAAAGGACATAATATTTTCCAAAAAGCTAATAATAATGGGGTTAATTTTATATATATTTAATACTTTGATCAGCCACGAGTGCGGGACACTATCGAAAGCCTTTTGGTAGTCTATATAGCAAGTATGTAAATTACGTTTTCGAGTTTGAATCTGTTTTAGAATTACAGAATCGATAACTAATTGTTCTTTACATCCCATATGTTTTCTGCGACAACATTAAAAAAATTATTATTATTATTATTATTATTATTATTATTATTATTATTATTATTTTTTTTTAATTTTTTTAAATAAAAGAAAGAAAAATATTCCCGGGTTACGAATAACCTGACAATATTTGAAAATCTCCTACTACCACCTCAGTAAGCCGAAAATGTTGCTTGTGTTGTGATGGAGGACTTAGCCAGCCGAGGAATTGAACACACTACGCCTGAGTGGGACCCAAGCGCGATGTCAACTCGGCCACCGACCGGTTGAAACTATATCGAATATGATTTACGATTTTCACGGCCAAAAGTATTTTTGTTGTGCGATTACCTACTTTTACCTCTTTTTCGATTCTGGCACCTATAAGAAGATCAAAAACAATCCCACCAACAAGATTGACCTAAAGACAAGGGAACTATTCAAAGCTTCTAGCATCAGGAAAGAGGATTGGTCTATGCCAAGGCTGTCCAACCCCTGGCCCGCGGGCCACATTGTGGCCCGTGAACGAATTTTACTTATGTACTTATGAATGTACTTTAAATGTCCTGTTTGTGTCTCAAAAAAAAACTGTATTAAAATATGTTGCGTAGTTAGGAGAACTAAGCGAACAAACAGACAGACAGACAGAAAAACGACTTTATTTTATACTATTTAGAGATTAGAGATATAACCACTCAAATTATTTTCCAGTACCAAAAGACAACATGTCATTTTCTGAAGGCTTATGAATTATAACTTAAGTGAATTATTATTTCGTGTCATTTTTTTAATGGAAAATAAATATCGGCCATTAATTTTTACAATATACTACGCACTTCATGTCGTGTAACGTAAAATGAGCCTACGGTACTTCACTCCAAGCACATTTAATTATAAATATATTGTCCATGAAGATACATAATATCCCAAATAGTATTTATATGGGTGATGAAGTGTTGAACATCGTCTGTGTGGCGAATATTTATTATTAGTTATTTAAATTCTAGATTGCTTTCATAGTATTAATAATTTACTATAACTCTCACATAAAAAAAAATCCAATGACAGTGGTTCATAATTGTTAGAGGTATTTTAAATTACGTGGTGCATAGTGGTCTTGAAGTATTTTCACAAAAGTGGTGGGTTAGAGAATTTAGTTTTCAAACCGTTTTCCAAGCAGGGTCGGGAACCAATCGCTTTGATAAAGTGCTACGATCCCAGTTCTCGATCTCTGCAGAACTTTCCCCATTTTAGTTGAGGGTTCGCTTTAGAAATGTCATCAGTATCCTGTGCGGCGTTGTGAGTACATGCCCCAATCACTTCATCTGCGTATTTTCTATAAATATTAGCAGAGATTTGATGTAAAGCTCTTCTCAATCGATTTCATTTTATGGCAGCTCCTCTTCCATAAAATCTCAACTCACTCGCCTCTTAAACATCTGCAATTTCAATTTAGTAAGCGGGTTTTATTGGATAACTAAAACCCCTATCATAGGTCACCCCAAGTGTTTCGCTACATTTCGTGACTTAGCAGGGGTGCCCGGGTTCATGGAGTAAGGTTTGTCTAGGTCTTGGCAGTGGATGCGTTTGCCCACCTATTGCGCGGCGGATCGGATCGGGAGCGACTGGTTGAGGGATACATTTTGACTTCTCCAGGTAGACTCTCTATCTCAGGGCGTCATGTGTGAAGCTAATACAAAAAAAAACTTTTCATGCGTTACACTTATTTGGGGAAACGCCGCGAAATCAAAAATAAAATTCTAACTTACCCAGCAAAATAAGGTCAATTGACCAATAGTGAGTGCTCCTTCGCAGATCAGGGTTAGCACTCTACACAAAGATACAAAATTCCTATGATAAAATGTTTTGGATAAATCACTTTCAGAACAATGTTATGTTGGCTTACCCAGCTGTGAAAACACAACGATAAATTTGATATTTTTCTGTGATGCAAATTCTACATTCAAATTAATACAAAATACAACACATTTCAATTACGCCAGAAGACAGTACAAAGAACAAACTGTACAATATGTTACTGGAGGCTGACACAATGCTGGAGGCGATTCAGCCAATGATTGTTGTATTGCTCTTGAATGGAATTCCTTTCACCGTTATTCAAAACAAGGAATCTCAGGAATATAAAGTTCAAACTAAAAAGATCTTCGTGATATACTCTGTTATTGGATATTCCATTTATTTGTGGAATATTTATCGTCTTTCAACAACGGGTGAAACCACCATCGGCCTTATAAATGGATCTTCACTGTTCAAGTTTGGAGACAGGTTCAAAATATACTCGGACTTCTTTATATTACTAGTGATAATTACACATTCCATATGGAAAAGAGATTTGATTTCTAGCATTATGGGCGAACTGCTTGACATCGACAACACTTGGAAAGTCATCGGCGTGACTAAAAACTACACTAGAATTAAAAGAAGGATCTTATTCGCCTTACTATTTCAGGGTGTCGTGCATTTCGGGCAAGCCATAACCTTTTCAGCATTGATGTATTACTGGATGAACAGAAACGCCTTCTCGATAATATGTGCCATGTCTGCCCCAGGGTACGCCTACACCTCCCTTCTGACCATGTACAACACCAGTCTGGGCCACGCCAGAGTTAACCTGGTCATCATCAGCTCAGAACTGGAGTTAATTTGTAAACACTCATTGCTGACGAAGACTGGTACTGAGAAAGCGTGTTTGAACGTGGAAGAAACTTGTACGAGACAGAAGAAATTCTTGGAAGAGCTACAATCTTCATCTAGAGATGCAATAGTGATCCAGAGACTAACTTTGTACTGGAAGATATATGATAGGCTGTGCAATTACTACGACTCTCTTAACCGTACCTACTTCATTAAATTGGTTCTCATATTTGGAGTTTCTTTTACGTCGATGGTAATCAATATATTTATTGGATTGAATGCGGTAAGATGGATTGCAAAGGACAGAGGTGATGAAAATGCGATATTCTTCGTATTTTATTCCTTCTGCCAGGGAATAGTGAACATCGTCAATATATTTCTGACAATATTTGTTTGTCAACTCTCTCAAAACACTGTAAGTCTTAATTTATTGCTATAAGGTTGGGTAATATGTAACATTAAAAAATATATTTCTAAGTACCCATCAAAACTTTTTGCATATCACTAGAATTCATTTGTATTGCTTCATTTTTTTCATTTTCTTCATTTTGTGAGAAAAGTTAAATCCCGAACTCATTATTTTTTCTCGGTGAACTTTTTATTATGTTCATCCAGCAAGCAGGTATTAGTTTTAAGTTTTAAAAATATTGTTTAAAAAGTAATGTGTGGTTTTTTATTGTTACAGGTTTATAAATCAAGTACTCTGATCAATAAAATGATGATAAACGAACAAAACAAAATACTTTTGAAAAAAGTAAGTACACTGGTGCTGCTCGTTGTGGTAGCTTATTCTCTTATCCACTTATTTATGAGTAATTTTCAATTTATAAATATAGAATAAAACAAGGTAAATTCATTGGCTATACAGCACTATATTCAGTTTACATGTCTCGGTATTAAAATTCAGAAGTATGACTTTTTAAATGATGGCGAGAAATTTCCAATTCGAACGCCAATCGCTCAACTCATATTGCAGTTATTGACGCGAGCACTCGAGTAGTTATATAAAAAAATATATATTTCCATAAAACCATTTGACCAAGAACAGGGAAAAAATTAAATTATAATGAGATCCACGCTAAGAATTGCACGCTAAAGCCTCGGTACACGAAGCAATTTTGTTGCTGCTGTTTGTGAGCAATTACCACTTTTCGTATCCGTAGATAGATGGTCACTGTGAAGGTGTGAAGGTAGTAGGGGTTAAAATGTCAACAACCAGCGACTAATGATGTGGGGTGTCACACGAGGTGGTGCTAGCTCCGCGAAGTGGCAAAGCTGTATATGACCGGCATATGGATTACGTGTCCAAATTGAAAATCGCGATCAGAAATGAGCATGTTCTAGTTGAATTGCCATTTTGTTTAAAAGCTGCTAATTGAAGTTACTCAAAGTTATTAAAATGGCGCCATACAAATCATCCCAATATAATAAACTACAGAATAAGTATGTTTTTAGCTTCATCAATTTTCCACATACATGCTGCAGCGCCGCCCAGAATTTTTCGCCCTCGGCCTGTTCCGGATAGACAACACTTTGATATTTATGGTGAGACATTGAAAACGTAAAAATTAATTGTTACTCCTGACAACACAGGATTTTTTTTCCAAAACGAATATCCTTAATCGAAAAATAAATGCTTACTTTTTTGTGACATCTCACAAGATCGCCCCATGTATGTATAATTTAAATATTGGGGAACTATATCGTCACCCTGTTGAACAGTATTGTGAGGCGGGTAAGGGTAAGAGTAAAGGTAAGGGATGTAGAAAGGGATTAATTCATGCGGGTCTTGAAGAGACCCGGATTATATGAAGGAGGTAAAACCACACATGAGCCAACTTAAACGAGTCGAAGAAACGACCCATTCTCACGAAGCCAACATATTATGTGAATGGCTTATACGCTCGTATCTGTCAAGTTTTGCGCACATGAACCGGTGTACAGCTGCTGGATCAATGCTGCTAGATCAATGCTGCCGGATCAATGCTGCTGGCTCCTTAGACAAGGGTCCATTGAAATACAAATAGAATAGACCTCAGCATGCCTACCTTGTTTCAGTGCATTAAAAATGAAAATACTTTTGATGATTACGTTAAATACGAGTACCAACGATTATTTCAGATTTTTCTGTTCAAATAATGATAAAAAGTTAACACATGGATATTTTTCAGATTGCTGGTTCTACAACGACGTATTTAATTATTTTATTACAATTTTATATTTCCAACTAAATCAGTCGATTAAAATATACTTTAATTCTTGTCGCAGCTCGATGACAGCGGATAGAAGAAAGCTATGTCATCTGCGAACTCAATTACTTTAAATCTTGTCGTAGCTCGATGACAGCGGATAGAAGAAAGCTATGTCATCTGCGAACTCAATAACTTTAAATCTTGTCGCAGCTCAATGACAGCGGATAGAAGAAAGCTATGTCATCTGTGAACTCAATTACTTTAAATCTTGTCGCAGCTCGATGACAGCGGATAGAAGAAAGCTATGTCATCTGCGAACTCAATTACTTTAACATGAAGGGGAATAATGACATGCGTATCGTAAGTGGATATTATATTTTTTTTATTTAACCCCCAGAGGGCTTTTACATGTAGGTGGTACAATTTTAATGACAGACAATTTGAAACATGAAAAAGAAATAATAAAAATAAAATTACATTTAAAAATATATGCAAGAAACAAAAATAAAAAGAAGAAGAACATAAATTAAAACATACAGCAATTTGACTGGCTTACAAAAATTAAACTTCTATTTAGAAATAGTGTTGAAATAAATCTTTTACGTGATCCACAAAATTCGCAAAGTATTTGTTTCCCATAGTGTGAAACCGTTGTATCGGGGAGTTATGAGTGTTGCAGTGGAATGGTGTATTTTGTTGTGTTGTTATTGTACATATTCGTAAGTTTATGAGTTTCAGAAGTTCGCAACAGTCGAAATTTGAGTTCAGAATTTTGAATAAAAAAGTTAAGTCGTTAATTTTACGCCTGTCTTCCAATGTGTGTATTTTTAGAGTATTTAATAAGAAATGATATTCTAAGTCTATTAGTGGGGTATTTAATTTAAAATTTATAAAACGTAGAATTTTTTTTTGTATTCGCTCAATTTTATAAATGTGAATGTAAGAGGGAGACCAAACTACTGAGTTGTATTCAATTATGCTTCTAACTAGAGAAATGTTTAGCAGTTTAATGGCTTGAATGGAGTTAAAGTTTTTAGTTGTTCTTAATACTACGCCTAGTGTTTTCATGCCTTTGTTTACAATTTGGTGGATATGATTAGCGAAACTTAGTTTTTCATCCAAAATAATTCCGAGATCTCTCATTTCCGTGACTATTTCTAAAGCTGAAACAGGATTTTATTTCTGCAGAAAGTCAGGGTTTTGCATTTGTCTACATTTAAAAACGTTTTGTACGCACCAATCTTTAAACTTATTAACAATTGACTGTAGTATTTACATCAGTTATTTTTTTGTATAGCTTGATGTCATCAGCAAAGAGAAATACCTCGACATCTTCGAAGCAATTTGTTATATCGTTAATGAAAATGAGAAACAAAACCAGACCAAGGTGATTACCTTGCGGTAGGCCACTGGTCGCATAGAAAGCTTTAGCAAAGATTTTATTTTAATAAATAGTTTACGATTTGATAAATAGTTTACGATTTGATAAATAGTTTACGATTTGATAAATAGTTTACGATTTGATAAATAGTTTACGATTTGATAAATAGCTAGTAAACCATTTTAGCATGTTATCTCTTACTTCTAGAGCAAATAGTTTTCGGGTTAGTAGTTTATGGGATACTTTGTCGAATGCTTTCGAAAAAACAAAAATAATTGCCGCTTGAATAAAAAGCAGCACAATTTGGGACCATTTCAAAACTGTTCAATTGAAAACAAATGTCAGAGATTTAGAAAATGAAAACGTATTTTCTAAATGGCTTTTGGACTTGGGAGATGGAAAATTTCCTCTTGTAGAAGGAACATTATAGTCATCTGTGCTTATTCACAATGTAATTTTTTTATATAAAAAATAAATAAATATTTCGGTAAAGTACGATGTTGACTGGACAGATCACCGGCCCATGTCAATTTGTTAAAAAACAACAGGTATAACCGCAACGGAGGAAATTTCCCCGATGACTTTGGATCCAGTAAAATTGAGAGCACATAATACTTCGCAGATCATGTCCTATTCTGCAACTGCATCATTTTTAACAAACCGCATTAAATACAGCAGCGGGGTCAAACTCTGTAATAAGTCAGGATGTAAAAATAACTTTCATAAAGTTGCCATAGATAAACTATATGGAAGGATTGTAGAGCCACTAAGTATTGCCGCTAAAAACGTCTTTGAAAGTGGGCGCAAACATAATAGAACCATATCCAAACATATTCCTGGATGGAACGACAATGTATCGATTCATTATGAAGCATCACGAAATGCACTTATGAAATGGATTGGAAATGGAAAACCCCGGTCGGGTCCCTTGGCAGAAAATAGAAAAATACTGAGAAGAAAATTTAAATATGAATCAAGAAAATGTCAAAAAACAGCGGAAAAAAATGGGCAAAATATCCGGTGCAATTGAGAACAAAGACTTTAAAGAATTTTGGCAAAAAAACAGGCAACATTTTAAAAGTTGAAGCACAGATATCCACCCATATTGAAGGAGAATCGGAAGGAGAAAAGATTGCTAATATTTTCATAACCAACTTTTCAAAAATATCGGAAAGAAACGAATCCACCATTTTAGAAAAAACATGCGAAGATGAGGACGAAAACATAATCGTTACGAAAGAAATGGTCAAAACAGCTCTAAAACGAATGAAAGCTGGAAAATCGCCCGGTTATGATAGCCTGAGCATTGAACACGTTAGAAATGATATACACGCTTCTAGCAACGCTATTCACACAGATACTTCAACTTGCGCATACGCCAAGAAACTTCTCACGTATATATAGGGTGCGGCAGAGAGGACGGACGGTTTTAAAAAAATCATAAAATAGTTAAGTTTTATTCAAAAACAAATTTATTAATGGAATAAGGTTCGCGAGGAAATAGCATTTGAGACAGTCAATTGTGGAAAATTACATCAGGCATGTGTTGGCCGAAATCGTTGATGCAGTGCTGGAGGCGTTCTTGGAAGTTCGCATAGACTCTCTCCAACATCGCTCTCTCAACTTGGGCGACTTCCACGTGAATTGCGTCCTTCAATTTGTCCAGAGTTCGGGACTTGTTCTCGTATACTCTAGCCTTGAGGTGTCTCCTCTCTCGTAGATGGAGGGAGAGAGTACTACCCATCTCAAAAACGTCCGTCCTCTCATAAGAAGACATATACAGTGATTCCAACTATAGGCCGATATCTCTAGCCACAATAATATCCAGAATATTTGAAGGGTTTTTCAAATTTACATGGAAGCCAAACTATTTACGTCCGACAGCCAATTTGGTTTTAAATCTAAATTTTCAACAGATTTGGCAATATTCAGTTTGAAACAAAGTATCGAATATTATAAGGCAAGAAAAACAATAGTGTATGCTTGCTTTCTAGACCTAAGTAAAGCATTCGACCGAGTATCTCATACACTGCTTTGGAAAAAACTAAAAGAAAGGAATGTACCCAGTTCAATAATTAACATTCTGGCGATCTGGCATCATCAACAAGAGAACCAAGTTATCTGGAAAAATAAAATGTCAGTACCAGTGAAGACAAAATGCGGCGTCAGACAAGGGAGAAGCTTATCGCCAATTTTATTTAACGTCTATATGAATGATTTAAGCAATAAACTCACCTCGGCAAATGTAGGTTGTTACCTGGGAAAAATTTGCGTAAATAACATTGCGTACGCAGACGACATGGTTATTTTGTCTCCAAGCATTAAAGCATTGAGAAAGCTATTAAAGATATTCGAAGAATATGCCGCTGAACATAACATGGTCTACAACCCAACTAAATCTGGGTTACTAGTATTGAAAACGGGCGCAGGCCTTACAAAAGTACTACCCGTCAGCCTAAACGGCAGAAAAATAACTGAAAAACCGGAGCTCAAATACTTAGGACACATCGTAACATATTGAGCGACAGAGAAGATCACTGTGCATCAGAGCAAATATGATTTCTCGACGATTTAACTAGTGTGGCCCAAAAGCAAAAAAGGCAACTTTTTAACACATACTGCACGAGCCTATATACCTCGGAGCTGTGGACCAACTTCAACAAAGCATCTCTAAAAACAATGGAAGTACAGTACAACAATTCCCACCGAATACTTTTTGGGCTGTCCTGGTACTGCAGTGCCACTGAGATGTTTGTAGAAGGGCGTGTTCCCGGACTCCGAGCACTAATGAAAAAACGGATCACCAGCTTTCGAACACGACTAGCCGCGAGCGAAAACGGTCTTGTGATGGCAGCACTGCACTTCTGGCAGGTATCTATTTACAAGCGATGGAGCCAAATCCTGATGTCATAGATATAAAAAAAAATATATAAATATAATATATTCATATATATATTTTTTCTTTTTCAAAAACTTTAATCTCATTATGTTTTTTGTATTAATATTATTATTATCTTTTCTTTTCGTTTATTGTGTATTTATTATTATTAATATTTTTTTATATATATTCTATGTACAATATGGAGCTCGTGGGATTGCACCACCCTCCCCGAGATCTGGAATAAAAAAAAAAAAAAATATATATATATATATATATATATATATATATGTATATACGGTAAGACACATACAACTGCTGATGCCTTAGTAATGAGTCAACGTACCATATTGTGCCCCAAAAATAGTCATGTTTGTGCAATCAATGAGGATGTACTTCAACGGTTAGAAGGACAAATGAAGACTTTTCATTCTGTTGATACCATCATTAATAAAGAAGGAGATTTAAATTATCATGAGCAGACTAATTTTCCTGTTGAATATTTAAATTCTGTAAACCCAAATGGCTTTCCACCACACATATTAAATCTTAAAATTATTGCCATCATTATGTTACTTAGAAATTTATCTGTTGTAATGGAACAAGAATGGTTGTTAAAAATTTCAGCTGTAACTTAATTCAAGCCGAAATCATTACGGGGAACAGAAAAGGTACAGTACATTTCATTCCTAGAATTAATTAAACACTTTGTCGAATGTTACAATACCATTCAATATGTGCAGGAAACAGTTTCCAGTCAAATTAGCTTATGCAATGACCATCAATAAATCTCAAGGACAAACTTTTGAACGGGTTGGACTGTTACTTCCTGAAAAGTTACTTACTGAAAAGTATTATAATAATTTGATTTTGGGGTATTATGCCATGTTGCGCTTCCTTTCTTCTTCAGCCAACATTTCGGACAGCATTGCAGTGTCCATCATCAGGGCAGATGTGTAATTTAAAAAAGAAGGAAAATTTGGCTAAAGAAGGAGGAAGCGCAACACGGCATAATACCCCAAAAATAAATCATTATAAATCTTTTGGTAAGATTATGTTATTTCTGCAAAAATAAATGTAATAATTAAATTTGAATACCAAAATATTAAAACTAATATCTTGGTATTCAAGTAGACGATCTTCTTAAATGGAATTTACATGTCACAAACCTAACGACAAAACTGAGGAAACTCATCTATTTCTTTAAAAATACTGATTTTATTTGACCCTTTAATGTTCCAAACCTGAAAAAATTATCCTGCTTCATCAATTTAAAAATACCCATTTATATGAAGAACGAATAAGCACTAGAGTCTTGAGACATTCACATGAAAAATCTTTTAACATCCCGGTTTGTCAAACCTCCTACGGACAACAAAACTTTAAATACAATGCTATTAAGCTATTCAATTCTCTACCTATTGCCATTAGAAACACACAAACCAAAACTTTCTTTAAAAATAAAATCATTGATTACCTCCAATAAAAATATACATTAGAAGTATTTCATAACAAACTAAAAATTGTGCCTACTGTGTATATATATGTATAATTTGCCTTTTGTTCAAACTGAAACTTTATTAATTAATTACTTAAAATTATTATCGCTTCACCTTCATCTTCTACATTCATTCTTGAATTGTATAATTTTAAAAAAAAAACAAAAAAATACTGATTTTATTTTATCTGACATTTTCACAATATTGTTTTAGCTAAAACCTAGTTAACAACCACTCTGTAAATTACCATCTCAACACAGGCGTTCCACACCTAGTGAGATGGGCAATACGTCACTATTGTAACTAAATGTAATATTAAAATAAAATAAAATAAAAATAAATATTGTAATATGTTGATATTTTTTTTTATTTACGAATTATATGCATATCTACCTATTAAATGTAACTGTTGTTATCAGTAAATAATAATAATAATAATAACATGGCATGTATATAGCGCAGTTTAGTGTCATTTCACTTCAAGTGCGCTTAACTATAGCAAACTTAAAAATGGTAATTCAGTATAGTGGTCATTTTCTTAAAATTGTTCCTACAGTGTGCCTTACCCAAAATTTTACCTCTTAAGGCTATTCTATGGAAAAAAAATCATAATTCAGTATATATTTACCCCGCAGCATAAAGAAAAATTTAACTCATAAAAATGTATATGTAACTAAAATTTAAGCACCAATAAGCAAGCCAATTCAATTGACTTAGCAGGACCTGTTTGTTGAAATGTATTGACTATTTATTCATTATAAAATAAATAAAAAAGAGCATGTCATTAATGACTGTACTTACATAGAAACGTTATTGTGAATTGTACCTAAACTTAAATAAAAGAAAACCATGTTGAAGTCTAACTGTTATTTATTTTTATTATTATTTGAAATGAGTTAAAACGCTCTTAACAAAGTGTTCAGTATGTGTTATCAATTAACTCATTTGGAGTGCCTATATCTTATTAGAACTACATCGAATAAACTTTTTAATAAACCAATTTTTTCACCACCTTATTCCACTTATAAATAATGCATACAAAATCCAAATGATGTCAGGAATCACTGGTTAAAGTAAATTAGATACGTCCCTTAACACATATTCAAGTCGAAAGAACAGACATGTTCAAATTGCAGTGGAAGTATGAGAAACCACCGGCCAACAAATCCGGATTGCTCACTCTAGAAGCTCATGGATGAGCGCTTCAGATCGTCACCACGTACATGCACAATACACTCAACGATTCCTAGGAATTGCGATTACCGCAAAAAATATGAAACTCTTTAAATTCAAATGTTTTTTACCGTAAGCCGAACACAAATATGACAGATTACTTTGACACTTTAGAATTAATATGAAATAAAAACAATAAGACATACATTTTTTTGGTGATTTCAATATCGACATCTCAAAAGACACTAATACTGCACGGAGATATATTCACACCTCGAAATCGTATAACTTGTATGTTTGTAACACAATGTTTTCTCTCCATCCTTTCCCTAAAAAGACTCTCCACACAGCATTCCCAAATATGACATAGGCCCTGAGGAAAATTTGTTTCCTCAGGGCCTCCTGTGTGAAGCTAATGTAAATAAAAAAAAGAGCAAATAACTTCTCAGGATTATTTGATTACTAATTTAATAGTTGGTTTTCGATATCTTCTTCTGTTGATCTCTTTTATTGAATTTTCATGGATGAAAATGAGTGATCATTAAGTTAATGTGTACTTCTTGTCATCGATCCCATCATTAAATTTGATGTCCGTATAGGTAAAGCTACCGCACAGTTACCAAAATGATAGAAGTGTGAACGTTGTCCACGTTGCGTGTATTCAAAGAATATTGGGTATTATTTTCATTTTGGATTCGATTTATTGTAAATTATTGTTACCGCGTCAGAAAATAATATCTAAAAACCACCACCAAAAAATAGCAAAGAAAGGGGTTAATCTACAAGAAATAATACAACCCAAGCAAATTTCAAAATGTTTTCATATGAATAATTAATTTGGTATAAGTAAAACCTCGACCAAGACATATTATATTGTACACAGTATATAAGTAAATGATACTTATATATTGTGTTTAGTAATTTCTTACAAATAAATGATGACCAACTTATACAGAAAAGTGATGTACGCCGGAACCATGCTCGAGGCAATTCGGCCAATGAATGTGGTCATGCTCCTCGTTGGAATACCGTTCTATGTAGTTCATGAGAAAATATCAAACGAGTATCAAATTAGAATGGTTAAGCCCCTTTTGATATTATCTGTTTTTGGATTCTTTACATACATGTTAAATATTTATCACATTTTAACGATGGACCAGACCACAATCGATCTTGTTAATGGATATTCACCGTTCAAATATGGAGACAGATTTAAAATATTCCTAGACTGCTTAACGGTGTTTTTAATTTATTTAGAGTGTTTATGGAATAGAGGGGAAGTTCCTAAAAGCTTTGGATTCCTTTTTGACATCGATAATACGTGGAAGGTCCTCGGTTTGACCAAAAATTACTCACAGATAAAAAAAAGAAACTTAATGTCTTTACTGCTTCAGAGTGTTGTGCATGTTAGCCAAGCAACAATCAGTATAGTGTTTATGTATTCCTGGATGAACAAAAATTCCTTGTCAATTCTGTACGCCATTACAACGCCCGGATACTTGTTCACCGCCTTTCTGACCATGTACGCCAGTGGTATGAGTCAGGCCAGACACAACCTCGTGGTGCTGAACTCCGAGCTGGAGTTGATCTGCAAACACTCCTTTCTCAGCAAGTCCGCCGCGGAGAGTGTGTGTTTGAAGGTGGAAGAAAGTTTCGCGAGACAGAAACGACTCTTCCAGGAGTTGTGTTCCTCATCTAGAGATGAAATAATTATCCAAAGACTGACTGTGTACTGGACGATATACGATAAAATATGCGATTTTATCGATTCCTATAACAGAATCTATTTATTTAAAGTATTTGCCATATTTTGTGTGTCCTTCGCATCTATGGTGGTAAATTTTTTCATGGCATTGAGTGCGCTGGATTGGATAGCGAATGACCAAGGTGACGAAAAGACATTCTTCTTCATGTGCTTTTCCTCCTTCCAAGGAGTGTTGAACTTCTTCAATATATTCCTGACAGTAGTTCTTTGCCGAATCTGTCAAAAAATGGTAAGTTAAGTTATCAACATTTTTAAAGTTTTTCTAGCGTTATGAACTTCTAATTATAGGAAAGCACGATTATTGAAATCATTCAACTATTACATTCACGTAGTACATCACGTATTCAAAACAATTTATTTAATCTGTTTCCATAACAAGACCATGATTGCTTTCAATTTAGAAATAAGTATGTGCGCCCTTGAGGTGTTTTTGCACAAAAACGGCTCTATACAAGTCATCCAAGTATTATTATTATTTTTATTATTATTATTATATGTAAGCATATGTATGTATGTGTATATATGTGTGTGTACATGCATATATATATGCGTATGAATATGTATCCTTCTATGTATATGAATACATGCGTGTGTATTTATGCGCTTATGCATGCATGCACACATACACAACTAGAAAAAAGAGTTATGTATATGATCCAATCCTGAATAATAGCATGTCTTATTCTTCTTTATTATTTTTTTTTCATTTTTCTATTTTATAATATCAGGTCTTATTCTTCTTTTTTATTTTCGTTTTTCTATTTTATATTTTCTATTACCGTTATCGTTACCGTCGACTTACATCTTTGGTGACGCCGGTCCTATGCACCGGCTAATTTTACTAATAAGCAATACTTCATGCTACTTTTACCTGATCAAATATAAAAAGGTGTGTTTTTTTACGATAAAACAAATATTTAACACATAAATATAAATAAAATCACCTGTAGAAGAACACCTACAAATTACAAGGTTTTTTAAATGCTTATTTTAAAATATCAAAACTTTTAACAATCATAATTATTTTATAGTTAAATCAGCCTTTGTCAGTCTTATGACACCAGAGACCTCAAAAAAACATACAATCCTTCCAACCAAAAAAATATCCTCAAAGATTACTCTTCTTCAAGAGCCAAGCAACTGGTGCATGTTGGCAATACATGTTATTGACCTTAATATTTCCTGCAATGGTAGCAATTATATCTTGTCTTTCTTTAATAATAATCTCAACAATCGTACTATCATAATAAAATAAAAGATAAATACACAAGCACATGAGTACACGAAATCACAACTGAATTCGACGGCGGGTAAAAATGTTATTCGACACAAATGGCGGGTTAAACAATAATATCGATCTCTACCGAACTTCTGTCCCTAATAGTTTAACCATACAATACTACCCTACTTGCCTTTAATTACAAAATCAAATTATTTCACAATCAATTATTCTCTTCATATACCCCGTTACGGGTAATATTTTAGGTATATTGTTACATTACTATATAATGTTTTAGTTATATTTTTACACATGTAACCAACATAATGTTTTGTTTCTATATTATAAATAAATAAAATATAAACAAATATTTTAATTTCATAAAGACTATCAAATTGAATAATTTTCATTTTTTTATTGCAGGCTTATAAAACAACTACATTGATTAATAAAATGATGCTCAAAGAACAGAACAAATTTTTGTTGAACAAAGTAAGATGGAAATAATATCTAATCTACTAATTGCTCTAGATTCTAGATATACTAGTATCTAGCTTCTATATCGCGGTGGAGTTACCTAATTTACTGATGTTACTTCAATTTAATAAGTATTTCATAACAATAACAATTCTTCATATGAGGAGGTCTAGCATGGACGATCGGTAAAGCCCTATGTCAACACGATATTGACAAAATCCGTCATCTATGGTCACTGGTCAGGTAGAGATATTTTCGAGCACGGTCAACGATTGATAAGAATTATTCCGACCGACGCACATTGGGGCGACTTCATGTAACGCGTTGGCTGAAATTCAGAAAATCAAATGTTCTTTACAATGAAGCAACTATGCTAGTTTTGAAGTTCATTAAGTGTTGCATAATTACCCCGAAGCGTTTCGCCCTAATCGCGATACTGACGGGAAGAGATCAGTTTGAACTTGACCTTTGTGCGGGTGACTGTGTCAGTTTTCGAAAGCGCGTAAATTTCAATACTTTTCAAGTTTATAAAAAGCAAAATCTATCAAGTGTACAGATCCAATTCAATATGGATACGATGTCTTATGGTATGTACTTTAATTATATTATAGTAGTTATTGATACCCTCATACTATATGTCATAAATTTAAATTAAAACAAACACCTATTTGAATGAAATATTTTTTTGTAAATATATTAAACATAGAGGTATATAGTTTAGAGTTCCACGAGATCCCATCATATTTTAATTGTTTTTATATAGTTTAGTATCTTAGCTACAAGATTTAATTATAAGTAGTTGCAAGTATGCACAATTTTTTAAATTATAGTACTTGAAAGTGAGGACTATCAGTTTTCATTAAAAACAGTTGTAGTCTAATAATCAATGTGTTTTGTTTTAGATACAATTTCTGACGTGGTTCTTACGAGATTCGAATTATACATGATTATGAAGAATTCTGGCGTTAAGAAATTTGACAAAAAAGTAAAATTTCTGAAAAAACACCTCTTAGAACTTACTCATTGTCAACTCTTTAATCAAAAATAACTTTTTAATGAAATAGCTGCATTCTGTTCTAAATTGAAAACCAAATGGTTGAAGTGTCACAGAATCCATGACTTCTTTTTATTAAATAATAATGTTTATTAAAAGAATGGCTCGAAAGCCTCCTTATGTTTAAGAATTATAAACCTTTACCAGGAATAGTAAAAACGAAAAGAGGTCAACCCACACTGTCATTTGATATGTCGTCTGAGCGTACGAAACGTCATAAAACTATACTATTGCGATCTAAAACTTCTAGTACTGAGTTAGCCTTTGCTACCCACAAGAGTTTTCGGTTGGCAGGTAAAGCAGCAGCATCGACTAGTAGTCAAAGACGTCACGTTAAGTACGCCGACCAGAGCAAATAAGTACAGAAAAGCTTTTACCGATAAAACCCAAAACAAAACGGTATTGAGTGGTGATGAAGCACTCGCTTTGATTGTAGATGCCAAACTTAGTCGCTACCAATACAATTTAATAAGAGAAAAGGATAAAGAGGTATTTCCTTCATACAAAATTGTACAAGGAGCTAAGAAAAAATGTTACCCAAAGTGAATTCATAACGGTCACGGAATCTTCAGCGGAAGTGAAATTGCAACAATTGCTGGATCACACTGTTGAGCGTTTAATACAAGTTCAGCAGCCGGACAATGAAGACAATTTCAAAAGAAGTACTGAAAATGCTAAAGACACCAGACCCTAATACGACTACCAGGAATGATTCGATAGTTGAATCAAGTAGTGATGACGATAGTATATTGTCACAAGATGATGGAGACGATTTATTATGTGTATAACTGTCAATAAATAGCACGAGAAATAAAGTGAGCATTTTGACTGATTTAATTTATCTTATATTATTCAATTTTATATTTTTGTACTAAGTATGCGTGACTTTTCGAACATTTTTTTTCACTTATTTTTATCAACATGCCTATACTGAACTAAAAATCGAAAAAGATTTGATGTCATTGCAACCACTGATTTGATGCCAACTTTCGGGGTCATCGGCCCCATTGTGCGACGCGACGATAAAATAGGATAGATAAGCTTTAGTTAACTGTCAACATACATATCTTTAAAAAACGGAGTTAAACTAACGAAGCTCTTAGAATTGAAAGAATTGATACTCTCGGCAAGTTGGATAATGGCACAATATTGTTTAGGGCTTGCAGAAACGAAATTTCTTCACATAACATGTTGTGATTAGAGACTTCATTAACTGATTAACTCCAAAAGTAAATGTGGGCTGCTAATACATATTTAAGTATGTATTTCAATTCAACACTGCCATTTCACTAATATTTGTACGTAACTGTAAGAAGTTTAACGTTTCGTAATATCGATTCATAGACAATACCTTTAGTGTTACCAGCGTACGTCAATTTATATTTCTTTATGTTCTCTAGAGTGCACATTTGTTGCACTTTAAACATCTGTTACTATTTTAATTCGGCGAAAGCGAAGTTCGAATTTAATCCCCTGGCAGCAAATAAAAATATTGTCGCGTTTATTTCTTTATGTGATCTAAAGTGCACATTTCTTGTATTTTAAACATCTGTTACTATTTTACCTCTACGAAAGTGAAGTTTGAATTTAATCCACTAGAAGCAAATAAAAATATAATTGATCTAAGATTCAGTGAAGTTTTAAAAACTATTGGCAAAACAAAATCAATAAAAATGTTAAACTATATTTTTCGGTCAAACGCCTCTCTGTTAAATACAACATGCATTTCATTAGGTATTACTAGAAACATATTAATCCATTTTCAGCTCCACCGGTTTTCCGCCCACATGTTGCAGCGCCGCCCAGAATTTGTCGTTTTTGGTATGTTTAGGATAGACAACACGTTGTTATTTACGGTGAGGAATATTAAATATCATTATTTTGGAATACATATTAATACTCTTGCAGTAATGAAAAATTTAAATTAGCTTAAATATGGCGCAATGTGAATTTCTTGCAATTTTTTGCAAGCCGTAATAACATTATTTACTGATGCTTTGTTACACGAATATGACTATATGGCGTTACTTACAAACATTACTATGTTTTGTACCGTTTTTTTCAAATTAGTAAAGACTAAATTATTTTTTTTCACAGATGGCTGGATCTGCGACAACATATTTGATTATTTTAGCCCAGTTTTATATTTCTTACTAAAACAACAACAGCACCTGTTGATGTGCAGTGTCAGTTTTTCTGTCCACAATAATGGAGTTAGTAAACAAATTGAAATGGCATATAAGAGGTGTTATTTGATGGAAGCACCCTCTCCAATAAAGACTACATTGAAATTTTTGGAATTTAAGTCAGACCGGCTCAAGCATTGGGGCACTATACATTTAATCTTCGTTCAAAACAAAAAAATGAAAAATGACTGAATGATTTAGATGTTAACACTATTCCTATGAATTCTTTGTAATTCTTTGTTAACCTTAATGTTTCACATTTTACTATTAAATAAATATGTATACATAAGTAATAAATATATATATACACGGTGTCCGGAAACTCGTAATACAAGCGGGAAACTGGAGAATCTACACTACATGGGGAACCCAAATAAACATAAAGTTTTTTGATTTGAGCATTTTCAAAACACAAACACGTTACAAAAATTGTTCAAAATGTTCACCGTTGACTTCTAAGCATAGTTGGATCCGTCTGATGATGGACTCTTGCACTCTTTGTATCATGTCTGGGTTAATTTTTACCGCGTCGAAGGCATCAATGATACGAAGTCTTAGAGTATCAACATCGGGACAATCTGTTCTGTAGACTTTCGCTTTTATAAAGCTCTACAAAAAAAGGTTATTGGAGTCAGATCAGGTGACCTTGCTGGCCATGCGGTAGGTCCAGCACGTTCTATCCAGCGGCCCTGGAATTCTCCGTCGAGGAATCTTCGAACTTGTAGCCCAAAGTGAGGCGGAGCACCGTCTTGCTGAAACCACATCTTTCTTACTGTTATTAGTGTTATTAGAGGAACGTCTTCAAGAAGTTCCTGCAGGTCATTCTGCAAGAAATGCAAGTAAAGTTGTGAAGACAACCTTGCTGGTAGAAGACATGGCCCCAACACCTTGTTGCCAATGATCCCCGCCCAAACATTGAGAGACCACCGATGTTGAAAGTGTTTGGGTCGCTTCGCATGAGGGTTGACGTGTCCCCACTGATGCTCATTGCGAGAATTCAACATTCCATCTCTACTGAATGTGCTTTCATCTGTCCACAAAATATTTTCGATGAATGCTCCGTTTCGAACATTCATGTGAATAAGCCATTGACCAAATGCTCGTCTATTAATGTAATCCATGGGTAATAGCGCTTGAACACATCGGTAATGGAACGGGTGTTGACCATCATCCTTGAGGGTATCCCAGACCACCTGGTATCGAATATTTAATTCCCTCCCAACAGATCGAAGGCTACGTCCTGCCTGTTCTAAAAAACAATTTAAAATGTTTTTTTTTCCATTCGAGGATTGCGTAATGCTGGACGACCGGTATCAGCCATATTTGAACGAACACTTCCAGTACGATGGACACGTCTCGCTAATCCGTCGATAACTCTTCGTCTTGGTGTAAAACATTTGCTGTGTGTTTTTATGTAGGTATGATTGTTGCAGAATCAATAAGTTGGTTAGTTAGTTAGTCACCAATGAAAATGAGGGATACCTACCAAATTTTCGGAAAGATATTTCACCACTTGTAAAAAATTGAAATAAACGTGTCGCCGATATTGGTTGGGAACTTTGAAAGCTGATCCGTCAATGCGTACCTAAGTGACTAGAATTATTATCATGAAATAAATTGATTTAATTTTAGATTCTCAGGTCCAAAAGTTTTTTGGTGCAGTATGCTGTGTTGCGCTTTCTTTTTCTTTAGCCAAAGTTTTGGACAGCATTGTAGTGTTCATCATCAGGGCAGATTTATTTATTTATTGTAGTGATCTTCCGTGCCGATCACCCAGATTACTTATTAATAAAATGCATTTTGGGTACTCCGTACTATTTGGTTTTATATAGGTTGCTATAAGTATTGATATAAATGGACAGTATTAAATCGTAAATCAATTTTTGAAAATATTATTCCGCCCGAAATTTGTGATAATAAAACTTCTATCTTCGGCATTGGATATTTGTCCACAATCAACTGTGGATTCACAGTAAATTTATAATCGCCGAAAATTCTAATCTTTCCGTCGCTTTAAACTACGGGCACGATTGGAGATGCAAACTTGCTATAACTAATCGGAACTAAAATTCCATCCTGTAAACGGTTCAATTCCGTTTCAACTTTCGCTTTCAAAGCGAAAGGAATACTTCTCGGATTGCAGAATTTTGGTATTGCATTTTCTTTCAATTTTAAATGAACTTTAAATTTACTGAATCTACCTAGTTTACTTGAAAATACCTCCGGATATTTACGCACCAACGTATTGACACTATTATTGTTTACGTCGTGAATATTATGCGTGAGTATTTCACTTTTCAACTGTGAAGAAACCGTCTCGAAACCCGTTAAACCAATGTTAAATTCTTTTAGGAAGTCTCTACCCAGCACAGTGGTTGAACCATCCTTTACAACACAAAATTCCATTACTTTATTTATACCATTGAAATTATTTGACAAAATTAAACTCCAAGTAACTGTAACTTACAATTATTGTAACCCTTCAGTGTTTAATCCTTCGGCTTTAATTATACATCTTTAAAGTATTCCCAATAATCTTTATCCGATAGGATCGATATTCCTGCACCAGTGTCAAATAGTCCTTTTATGATGATACCGTTATTAACTTTTAACGACAAATAAATGGGTTCGGTATTCCTTGAAAACCTTGAATTTATTTCACTTGAATTAAAAACACAAATGAAACTTCCTCCCGCTTTTTTCCGCGACAATTTTTACTAAAATGTAACTTATTTTTGCAATTAAAACACGTCACGTTTTTTAATCTACAATTACTGGAATCATGATTATTTAAATTACAATATCTGCATTTCAACTGTTTTATACGTTCTACTGATTTCCTTCTCGGAATTGTAAAATTTTTGTCTTTCGCCCGCGCCGGTGTAGTAGAATAATTCCTACCTGCACTACTATTAAAATTTTGTTTACTTCTAGAAATAAGCCCAACACTCGGATTTAATATACGTAATATTTTTATGAAATAAATCCATTCCCGATGCGCACTCTAATGTACTTTTTAAAATCAGCTTCTCTGCATCTAAAAACATTTTTTTTAATACGACCTTCTAATAAACAAGTCACAAAAATATCTTTTAAGTTTTCTTCCAGTCTGCTTCCAAATTTGCAGAATCTTGCTAGACAACGTAACCTAGCTATATAATCGTTTATAGATTCCCCAACTCTTTGTTTCGCCGCAAAAAAATTTCCACGTTCCTTAAACACATTCTTTGAAACACCAATGTGGTTTCCTAACAACAAAAATATATTTTCAATCGATAATGCTGTCATTTTTTTTGGAAAACATAAATCAATCAGTAGATTAATCGTGTCTGTGGGTAGGTGGGATATTAAAACCGCTCTCTTTTTTTGCTCGGATTTAAATTTCTCATCATTGACGAGGATCAACTGCTCGAACTGTAGCATGAATGTCTCCAGCCCGTCCCTAAGGGGTGACCTAAGATGGGTAAACCCACTCCTACCATTTCCACACAGATTACCAATAATCAGAAAAAACAACAAACAGCACTCAACTCACGAATCTGATGATTGATGCTGCCTGCCGATCGCCGCCCTTCTGCGTCCGACCGTCTTCTAACTCCGTCCGGATTCCTGGTCGTCCTTCTCGTCCGGTCCTTCGTGTCGGCTCCCGGTACAAGCTGCCTGGATCCGTTTTTCTCGGCTGCTGATTCCTCGAGCTCAGCGCCTTGAATCTCCTTGCCAGTTCCTTGCCTTGATGCTCCTTCAATATCCGCTACTGTCCGTGAAGCTGCCCCAATTTATTTCCTTGCGACAATAATCCCTTCCGCGGTGATCGGTAGGATTATAACCAAACTATGGTTCTTCCAGTTGCGCCTACTGTGGTTCTTCCTCCAGGAAGAATTTAACGGCTGATCAGCTTCCGTTTAGGCTGCGCCAACTGTAGTGATCTTCCGTGCGGATCACCTTTCTCATATAAAATAAAATTGGTTGTTTCAGGTGAAAAAATGTAACAAGCAGTAATTGTTGAATGAAACACTAGTATATATTGAATTATTTCGCGGATAAGAGATAAGCCGCCATAGCTCAGTGGCGGAGATAACTCGCCAGAGCTGTCGACCGGAAATCGAAAGGACACGGGTTCAAGTCCCGTTGGCGTCATGTATCTTTTAGCGGGAGATTTTTCAATGTGGATGAGTGTTTCAGGCTAATAATTATTGCTTATAAAATAAAACATTTATGTTTTAACAGATTGATTTATTGCGTTTTAATTCAGATGAATTTGCAATGATTATAGTATATTATAGTATGATTATAGTATAACTCAGAAGCTTTAAGGTATACATATACCACTCTCTAGATCGATATTTTCGGGCTTTTTGTATCCAAAAAAAATATTCTGTAATTAACCACAGATATACAAGCAGTACTTGACATACGGAGCAGAGCAGTAGACAAGGTAGTGGATATTCAAGGCAAATTAAAAAAGATGCGACCATTGTTACGTAATACAATCACACTGTAGCAACTTGTGTTACCCCACGCTACTCATGCCAGATGGCCGCGGTCAAGTTACTTGCACGTGGCGACCACCCACGGCAACCGCTCATGCCCAATCTTATCTTACCTCCGGCTCCGGCAGTCGCGCTAGGACAGAACAATGTTAAAGTTCGCAGCAATGTCACGTAAAATTACGCATTTTAAACCGGACTCGTTCTTGATGTAACTAAATATTCCGCGCTGCCATTCACAACCATGTTTCAAAATCTTACCTGCGTTAATAATGATAACCCGATCGGGGACGTACAAATAAACAACTCATTGGTCAATAAATACTTGAATGAATTGGATGTTACAAAGGGTGCGGGCAGTGATGATATCTCGCCATATTCTATCTCAAAATGTGCCAAAAATCTTGCATTTCCTTTAACTAACTTATTTAACATGTCTTTAAAAAAAGGAATATTTCCTACAAAATTCAAAGAAGCCATTATAATCCCCATCCATAAAACTGGTTCAAAAAGTAACATTGCAAACTATCGCCCAATCTCAATACTCACAGTACTTAGTAAACTCTTTGAGCGTATTGTGTACGATCAAATTTATATAACTATTGTCCGCAGCATACAAAATCAACAACATGGTTTTTTACAAAAAAGGTCAGTAATAACAAACTTAGTCAACTTTACTGAATACTTAACAAGCAATATGGATAATGGACACCAAGTAGATGTTATCTACTCAGATTACTCGAAAGCTTTCGATAAAGTTAACCACTCTATCCTCATTAAAAAATTACACCAATTAGGAATCCATGGCAACTTACTTAGGTGGCTAACTTCATATCTGCAGAAAAGACTACAGTGCGTATCAGTTGAGGGAACTAAGTCTAGTTTCTTAACTGTGCCCTCTGGCGTACCGCAGGGTTCCCATCTGGGACCATTACTGTTTAATGTATATATATTTGATATTTATAAATGTTTTTTACATGCTAACTACCTTGCATATGCAGATGACAAAAAATATACTTAGTAGTCAAATCTATCAATGACTGCATAAAACTTCAAGAAGACCTAAATCGTCTTTTTGCATACTGTAAATTAAACAAATTAATCATAAACATTTCTAAGTGCAACAAATTATCTTTTACGCGCAACATAAATAAAATTTATTTTAATTATAACATTCATGATACACATATCAATGAAATAGAATCAATCCGTGACCTTGGGGTAGTACTGGATGTAAAACTAAATTTTATCAAACACATTAACGAAGTAATCAACAAAGCCAATAAAATGTTGGGATTTATAATTCGCATATCTAAACCTTTTCGCAATATTAAAACCATGTATTCCCTTTACACCACGTATATCCGCCCCCACTTAGAATACTGCACACTAATTTGGGCACCGTTCTACCAATGCCATATTGACAGAATCGAAAGTGTGCAAAACAAATTTTTTAAACACATAAATTATAAATTTAAATTACTCTTTGCAAATAACACCGAATCCTTAAAATTTCACAACTTTACTCCACTTCAAACACGTAGATTAATATCTGATCAAATATTTTTATACAAAATTCTGAATAACGGCCTGGACTCTCCTGAACTCGTAAATTATTTAACAATTCACATACCTACAAGGCCAACCAGACAAAACCATTTTTTTCATTTGCCCACGTGCAGAACCAACCTTAGAAAAAATTCTCCAATCCCCCGTATATGCGCGCAATATAACACGCAATTTAACAATATCGATATTCTTAATAATACTCTTGTGAAATACCGAAACGAAGTCAAGCGTACGACCACAAATGTTAATTAAATCAATGCACAGTTATAGAAAAGGTACAACATGAGCGTCTCCTGTCCCCATCCCATCTTCCTCTGCCTCTTGCCCTTTCCTATTCCTTCTTCCTTATAATATATTTATATGATTCTTATATTTTTTTTGTTAATTTCATTTTCAGTTAATGGTTATAACCAATTACAATTTTGTATTATATCACATTAACCAACATTAGCATAAGAAACTATTTTGGCTTACCTCATATTTAACCTCTTGTATAACTTATCCTGTATAAAATTGCAGTTTGTTTCTTACAATAAATAAATAATAAATAAAATCTTAATTTAAACTTTGCTCGATGGAATCACGCTTCCGTTGAATTCCCAAGTGCGACGCCAAACAACACCAACCGCTGCTCCCTTCGTAGCGCGGGCAATTACCAGCTTGGCGTGGAATAGCCCCCCTCATGGCTGGGCGAACCTGTAAGCACCTTCAGTATAATTCATTTCCGTGTTCAAGACAGTAAATTCATCTTAAAATTCCCCGTTTCACCTGTCGTTTCTTTAGAGACGGAGAGAGTTTATTTTAACGATGTTAAATAAGAGAGATTCTGTTCTACCATGTCTTTCTTTAGAGAGTTTTAAATAAACCTTTGTCCTTTTATATTGATGAGTAAAAATTGAATTGACCTTCCCATTCCCTGACCGATGGACGAAGAAATGAGCTGGAAAGTCCCCCACCCCTGATGGATTCGAGTTCTCATCTGTCTACCTTTTTACACTGAGCTAGCAAAATACATTAAACCCTGGTTCAATTCCAAGAGGGGTACGACCATATCTTAGCACTGGCTTCCAACTGCGGGCCTTTTAACTAGACATAGCACCATAGACAATATAATTGCTCTCAGCCAACTACATTCATTCACAAGGCCAAAAAACTATTTTAAAAATAAAAATGTCCTTGAAGCAGAAAAATGCCAAATTTTCCTCAGAACAACAAGGTTCAATCTGACAGAGCATTGTCCGGAGAAATTGAGCTTTAAAGTATCGTTCTTTACAGCTCATTTTCTCACGAGAAAACTTTTCAGACAGAAACCAGTTATTCCTAAAAAATGAACAATCAAGCAGTCGCATTACACTTAAAATGACTTTCAATATTAGCTCCTAACAAAAGTAAGAATATTTTCAAATGAAGATTTGTGTTTTTCTACGACAGTGGTGAATTTTGACATTTTTCTGTTAGTAAAGAAAAATAAAAACTGACAGTTACTTGTTAAAATATTATATTATAGAAGAAATATTATATTGTTGAATCGCCAGGAGCCGTATACTATCGGAATCTGTAAATAGGATTTAATTACAATATTAATTACAATACACTACCAACCGCGATTAGACAAACAGAGTCAGTAACCAAATTCAAACATGAAATAAAGAAATGGATAACAAGTATTGGGCGTCCCATTATCACAAACATCTGTAAACCAAATTACACGTAAACAATAACAACATTTCAAATACTAAATAAAACAGTAGAATCAATAATTTTATAAAAACCCCTTTGTAACTACGTCCTCCAATAAAATGCATTTATATTACATATATATTTACAATATTGTCATACCTGTACCTACTCTTTCTATTACCTATCTATTGACTCCATAATTTAAAATGTATACAACTTTGTAATTTGTACTTTGATTTTGAATTAGTCATGCATGTAAATATTCTATAAGTATCTGTATACGTTTGTCTCGACACAGGTGTACCCTAGTGAGACAGATGTCGATAAATACAAGTAAAAACCTTTATATTGATAGATAAATAAATAAATAAAAAATAAATAAATTCAATTAAATTAATTACCGATTGTGCCCGCCCCCACCTAATAATAATAATAATGTAAAATTTATACAATGCAGTTTTGTGTTATTTCACTTTCATGCGATGGTCGAGAATCGACATACAAGCACAAAACACATTGCACAAATTAAAAGAATATCTTTATCACAAAATATAAAAATATACAAGCAAAAATTAAAAGAATATCTACATCACAAAATAGAAAAATATACAAGCACAAAACACATGTTAAAGAAGGTGTTGAAAAAAATGTATTATGATGTCGAGGAAGTCATAAAAATAATTTTACAAATAATTAGGAATTGATAAATATGATGATAATAATAATAATACTTGGATGACTTGTATAGCGCCGTTTTTGTGCAAAAACACCTCAAGGGCGCTGTACAAACTTATAATACATTTCTACAGTGATCTATGTTATTACTTAACTATTTATGGAGAAAATATACAGTACAATACTTACCTGGTAGGTCACTTGAGATTAACACTTAATTAACATTATCTAATTGTTTATTGGCGAAATTTAGATACAGGATTTAGGACTTAATTGAAAAATTGAATATAACTGGTTTTTCTCTTAGGATTGGTATATTTAATTGAAGGGTACGACAGCTTAAAAAGGTAAGTTTTTAGCTTAGACCTGAATTCTGTTGGACTTGTTATGGATCTTAGTTCCGGAGGGAGTTTATTCCAAGCCTTCGGCCCAGATACTCCGAAAGCGCGATCACCAAACTTAGTATTTGGCTTGCGCTTAGGTTCTATCAGTCTGCCTACAGCTGATGATGTTGCTGATAAGAGTTGACTGCCTCAGACCAGTGTTTTCCGGGACGCATAGTTCAGAGATGTAGGGTGGGGCCATTTCATTGATGAATTTAAACACCATCCAGCACAGTTTGTACTGGATTCTTTCAGGGCACTTGAGCCAGTGAAGGTTACGAAGGTGTTCTGAAATGTGCGAATATTTTGAAACCCCGGTTATGAGCCGTGCTGCTGCATTAAACACTGATTGAAGTTTATCAATTTGATATTTTGGAAGGCTGGCATAAATGCCGTTGCAGTAATCGAGACGTGAGACTACGTAAGATTTGATAAGTAGTTTTGTTGTTTCTGAAGGAAGGTTTCTTCGGACAGACTTGAGTTGTCTTAGGTGAAAAAAAACGGTGCTTACAGTCCTATTTATTTGACTTTTAAACGAAAAGTCTGAATCTAAATTGACACCGAGAAGTTTGACTGTTGTTTTGGGATGATATCGCTGCCGGAAATAGTAATAGGTGAATTGTCTATGAAATGTTGACGTTTGTTTGTGGCTGCCCAGAGAAACTCAGTCTTAGATGGATTGAGCTTCAGCTTGTTTGAAGACATCCAACGAGTTATTTTTTTTTATTTTTTTTTATTTTTTTTTTTTTTATTGAAAATTTTTTTGATACATATATATACAGGTACATAAATAATAACAAAAAATAAAAGAGAGTAACAAAAAAATCCCACAAAGGCGAGGCCTGTGCGTGGGCATTATTATTTGTATGTGGATATTTAAAACAGTGGTTTAAATAAAAATAAAATATTGTACATGGTGATTGATTTTACCGTAATTTCAGTTACTTTTTACTAAAATTCCAAAAATATTTAGGAGCTCAATGAATATTAATTGGTACAACAAGTATTAATTGATACAACAAACACATAGCAGACTTTATTATATATCTACTCTTAAAGCTCATTAGTTGTAAGTATAATTAATGGCTTTGTTAATAACTTATAAGAAAAAAATATCTATTTTGGCTGTTTTGAGCCAAGTTTTGATATATTTTTTATATGAATGAAGATTTTGACGAGTGGTCTCTTTAAGGGTTGAACATACTGAATTATAGATTTTAGGAGCAATAAAACTAATGTGTCTCTGGGCCTGTCTAGTTTTACAGTGGGGTACAACATACTCACAGGCGCCACATCTTCGACTGGAACGATTAGAGTTTTTAATAAAATTGTTTGGGTGCTTGTAGATAAATTTAAGACATTGAAAACTATAGGTTTGTCTAAGGTCCAAAATATCGGTTTCCCTAAACAATTGTTTGGAGGGATAAGATTTACTTTTCTGGTACATAATCTTAATTATTGCTTTTTGGGCAATTTCTAATGGTTTGAGATGATTATTGTAACTTCCTCCCCAACCAATTATTCCATAGGAAATAGATGAATGAACTAGTGCATCATAAACTAATTTTATGGTTTTTATATTAACTATATTACACATTCTTTTAAAAATATAATTTAAATATCTCAGTTTGTTGACAGTTTTTTCTATATGGCTGGTCCATTTTAGTTGAGAATCTATGGTTACACCTAAGTACTTAATATTTTTTCCTGATTTCATCTCTTTACAGTTTGAGCATGCGGTAGGGTTACAATTTACATTATGAAATCTTAAATTAAGATAAGTTTTGGGAGCTGACTTCAGTGTGTTATAGAAGGGAATACAGAGAGTTTTTTCATAATTTAAAGTAAGAAGGTTTCTATCTAGCCACTCTTTTACAATAGTAATACATTTGTTAGCCTTATTAGTTGTGTCTTCCCATGTATTTCCTTGGACTGTTATTGCAGTATCGTCAGCAAATGAGAAAATATTACCAGGTATAACAATGTTACATAAATCATTTATATAGATTAAAAAGAGTAGCGGCCCTAATACAGTCCCTTGTGGAACACCGTGTTTTACTGTATCAAAATTGCTCAAACACATTCCAATTTTTGTACATTGTTGTCGATTCGAAATGTAATTTTGTAAAAGCATGAGACATTTATTTTTACTTCCAATGTTGGATATTTTATTTAAGAGAGTACTATGGTTGACTGTGTCAAAGGCTTTCTTCAAATCTAAAAAAATTGTTAGGGTTTTAATATTTGATTCTAGGTTAGAATAAATTCTATTGGTTAAATTAAATATAGCATCGTCAGTGCCGAGTTTGGTTCTAAAGCCATATTGGTTAGCTGATAGGAGTGCATGAGATTCCAGAAAATCGATGATTCGTTTTTTTATACATTTTTCTAGTATCTTGGACAATTGAGAAGTTAAGGTGATTGGTCTGTAGTTGTCTGTTTTACATCGAGGTCCTGATTTGTGTATTGGAATGATATTCGCAAGTTTAAATAAATCCGGGAAAATACTCTTACTGATACATGTGTTAAATATATGATGTAGTGGTTTGATTATATGTTGTTTTATGGATTTAATTGTAGCATTACTTAAGTTATCAGGACCATTTGCAGACCTAACGCTTATGTTATCAATATGGTTTGAGATTTCAACTTCTGTAATTTCCATGAATTCAGATAGTTCAGAGGTAGAATTTTTAGTCTCTAAATAGTCTGAGAATAAATTCTGAGAGTGTAAGCTAAGAGAAGGGTTATTGTCTATTAGGGTAGATGCAATGTTTGTGAAAAAGTGATTGAAATTGTTTGCAATATCTTCAGCATTCTCTAAGATTATATTATGTTCGGTTACAATTTTTTGGGGAATTTTGTGATCCTTTTGTTTCCTGTTTGAGATCTCATTTATGATGTTCCATGTTATTCGTGAGTCGTTTTGTGCTTTTTGGAGTTGTTCAGAATAGTACTGTTGTTTGCATTTTTTTATAAGAGTATTAAGGTAATTTCTATATATAATATAATGGTTCCTTTTGCTGTAATTTTGTGTTTCATTGTTGGTTATGCAATGGTTTTCGTAAGTTTTGTAAGATTTGAACAGTTTATTTCTATGATGTATTGATATTATTAGACCACGTGTGATCCATGGTTTTATGTGTCTATGTTTACTTTTAGGTGGTTTTCTTTGTTCATAACATTTTTAAATGTGGTTTTGAATAATTTCATAAAAGTTATTTAGAGACATATTAGGGTCGTTATTAGAAAGCACCGAATCCCATGTTTCGGTTGTTAGTGATATGTCTAGTGATAGGTAATTAATTTTTGTTTTTATTTCCTGCTGGTTATTGGGATCAATGTTTCTGGGAGAATTTATAACGCAATGACCGTAGAAGGTGGGATAGTGGTCTGTAATGTCAATTTTTAAGGTAGCAGATCTATTTGGGTATTTTTTTTTTGCTTTCAGAAATATGTGATCAAGACATGAATCATTAGGATGATTGGGCCTAGTAGTACTGTTCAGGTAAGATAGGTAACCTTTGGTGTACAGTAAGTTTAAGTATTCGTTTGCAGATGGATTTAGTATTGCGTTTTGTATATTTATATTAATGTCGCCCATTATAAATGAAAAATCAAATTGATTTGAGCTATGTTCGTCAATAAAAGTTTTAATTTCGTGTATGAACAAATTTGTGGATAATGAGGGAGAGCGGTATGCTGACAAAATAGAATACTTTTTTCCTTGAGAGGTAAAGGTTGCATGGACAGCATTTGAATATTTGAAATTTGGGCTGACAATGTTAATATTAGATATAGAGTGTACATTATAAAATATGGTAATGCCATCATGAGAGGTGTGTCTAGCTGGAATTGAAAAAGAAATATAGTTTGGTAGGCTGAAAGGGATACATTCGCGCATTTGCGTTTCGGTAAGAGATATAAAATCAATTTGGAAAGATAACGAGTTTAAAAGGATACAGAACTCATCAAAATGTTTCCTAATACTTCTGATGTTCATATTTAGTACATTGAAAGATGTGTCTTCGAAGATTGAGTTTAGGTCTTGATAATTTTCGCATTCATGGTTTTCCGGGATGCTATATACTTCTAAGGAGGCCATTTTTATTGAGTCCGGGAGGTATCCAAAGAAGTTGTAGAATTTGCTTCTATACATTCAGTTATACGGATCTTGAGAATATTGATTTCATTTGGAGCGCAGTAGAAATAAACTTGCTGATCGTCAGCGTAGCAGTGAGACAAGAGATCAAATGACTCGATTATTTTGGCGACATCATTTGTAAAAAGGATGAAGAGAAGTGGACCCAAAACGGATCCCTGGGGCTGAAGAAAGTGTTGCGAAGTTGGACAATTTATTTCCAACCCTCACGGCTTTCAAACCAAATGTCTCCTCTAATATCCTAATGAGGAATTCATATCAGAGGATAGATCATATAGTTATAGTAAACCAGAACGGCAGATCATATTAGAAAATGATGTAGTATTTTTAAGAAGTGACATAGCTAGAGTAATAGAATATAAAAATGGAAATAGAAGTAGGAAAATTTTGAGATATGTAGATGAAATTGGTAAAAAATTTGGTTATAACATTGATAGTCATAATAATGAAAATATAATCAATGATTTATTGGATTTTTTAAAACAAAAATTAGGCGTAAAAGCTAGTAGATTAAAAAGATATAATTATACGTTTAGTAAAAAAAATAATCTGATAGTACTATTACGCCAGCGTCTGAACGATCTAGGCCAGTGATGGGCAAAGTACGGCCCGCGGGCCAAGTCCGGCCCGCCAGGCTAGTCAATCCGGCCCGCGACATTGTTTTGAATAACCCTACCACAATTTACCAATTGAACAAAATGTATTTTCTACGTAGATAGAATAGAATACTTTACGGTTTCCTTCTCATTGAGTTTTAAGTACGGTATTATTGCATCTAATATTAGTTTGCACACAATCTCGCGCTATGCAGATCGGTAGCATCGGTAGCGATGTGAAGTGCAATGCGTGTGTTGCTAGGCTAAGTTCGGGACGAATCAAGCGCTACCATTTTCGTTTCCTCTGTTGTCAAGGTCAGTGTTCAATCTTTCAATGTTCATCAGTGTAGTTCGGACAGTCACGACGCGACGTCGCGTGCGTAGTCAGTGTCAAGTCACCTCTGCGGCTGTATGCCTGGCTTGTGTTTCTATGGTTGTGCTTTTTTGCTAGTGTTTTTGACATTTTTGATCGTTACAATGGCAAGTAAAAAACGTAAAGTTGATTCAGAATGTCGTATTTTTAAAGATGAGTGGACTTGGAAATACTTTTTTACACATATTAAGGATAAACCTGTGTGCCTCATATGCAATGAAGCTGTAGCGGTATTTAAGGAATTCAACCTCTCACGACACTTCATGACAAAACATAACAACGCCACTTATGAAACTATGACCGAAGAGGAACGGAAGCAAAAAGCAGAAGCTCTACGCAAGAAACTGTCAGGTCAGCAAAATATTTTTAAAAAACAAAGCTGTTCTCAAAAGCTAGCTACACATGCCAGTTACGTTGTAGCATACAATATTGCAAAAAGTAACAAAGCATTTTCTGATGGTGAATTTCTAAAAACTTGTATGATCCAAGTATGTGAAATTTTGTGTCCTGACAAAACAAAGGATTTTGAGACAGTAAGTTTGTCTCGAAAAACAATTTCTTCTAGAATTGAGGTAATTGATAAGCAGTTTGTCTCACAACTAGAGTCAAAGATAAGCGAGTTTAAATTCTGTTCTTTTGCGTTGGATGAAAGTACGGACATAATTGACACAGCTCAGTTACTGATATTTATAAGAGGTGTTGATGACAACTTTTGTGTTACTGAAGAATTAGCTTGCATGCGTTCATTAAAGGGAACGACCAAAGGATCAGACATTTTTCAAGAATTTCAAGAAACTATCACGTCTTTGAAAGTACCTTTGACCAAAATTTGTAACATCACTACTGATGGAGCACCGAATATGACAGGGACGAAATCTGGTTTCGTAGGCATGTTTAAGGAATCATTTCCTGGGAACGAAGCTGTGTTTCTTCATTGTATCATACATCAAGAAGCTCTGTGTAAATCTGCTCTAGACATGAAACATGTGCTTGATGTTGTTATTAAGCTTGTTAATAGCATTCGTTCACGAGCACTCAATCATAGACAATTTCGAGAGTTTCTTGACTCATTGCAGTCTGAGTATTCTGATGTACTTTACTACAATAAAGTCAGGTGGCTCAGTGCAGGACGAGTTTTCGAACGAGTTTGGGATTTAAAAGACGAAATAATCTCTTTCATGGAAGAAAAAGGAATGGACGAATGTGAACAAATGAAAGATATTGTATGGCTTTCAGACTTTGCATTTTTTACAGATCTTCTCAGTCACATCAATAAATTGAACCTTAAACTCCAGGGAAGAAATCAATTAATCAATAATATTTGGGGTCATATCAGAAGTTTCAAAATACAATTGAATCTATTTTCTAAACAACTAGTCAAGAAAGACTTTACCCATTTTTCAAGACTAAAAACTATTACAGTTAGGGAGGACCAACTTAAGAACTATGAGAAAAGCGTGAAATATCTTTATGAAGAATTTGAACGAAGATTCCAAGACTTCAAAGTTATAGAACAGGACCTGGACATTTTTAGCATGCCATTTAATATGGATTGTGAATCAGTCAAACCAGAATTTCAGCTCGAATTGATTGAGTTGCAATGTAACACTGAATTGAAGCAACTGTTTCTCAACGTTTCCAAAATTGAGTTCTACAAGGCCCTGTCAAAATCAAGTTTCCCAAACCTGAAATCTCACGCTCAGAAGATAATTGCGATGTTTGCATCTTCCTACATCTGTGAACAGGTGTTTTCTACTATGAAGCTTCGCAAAAACAGTGTTAGAAACAGATTGACTGACCACCATTTAGCTTCACTACTGCGAATCAGCTCATCCCAGTTTTTACCAGATTATGATAAACTTTTAGAAGCTCAGCCACAGTTTCATCTGTCACATACGCCTTCATACTCTTCTAAAGAATAATTAATTTTTGTTACTTTTTTACCATTTTGCATATAATGTACTCAATATTATGCATGATGTTAAAATTAACAAAATAAAGTACTTATATAACTTATAAAAAATTATTTTATTATTTTTTTTTCCGGCCCGCCTAGATAATTTTTTATTTTATCTGGCCCTTTCCTTAAAAAGTTTGCCCATCTCTGATCTAGGCCCTCTGATTGGTCGAATTAAAATTGTCTGTTTCGGGTAAATTCAGCTACTTAACTTGAAAATTAAGACACGATTTCATACTAAAATAGGATCGCCTCATAATAATACGAGATTTCTTCAAAAGCATCGTTTCTGTTCATATAATTTTTGGATAATATCGAAGAAAATATGTTTTAGAAAGTTCATAATCCATTGGATTAATTACATTACAATGAAAATTATCCACAGTTACGTGATTATGTTTGACGTTTATAAAAAATCACGCGTTCCTTATTCAATATGGCGGATACGCACGGCTATAGATGGCCGACAGAGCGCGCCTCTGGCGGTTTAAAAACGAACCAAATGAATGGCGCGAATATTTAAATATGCAGCTCACAATATTTGACTACGATACAAGCATTTAATAAGAAGATTTCTTCTGGATCCTTATCACTTTGTAATGGCATTTTTCATTATCATTTATTTTTTTTTTGCTTATTAATTATATCTGATTTTATATTGACATGTTTTCTAATTTGTAAAATTTCAAAATTATTTATTTGCGATGCTTTATATCCTGAGTGAAGTATTTTAAGACCTGAATTTTTATCGAAAGTGTGATCATTATTCAAAAGATGATTTGCAAACTCAAATTCACTATTTCCATTTAGAGCCCTGCGATATTCTTTAGTTCTGACTTCAAAGTTTCTATTGGTTTTACTTTTTGTAAAAGAAATTACAATCATCCCAATTGAGTTTTTAAACTCCTGATTTTTTTGTTTGAATTTTGCCATCTTTATTATTAAGAATATATTTCTTCATTGTTATTAGTGTAAAACGCCAGTTGAATAGTACCAGAATCGTTTTTATATATAAATTTAGAAGTATCGTTATCCACAAGCAGAATTCTACGCCATTGTTTATTTCTATCTTTAGAAAGACCGTTTGAAGAGAATAAGGTATTTTTTTTATTTAGTATTTCAACTATCAATTTATTAGAATAACCGTTATTAAATGCTATTTGTCTTATGAATATATTGTTTTATGGTTATATTCTATTTGTTTTTTTCAGGTCTTAAGATACTTCACTATAAATAATTTTGAAATTTTAGAAATGAGGAAACATGTTAATATAAAAGTAGATATAATTAACAAGAATTTTTTTATAAACTCTCTTTTAAATATTTTCCCACTTAACTGGTCTTTCCCGTCTAACGATATTGTAATTCCTAATTATTATAAACCCAGCCTACTCTTACCCCTCCCCCCTCCTTCCACTTCTTCTTTCCCAATTGCAATCTATATTTAATTTTTGACTTCGGTGTATACACAATAAAATGTAAGCATTATATTTATTTATTTATTGGACAATTTGCATAGCGCCGCTTTTGTGAGATATCACCTCAGGGGCGCTATATTGTAATAATCTACCTTTATATATAGATTTTTACTCTCCTGATGAAGGTGTATATATAATCTAACTTTAAACTTTACTAATAATAATAATTATAATAATACTGTATCTAAATACAGTAACAAGGTAAAGAATTACAGTAGGTAAAGAATTACCAAATGATTACCCTCCTTTTATTCATAAACACGGGTACAATTAATCAATATGTAATAATCTATTATTTAAGTCAACTTTGTTATAACTATATTTAATTGTGACAAACTAAACGATATTGATTAAACTTATAGACATTGACGGTTGTAACACATATTTAAGCACTGCAAGTCTCCTATGAGCTAATTATATTAGGTACGATAACAATTAATATCAGTTGTATACATGTAGTCAATAATAGTGTTTCATTTGAAATAATCCATCACAAATACGTAAAATTTCATTTATTCAAACAACTGTCATTCTTATTATGCGTAAATTTAGCATGTCATTATTAATTAACTCCTTCCTGTTCCGTGTTTTAACAATATATATACTCACCCTCTCTCTGTGAATGTCCTCATATCTATCTATTAAATGTAACTGTTGTTAATATCATTTAAAATGGGTGAAGCCCAACTAAGAGCCGCCCGCAGGGCCTAGCAGAAAAAAACCCGCGGAGCGGGTTTTTAACTGCTAGTAATAGATTATTCCAGAAAAATTAAACATTTTATTCCAAACATGACAATACACAAAATAATATTCCGTTGCCATCTGAATCAGATATGCGGGATTTTTGGACTAAAATTTGGAGTAAACATATAAAACATAACGAGTCAAGTCCCTGGATATAAAATGAAGAACTCAATTTTTCAGGCATTAAACAAATGAGTTTTTCTAATATATCGGTTGAATTGTTAACCAAAATTATTAAAAAAAATGATAATTGGAAAGCCACGGGTTGCGATTGGATACATAATTTTTGGTACAAACGTCTGACTACTTTACATCCTCTTTTGGAAAAATTTTTTTCAAAATTTGTCAGTCAACCTCAAAATTTTCCAAATTTTCTAACTAAGGGCATTACTTATATGTTGCCCAAAAGCGAAAATATTAATAATCCCTCTCAGTACAGACCCATTACATGTTTACCGTCAATATAAAAAATTTTAATCTCTAGCTTGACAGATTTAATATATACTCATTTAGATGAAAAAAATATTTTATCTGAACAACAAAAAGGTTGTCGCAGAAAACATATGGGATGTAAAGAACAATTAGTTATTGATTCTGTAATTCTAAAACAGATTCAAACTCTAAAACATGATTTACATACTTGCTATATAGACTACCAAAAGGCTTTCGATAGTGTCCCGCACTCGTGGCTGATCAAAGTATTAAATATATATAAAATTAACCCCATTATCCACTTGATTGCTTTTGGTAATATAAATGCGCCAATTTAAATGCCTCCGATTGCTTTATTGAAAAAAAATTAAAATTATCTCGTGATTCGGAAAAATATTTATTTTAAAATTTTAGCCATTCCCGCGTCTATAATTTTTGCAATATAAACGAAACTATTAAAATGTTTCATCCGGTCAAACAGAAATGTCGCTAATCCTAGGATAAATACGTCTTCTACGGAAATTTCAAGTTGTCTTTTTTATTCAAATTCACTCAGTTTGTGTCGCGTGCGTTTTACAACTGTCAAATATATAAATCATTGAAATGTCGTAAGTATATCATTTTAATTTAATATTATTGTAGAAGTGTATCTGCTAATCGTTCGTATAACTATTTTACGTGTTTTCAACTATATTATATAAAAAATATTGTTGTTTTTAATACATTTCTAAAACCAAATGTGAATTTTTGCGACGCCATTACAGAATGTGTTATGTTTTTACAAAAATTGATTTAATTAATTCACGTGTGCATTGGAAATAAAGTTATTCCATTATAGTGATTCGTAACAAAGACAAAAATAAAAATATAAATTATTATATAGATTGGGTAATTTTTAAACAAGTTACTTGCATTTGAAATCTGTAGAAATTTAATAACAAAAATTCGCCATTTTAGGCCATTTATTGAATTAAAGTCCTTGCAAATCACCTCTATTGACAATGTTCCCCGTTATGATGACTCCTCCCTCCGTTTCCCTCTCAACCCCCTCCCCCTCCCTCAAATCCCCTCCCACCAAAGAACCAAACTAAATAAAACCCCATATTTCTGCACTTAAAAATTTAGTTTTAAAATATCTAGTTAATGACACGGATGTGTCGAAACCGGTCGCTAATTAATAAAATTTATACGTAAAAAATGTACATTGAAATAATAAAAATCATCAAAAACAAAAAAGAATTAAAGTCCCACTACACAATACGTTTTCGATTATTTCGTTTTATAATTAATTAATTTATTTCAAATTTGAACGAATTCAACAATCTTCAGGTTTGAATGTATTAAAATATATATAAATATTTTTTTGTATGTAGTATTTTAGAAAATATGAGTATTGTGGAGTGTTAGTATTTTTTAATATTTTTAAAGTCGCTATTTCACTGTGGATCTGTGTTGTGCTATCATATATTTTTAGCTTTACTAATGGTGAGAGAGGATCGCGCCAGGGCCCAAAAGGCAGCTAGGGCCCAGTCTGCTTCCTCCCAACTGGAATTTGAATTCAGAAAGTTCCAGAAGCTGGCGGCGCGGATCCTTCTCCCCACTGCGCCCCCAAGAAAAACAAAAAAGTAAGTGAACGCGTTTAAATATGCACGATACAATATTATTGTTTTCCTGGGTGTTCTGCAACAGTGAGAATGTGTTGAATGAATTGGTTATACAGTGAGAATGCGTTGGTTATATGTGCATTGTACACATGAGGTAGAATCGGAGCTGTGCATGACACTGATGTTGATTTTTTTATTTATTTTATCTACTGGCTTTTTACAGATCCAGTTCACGCGTGAAGGAGAACAACCCGTTAATGTGATTAATGTATATGTTTTCAGAATTCCATCTCCGGAGAGAATAGGGTGTCCTTTTTCACTAGGGACACCAGCAACATTACCTTCGCCAGTTCCCCCAACATGGTTGACATCTCCCGCTACCTTCACTCCCTTACCTGGGACATCACGGGATGAACCGCGGTGGGGTGATGATAGCGAGCTGTGGGTGGACGTCCCACTCTACCAAGAAGTGTCTGCGTTTGGAAACGGTGAGTTTATTTTTTAAAAAATTCTACCGGGTGCGGACCGTAATTGAAAAATGGACGCATTAAATTAATTTGTGACTTTTGTTGTTTCAGAAACGGACATGGTGGATAGCCGCGGGAGCGATGTGGACGATGAAGCGAGCGACGTGAACGCAGCAGCTTGCTATCAAGAAAAGTCAGCACTTAGGAACCGTGAGTTAAATTACTAACCATCAAATCCACCATACCATTTTCTCGCAGGGGTAGGCAGAAATTATGGACCGCTACACAACTCCGTCTTGGCAGACATACTCTTTTCTTTATTCACATGCATACATCATCTCATACATACACTGATGTTATTCTTAACCTTGACATTGCCCGCCTCAAGTATTTGAATCGTTTGATCGGCCTATTAGTTTATTTTTTAAACGTCGTACCAGAGGCGGTCCGTAATTGAAATATAGACCCATTAAATTAATTTGTGATTTCTGTTGTTTCAGAAACGGACATGGAGAATAGCCGCGCAAGCGACGTGGACGATGAAGCAAGCGACGTCGACCACGGAGTGAGCAACGAGGATACTTTATGCATGTTACCAGAACCATCTCAAATTTTTAGCAATGCACTTCACCCCGCTTTGGCCATAGAACTTAGGAGACAAGACCAGGATGATAGGCAGGCAATGTGATCGATTCTGCCGCCTGATGTTTTTTTTGTGTGATAGCATCCCCAATTGGGGGTATGTTGTGAGACTGAAGTTATGGAAGGAGATGGGAAAGAGGAAGGTGGTGAAGTAGTTGGCTATTCACTTGTGTTTGGTGACCAGATCTTTCCGCATTCTTTCCAGGTTCTTTCTGCGTATTTACATCTCATTAAAATGTTGTTACGACAAAGCCCCCAAAGGTTCGATTTTGGGGTCCTTTTAGAGAAGGTTTGGTGGACGTTTTTTTTTTATTGTTGATACATTATTTTACAATTTTCATATTCTAATTCAGTAATGTTGGCTTTACTGGGTTGTTTACCCGTGCTGAGGCCCCCATTTTATACTATAAGAATTTATACATTTAAAAAAAAGAAAAACAACATTAAAATAAAGATAAATTTAAACTAAAAATAAAGGTTAAGAATTAAAATATAATTATCACACTGAACGAAAAATATTAAAAGAGAATGTAAATCGGCATTTATAATGATTTATGTGTTTGTGCGTGTTTCGTGTTTAATATATTTTTTGTGTTGCGTGTATATGTTTTATTCTTTTATTTTATAGAATTTTGGTAATATTGTTTTTTGTTCTTTAATCTATTTTTTTTATTTTGAGTTTGAATTTATTTTTATTTTCCTCAATTTTTGTTTCAAGTGGAAGACTGTTGAATGCTTTAATAGCGTGGTATTTATGGTGTCTTTGTCCAAAGGTAGTGTTTACCGTCGGGGTTTTTATGTTTTCTTTGTACGCTTGTCTGACCGGTCTATTAGTGATATTTTGTGTTTGTTGGGGTTTGTTTTTTTGGTCTAAAATGTAGTTTAGTAGTGTTTTAACATATAATTGGCGTATATCAAGTACGTCACAGCTTTTAAATATTTGGTCTGTGTCGGTTAGTTTATGTTTTTTGAGTATTACCTTTAATATCGTTTTCTGTGCAGTTTCTATTTGAGTGATAGCTGCGTTTGTTGCTCCTCCCCAAGCAATTATTCCATATTCTATTATTGATTGGCATAGTGCAAAATATATTGTTTTCAATTGTTTTATTTTATATATGTTTCTTATATTTAGGAAAATGTGTATTGTTCTGAGGAGCCTATTTGTGATTTGTTTGATGTGATGTGTCCATCTAAGATTATGGTCAATTACGATTCCTAGATACTTTATTTGTTCTGTTTTTTCTAGAGGGGGGCAATCGCAGATGTTGGTGTTTATGCATTCGTGTATTTTTATGGTGTTTGTATTGTTTTTTGGCTGTCCTGTGTTAGTTATGCTGTACGTTGTGAATTTTGTTTTCGATATGTTTAGTGTAAGTGTATTTGAGTCCAACCATTTTTTTTACTTGCGTGATTCCTAGATTCACTATGTTGTATACCTTATTCCAATCCTTAGATTTAAATAGTAAAACTGTGTCGTCTGCGTAACTAATTATTTCTCCATCTATTTCCATGTTGCAAAGTTCATTTATGTAAATTGTGAAAAGAACGGGCCCTAGTATGCTTCCTTGTGGAACTCCGTGTGTAATCGGCAGTGGTTTGCTAGTATAGTTATTAATTTTGACTTTTTGTGTTCTGTCGCTCATGTAACTTTTCAATAGTTGGAGTTCTTTGTCTTTGATACCTATATTTTCTAATTTTTTAAAAAGTGTTTTGTGGCAGATTGAATCAAAGGCTTTAGCCAAATCTAGATATATATAGTTTAATATGTATATTTCAATTCTGATCATTGCATGGGTATTCTCGTTTTTCCTGTATATTGTACACATTACTTGTTTTGTTTTTGTCTGTTTATATATGTTTTTTCAATTTATCTATATCTAGTAAAGTGGCTATTTTAGATCTAGTCACTATACACAATGAAACCATTTCAAGCAATGTTCAATTTTGAATGGTGGTCTGTCACCAGGGCGATACTGAGAGTATTACTCTGGAACGAGGCATAATGATACTATACATTGATTTGTTAAAATTATATGAAACCTATAAAAAATTTAATTATTTTTATTGCAAGTATTAAATAATTAAATTGTTTGTTCTATAATTTATTTCCCTCCCAACTATTTTTTTTCAAAACCCAACTTTTAGGTTAAAGATTTTAATAAAATAAAAAATAAAATTTTGGTTTAAAAACCACGAGTTTTTAATAATTTTTAGAACCGACCGGTTTCGCTTTACTCAAGCATCTTCAGGGTACAATTTATTACTACGTGTGGTTTTAAAACTAAAAGTATTTTATTAAATATGTCAAACCACAAAGTGATTGCTTTCTACAATAATATAAAAATTTTAATTACCGTTCTAAGCTCCTACAAGTTTGACATGAAAGGTTTCATAACCATCATCATCGACTTTGCTCGGTTAATTCACCCGGTGTTTACTGAGCTTAAACGCTGTCAAATCACGTATTCTGGAGGAAAAATGTCAAAATAACACGGAATTTAAGCAATTTACAAAGTATTTTCTGAAAGGTAAGTGATATGTATTGCTATGAAATATATTTTATTAAAACCTTGTTTCTTGTTTTACTATCCAATATAAAAACATGGTCATAAATATCTAGTATTAGATCTCAATTATATAAAAAGCGGCGCTTCGATTTTGACATTGTAAAATAGACTGTCTGTATTATACTATTCAATTAGTTAAAAAAGGCAAAAATTGTATTAATTGTTATCAGTAATTGTAGACAATGAAATTGTCTTTCTAATTTAATACAATTTCAGTGTGTTAAATGTACCAAATATATTAATTTAGTTCATTACATTTGGACAGTCCGTGATCAAATTCTTTAAAATATTTTTTTCACCTACGATTTCTGATATGCTGTTTACGATTAAAATCAAGTCTTTTTTCCATAGAATTTTATTATTTATTATCAAGTAAACCACACACAATATACAGAAATATAAAATATTTAATTTAAAATTAAACAATAACTTTGTAAACATCACTTATAGGTAAATACTTAATGTCGACCGGGTTTCACTACAACCGTAGCTTCATCAGGACTGTATAATACTAACCTAGACATCTAAAATATAAATTAACATGTGTTGACATCACGGTAAGTAGACGGTCTGAGCTACAGTGGAAGAGGTAGGGATAGTTGCGAGATTGAGATGCGAGTGCTCTTTGTCAATAGGGAACAATCTGAGTATAGGGCTTTTATTTAGGTTTATTTGGTTGTTGATGACTTTGCTATTGACGTTTTTGGCTTTCCTTAATTCTAACTCCTCTAAGTTATCCAACCTAAGGCCTATTCCGTTTTTATGCAATAGACTGACGCCAGTGTTTTTGTCAAACGTATGGTTGGTTGATATGAGATGATTTGTGAATTCGGAGAACCCATTACTATTTAAACATCTCAGGTGTTCTTTGACTCGCGTGTTGATATTACGTGCTGTTTTGCCTATGTAAAACGCGGGACAGTCACTACATTGCAGTGAGTAAATACCTGAATGATTTAACCGATGTTCTTTGTCCTTAACGTTCATCAAAAATTTACTTATACTATTGTTAGTGTAAAAAGCTGGTTTGATATCTGGTGGGAGGTTTTTTATGCTTTTTTGAGAGAAATTATTGACATCAATAATTTCTCTCAAAAAAAAATCAAATTTTTGATGAACGTTAAGGACAAAGAACATCGGTTAAATCATTCAGGTATTTACTCACTGCAATGTAGTGACTGTCCCGCGTTTTACATAGGCAAAACAGCACGTAATAACAACACGCGAGTCAAAGAACACCTGAGATGCTTAAATAGTAATGGGTTCTCCGAATTCGCAAATCATCTCATATCAACCAACCATACGTTTGACAAAAACACTGGCGTCAGTCTATTGCATAAAAACGGAATAGGCCTTAGGTTGGATAACTTAGAGGCGTTAGAATTAAGGAAAGCCAAAAACGTCAATAGTAAAGTCATCAACAACCAAATAAACCTAAATAAAAGCCCTATACTCAGATTGTTCCCTATTGACAAAGAGCAATCGCATCTCAATCTCCCAACTATCCCTACCTCTTCCACTGTAGCTCAGACCGTCTACTTACCGTGATTTCAACACATGTTAATTTATATTTTAGATGTCTAGGTTAGTATTATACAGTCCTGATGAAGCTACGGTTGTAGTGAAACCCGGTCGACATTAAGTATTTACCTATAAGTGATGTTTACAAAGTTATTGTTTAATTTTAAATTATAATGTCACATCACAAAGTAACCGCTTCATATGAAGAGATAAAATATTTAATGTTGACTCGAAAAAGTAGCTGTCATGGCAGTTTCAAAGTAACAAACACGCAGGATTCGCGCGATTATAAACTTTACGATTTTTTTATGTTTCCTATATATTCTATAAAAATGAAACAAAAAAAAAATACAGTTTGACTCATTGGCTATATAGCATTTTAATAAATTTGTATGACTTCATGTAAAAATTCTATGTTATGTTTTTTTTAATGTTGGCGAAAAATTAAAAAAATGATCGTCTGGATATCTTGAGCAATCGAGGCAAAATTATTTATTTCGCGTGGTCGCTCCAGTGGTAATTTATTAGCTTTTTGGAAAATATTATGTCCTTTTGGAATACCAATTTACTTATCAATTTAAAAGGTAAGAAAATAGTAAGACCGGGCATTTCAATTAAAAGAGGGATTTTTCAAGGAGACTCATTGAGTCCTTTTTGGTTTTGCTTAGCATTGAATCCTATATCTAAAATGTTAATTAAAAGCATGTTTGGAATAAAAGTTGAGGGTTACACAAGGGAGAGTAGAACAATTTAACATTTATTATTTATGGATGATGTAAAATTATTTTCGAATTCTGAACAAAATTTAGAGAAAATGATCGAGGTAGTTGGTTTAGATAAATGTAGAACGATCCATATAGAGAAAGGCAAAATTGTAGATGGGGACGAGAGTATATTTAGAAATTTCCAAATTACTAGTATGAAAAGGGATGAGGTTTATAAGTATTTAGGATACCCACAATGAAATAGATTAGACCATACTAGTATTAAAAATGATATTAGGATTAAATTTCAAACTAGGATCAGGAAAGTTTTAAAATGCAATCTATCTGCTAAAAATTTAGTAAAAGCAATACCTCTATTAACGTACTCATTTGGCATAATTAAATGGTCCAATACAGATTTAGACAACTTAGAAAGATTAATTAGAACAACGCTAACAAAGTTTAATTGCCATTATTCAAATTCAGCTATAGAACGAATAAAATTACCTAGAAATTTAGGAGGTAGAGGTATAGTCAAAATAACTTCTGTGAAACATAATCAGGTAGAAATGCTAAGAACTTTTTTCCATAGAAAAGCTCATAGCTCAGAAATGCACAAAATAATTTGCAAAGCAATAATTTGAATGCAAACATTTTTATAAATCCCAACCAGGAATTATTAGTGTGGTGATCTGCCGTGTCGATCACTCAGATAAGATGTAAATAATAGTCGTTTGGATACTCCATACTATTTGGTTTATTTAGTGTTATTACTAATGTACAGTATTCGAGATGTTGTTGCAAAGAGAGGACGAGTTACAACAGACACGCCTTTTTATACGTCTCGGTCATGCTGTCTCACTCAGATATGCCTGTCTCTTTCATACCGACAGACATACGTTCACCACATCCCTCCACACTTAAATCAGCAGACAGTAACACAACATGATTATCATAATAATAATTATAAAACATACATACACATATTTAATTATTATTTTACAACATTTTCTTTTTTATTTATAACCATGTTGATTCGGAGAGTTGACTGCTGCTTATTTTGATTTCTCTGTCCTTGGTCGAAGGCGCTCCTTCCAGTTCCCCGACGTTGACGCCACGGGTTCACTGGAGCTGGAAGGAAAAAGAGGGTCACCCGTTAGATTGTCATCCGAAACAAAGTCGGAGACATCGTACTCATCGAACGATAGCCTCCTCGTCTCAGACTCAGGGATTAAAATACTAGGGTTCTTTTCCCATGATACACACAGTTTGGATAATTGATCAAAATGTCTTTTCCAGTACATGATTTTATCATTCAATTTAACCTCAATTAAATATAGTTTATTTCCCAAACGTTTATGTACTTTCCCTGGTACCCACTTATCATTGTTTTGGTCTCTAAAATCCCTAACCATAACTTTCTGATTAATCTTAAAATTCGTAGATACTTTGTTATTCCTTTTATAATAGAATTTCTGATTTTCCTGACATTTTGACATTTTCATTTTGGTATCTTTATCAATCACATTTTCCTTTACCTTCCCCCCTCTAGGTATAAAATTATTCAAATTTGACCTTAACCTTCTACCAAACATTACAACTGCTGGCTCTAACCCTGTTGTACAGTGTGGTGCATTCCTATAATCTATGAGAAAACATTCTAACTTCTCATTATAACCTGACTGAAATTTTTTTTCTAACAATATTTTCTTTAAAAAATTTTTACACGTTTTGACTGCATTCTCTGCCAATCCATTTGATTGAGGATGATTTATAGGTGTTGTTAAATGTTTAATGCCATTTCTCTCGCAAAACTGTTTAAAGTCTGCTGACATGAATGCTGCTCCATTATCAGAAACTAAGGTTTGTACACTACCGAAATAACTGAATAATCTCTTTAAGATTTTAATGGTATTATCTGAGTTAGGTGAATTTACTTCCACGCAATCCAACCATTTTGAGGTTGAATCTATGATTACCAAAAAATATTTATTTCCGATAGGCCCTACGTAATCTATATGAACCCTACTCCAAATTTCTTCCGTTATCGGCCATGGAGTTAACTCACTCTTGGGTTGTGATGGTTGAATTTCCGCACAAATTCTGCACTCTCTAACTAAAAATTCAATTTTACTGTCAATCCCTGGCCACCAAAAATAGCCTCTAGCTAGCCCTTTCATCTTGGCAATCCCTAGATGAGATCTATGCAATAAGCTTAATATCTTATCCCTTAAACTTATTGGAATTACTAACCTATGGTTCCAGAAAATACAATCATCAATTATTGATAAATCGTTCCTTTTTATCCAATAAATCCATTTGCAATCATCCTTATTGACTTTATTTGGCCACCCTGTTCTAAGATAATTTTTTATCTCTAATAATAATTTATCCGTATTAGATTCTGCTTTAACTTCCTCAACATCTATTGGCATCTCGCTATTATTTTTGAATAAACACAAAATTCTTGAATCAAAGTTATTATTTTCCTCAACAGGATCTCCTACAGGTACGCGAGATAAGTAATCCGAACAATTTAATGTTGATTTTACGTATTGAACTTTATAATTGAAAGATGAGAGAATTACACCATAACGTTGTAATCTATTACAAGTTAAAACAGGAATTCCTTTTTTTTCACCAAAAATTCTACATAAAGGTTCATTATCTATTTCTAGAATGAATTCCCTTCCGTAAATGTACTCGAAAAACTTCTTAAAAGCAAACACAATTGCACAAGCCTCGAGGTCTAAAATTGAATATTTCTTTTCCGCTTCTGTCAGTTTACGAGAAACAAAAGAAATAGGTCTTTGTAAATTATTTTCATACACATGTAACAATGTTGCACCCAAACCTTTCGTTGAGGCGTCCGTAACTACCTTCAAAGTAACATTTGGATCGTAATGTGCTAACACTCGATTATCACATAAAATTAATTTTATTTTATTAAAAACTTTTACGCAATCTTGATTAAAATCAAAATTCGTATTTTTTTTCAATAATTTGTGCAAAGGATCTAATAACATAGACATATTTGGCACAAAAGATCGGTAAAAATTTACCATTCCTAAAAAACTGCGTAGCTCTGATAAATCTTTTGGTTGCGCGACTTTACTAATTGCGTTCGTTTTATCTTCCATAGGTTTAATCCCTTCCTTCGAGATTTCAAACCCTAAGAAACATACCGATGAAGCGTTAAAATTGCACTTTTGAATATTTACGCACAAACCGCAATCTTTTAACCTATTAAGAACTGCATTTAAATTAGCATTATGTTCCTCTATCGTTTCTCCTGTAACCATAATATCATCCAGGAAAACCGCTGTTTTCTTCAAACCTTGTAGACATGAAGCTATAGTTCTACAAAATATTGCCGGTGCACTGTTAATCCCAAACACTAGCCTAGTGAATTTAAATAATCCTAAATGTGTAGAAATCGTAGTATATTCCATACTTTCTTCGTCTAGTTCCAACTGTAAATAAGCTTGACGTAAATCAATTTTTGAAAATATTATTCCGCCCGAAATTTGTGATAATAAAACTTCTATCTTCGGCATGGGATATTTGTCAACAATCAATTGTGGATTCACAGTACATTTATAATCCCCGCAAATTCTAATGCTTCCATCGCTTTTAACTACGGGCACGATAGGAGATGCAAACTTGCTATAACTAATCGGAACTAAAATTCCCTCTTCCTGTAAACGGTTCAATTCCGTTTCAACTTTCGCTTTCAAAGCGAAAGGAATACTTCTCGGATTGCAGAATTTCGGTTCTGCATTTTCTTTCAATTTTAAATGAACTTTAAATTTATTGAATCTACCTAGTTTACTTGAAAATACCTCCGGATATTTACGCACTAACGTATCGACACTATTATTGTTTACGTCGTGAATATTATGCGTGAGTATTTCACTTTTCAACTGTGAAGAAACCGTCTCGAAACCCGTAAAACCAATGTTAAATTCTTTTACGAAGTCTCTACCTAGCACAGTGGTTGAACCATCCTTTACAACACAAAATTCCATTATTTTAGTAATACCATTGAAATTAATTGACAAAATTAAACATCCAAGTAACTGTAACTTACAATTATTGTAACCCTTCAGGGTTAAATTCTTCGGCTTCAATTGTACATCTTTAAAATGTTCCCAATAATCTTTATCCGATAGGATCGATATTCCTGCACCCGTGTCAAATAATCCTTTTATGATGATACCGTTATTAACTTTTAACGATAAATAAATGGGATCGGTATTTCTTGTTAACCTTGAATTTATTTCACTTGAATTCACAAACACAGATGAAACTTCCTCCCGTTTTTTTTCGCGACAATTTTTACTAAAATGTCCCTTGTTTTTGCAATTAAAACACGTCACGTTTTTTAATCTACAATTACTGGAATCATGATTATTTAAATTACAATATTTGCACTTCAACTGTTGTATACGTTCTACTGATTTCTTTCTGGGAATTGTAACATTTTTGTCTTTCGCCCGCGCCGGTGAAGTAGAATAATTCCTACCTGCACTACTATTAAAATTTTTCTTACTTCTAGAAATGAGCCCGACACTCTCGGATTTAATACACGTAATATTTTTATGAAATGAATCCATTCCCGATGCGCACTCTAATGTACTTTTTAAAGTCAGCTTCTCTGCATCTAAAAACATTTTTTCTTTAATACGACCTTCTAATAAACCAGTCACAAAAATATCTTTTAAGTTTTCTTCCAGTCTGCTTTCAAATTTGCAGAATCTTGTTAGACAACGTAACCTAGCTATATAATCATTTATAGATTCCCCAACTTTTTGTTTCGCCGCAAAAAAAATTTCCACGTTCCTTAAACACATTCTTTGAAACACCAATGTGGTTTCCTAATAACAAAAATATATTTTCAACCGATAATTCTGTTATTTTTTTTGGAAAACATAAATCTATCAGTAGATTAATCGTGTCTGTGTGTAGGTGGGATATTAAAACCGCCCTCTTTTTATCCTCGGATTTAAATTTGTCATCATTGACGAGGATCAACTGCTCAAACTGTAGCACGAACGTCTCCAGCCCGTCCCTAAGGTGACAAAACCTGGGTAAACCCACTCCCTCCATTTCCACACAGATTACCAATAATCAGAAAAAACAACAACAAACAGCACTCAACTCACGAATCTGATGATTGATGCTGCCGCCGATCGCCGCCCTTCCGCGTCCGACCGTCTTCTGGCTCCGTCCGGATTCCTGGTCGTCCTTCTCGTCCGGTCACCACCGCCACGCCTTCCCGTGTCGGGTCCCCGTACAAGCTGCCTGGATCCGTTTTTCATCCGGTTTCTCGGCTGCTGATTCCTTGAGCTCAGCGCCTTGAATCTCCTCACCAGTTCCTTGCCTTGATGCTCCTTCAATGTCCGATACTGTCCGTGAAGCTGCCCCCAAATTATTTTATTTTTTATGCGACAATAATCCCTTCCGCGGTGCTCGGTGGGATTATAACCAAACTATGGTTCTTTCAGCTGCGCCTACTGTGGTTCTTCCTCCAGGAAGAATTTAATGGCTGATCAGCTTCCTTTTTCGGCTGCTCCAACTGTAGTTCTTCCTCCAGGAAGAATTTAATAGCTGTTCAGATTCCTTTTTCGGCTGCTCCAACTGTAGTTCTTTCAGCTGCGGCTACGGTTCTTCCTCCAGGAAGAATTTTGCGGCCGTTCAGCTTCCTTTTTCGGCTGCGCCAACTGTGGTGATCTGCCGTGTCGATCACTCAGATAAGATGTAAATAATAGTCGTTTGGATACTCCATACTATTTGGTTTATTTAGTGTTATTACTAATGTACAGTATTCGAGATGTTGTTGCAAAGAGAGGACGAGTTACAACAGACACGCCTTTTTATACGTCTCGGTCATGCTGTCTCACTCAGATATGCCTGTCTCTTTCATACCGACAGACATACGTTCACCACAATTAGATTCCTGGTCAAATAAAATTTTAAACGCAAAACACTTCAATTATCTCAACCAAACGTATGTTGACAAATTTTCGTCAAACAAATGGTTGAGTATTGGAGAGTTGAGTCCGAGTATACATTTAGGCACAATCAAGTTTTAAAAATAATTCACCAAAGTTTGGTAATTAAACATAACTTAATTGACTGCCGTAATATAATACCATATTATGAATACGAACCAAATTCGTTTTTAGAAAACGAATTTTATAAAATATATTATGATAAAACTATACTAACAGACTGAACGATTAGTCATAATAGACCAGATATAGTTTTACATGACAAAATTAAAAAAATAACTTATTTCGTTGATGCCGCTATTCCAAATTCCTGTAATATTCAAAAATCTGTTAATGTAAAAATAAGAAAATACACAGATCTAGCATTCTCAAACTATAAAAATATTACCATTTGTTATTTCGGCTACTGGCATTATACCTAGCGCTCTCATTCAAAATTTAGGCGTATTAGATCTATCAAAAAATTTATATATAAAGATGCAAAAGTCGGTCATTTTGAATACATGTAGGATAACGAAAGATTTTTTAAATATTTATGTTGAGGGATCAGTAGAATTTATAGGCCCTGTTAGGAGTTTTACCGAGACGAACCCTCTGATATGAAAATATCTGGATTCGGTGAATTATTTTCCCATTTGATCTCTGATGAGTTGACGTGTTGTTCTTGTATTGTTTTGTATTTATTTTGCTTATATAATGCACTTGCATAATGTTGATTGACTAGATGATCATTTGTGGAAAAGTGTGTAGAAGGGTTTAGTTTTTCCCATGGGGAAGATTTAACCCGCACATAAAATCGGAAGTTTATAAAAAAACCAAAATATAAGAAATACGAATTGCATAAGTATTAAAAAGCCGTTATGAGTGTGAAAAAAAACAAAGAATATTATAAAATAGACGTTAAGAATATGATGAATAACAAAGTAAAAATTAAAGTATGTAAATAATATAATATTGGAATGATAAATAAAACTAACTTGACAAAAGATGACATATAAAGTAAATACTTATGGGTAGTCATAATATAAAAATTTAAATATATTTCAAGTTGAGAAGATGTCTACATATTATAAGAAATATACCCAATTTACAATGAAAAGCACTTGTGGGCATATAAAATTCAAGAAAATCGGTGAACAACAAAGCAAGAATGAATAATAGGAAAAGATACAAGGAAACATCGATAAGAAAAAAGTAGGTATATTATGATGACCATTTTTTTCTATATTTAGAATATTTTACGTACCGTTGTACGGCCATCTTCCTCTTCGAATCTGGTCCGCTGTATGGTCTAGTATCTTTGCCACTTATTTTTTTTATTAATGTCTGCACACCAAGCATTAATAATGAAGGGCACAGTAAATTTCAAAATAGCTTCTGTCTATTTTGTTGGCCCTGACAATTAATCCAATTAAAACATACATATTTGAGAATTGTTTTTTTAATAATGTGCATGAATATTTTCACAGTTATGATTTAGAACATACTCGACAACATAATAAATTTCCAAAGCATTAAGGGCAAAGCTTTTCGTAGAATAGTTCAGACAAAATCTCTCTGCGATGCGGTATACCCTAGTTAAAATAAAACAGTTCATGGGATCATAAGGATCACCAAAGCAAGATGACTTCCATTCCTCACAGCCTTGGATGACTTTAAAAAAAATTTATAATAAAATAAAATTTCAACGTTCATTTTCGGGTTCTGTGAAAGTCCTATTCAAGTTCTGTTATTATGTCATTATAGGCTAGTTGCTTGACAGAATTAAGATAATTATTTTTATAAGCAATAATTGTTCGCCTGAAACAGGTGAAAAAATTTGTTTTCAGGTGAAAAAATGTAACAAGCAGTAATTGTTGAATGAAACACTAGCATATATTGAATAATTTCGCGGGTAAGAGATAAGCCTCCATAGCTCAGTGGTCAGAGCTTTCGACCGGAAATCGAAGGGACACGGGTTCGAGTCCCGTTGGCGTCATGTATCTTTTATCAGGAGATTTTTCAATGTGGATGAGTGTTTCAGGCGAACAATTATTGCTTATAAAAATAATTGTTATCCTTTGTGCTATGCATAAAAAAAATCTTGTCTTAAAAAACATTAATTTACCAAAAAAAATAAGAATTAAAATAGTAACAGAACTTGAAAAATCTTTTACAGAAATAGAAATTTAGCGTTGAAATTTGAATAATTGTTCAAATTCTCCGAAACAATCCATCCTTTATGTTTGTATTGAAAATGAATTGCAAATTTTCCCAAATTGGGCTTCTAAATCAGGTATAGTTAAAAAGGAAGTTAGCTTGTGAACAAAAGGTAGGATATTATTGTTGTGGTGACGAGAGCACCAGCTTATTTTATCTTTTTCTTATGAAATTTTCTGAAATCTGTAGAAAAACGAGGATTCTACACTGTTAAAGCATACTCTGGATGACTATGATACGTATGGGATGTTACAATGAATGCATACAATTAACTAGGAATCTGGGCGAAACCTTATCGGGTCCTGCAGATTTGCGGGAGAGAGAGAGACTCTTCAGCTTAGATATAATGTCATCTAGATATAATATCAAGGTTCTCAACCAAATTAGAACAAGAGTACTTACTGTCTAAATGTCTACACTTTTACTAACATATATGTACACCACCAAAAAACTCAGCCAACAGATTAACAGTTTCCTGTATATAATATATACAGGAAACTATATTATATTATATTATGCATATTATGTAAAGAATCATAAACTTAAATGTTAATCTGCAACATGATTTAAAAAAAAAACTAATTAACCATCAAGCCGTTTCCCCGCAGGGGTAGGCAGAGAGGACGGACCGCCAAACAACTCGGTCTTGGCACACAATTCTTGCCTCATTCACATTCATACATCGTCTCATACATACTCTTCTATTATTCTCACTCTTGACATGGCCCGACATGATACCATTTAAAAAAGATTTAAATACCTTGTTTGATGTAATCGTGGTCATGTTTTGTATCACAATACGTAGATCTTGTCGGAACAACACGGATAGGGTCTAAAAAGGAAAATAGTTTAAATTATTGGCCAGTGAAGTACTGGTTACTACATCAGGAACAACGTTGTAAGAACAAACGAAAAATTGGTATCTGTATTTTCGACACGATAACGGATTCTTTCTACAGCTGTTCTGGGTAGATCTGGAAATTTACCGATGCCTGGAATATCATACGTCGACAAATCATACTTTTTAAAGCGCCGTTTATCGAATGTTTGCTTTCTATTCCGAAATGGCAGCCACAAACTAACGCACTACTTAATAGGATCGGATTTTCAATATAATCGAATCTGGGAATTTTCCATGACCATTACCGAAACTGACTCTGGTTACTTATGTAATTCGGATATTTATGTAGCAGCGAATATTTGTTTTTGCATTCTAAAACCCTACACGGTTTTACATTTGCACCACGAAGAATTCTACTAAGTAACATTATAGGCACAAGAAAATTCAAAATATTAATATGTTCAGTGTTCACCGGCTCACAACGTCAAGATCATAAACATAAATAAACCACTCTCATTTTGTTTAAATGATTTGAAAACAGTATAACAACAACATTCCATCCTATCTTTTTGTTACACGAGTAACTATGGTAGAGAGCGAGAGATCAAAATAATCTGAGCTTTTAGCCAGACTTTCCTTTTTCTATAAGAATAATGAGGTTGGCGTGGCTTTTTGAAATGAGTTTCAAGGCCAAGGTTGAGTTAAATGCCCCTGCTTTAGAGTGTCGAATGTTAACTCATAGGCTTTTAGATCTCGAATGCGAACGAATTTTGTAAAAGTAATGATACAAGAATTTGAGAACGATTTGACATAATTACACCAATCAGATGTTTTGACATATTACACATAGACAAAACGGAGCAAAGACAGATAATACATAGAAAAGATTACAGGAAAGGTAACACTCAGACACGAATTTGGTGTAAAAGATTCTACACATCGAGATAAGAAAGGTGAAGTTAATTTTAAATGATAAATACGAAAACATGAAATGAAATATTTAATCAGACAACACAACACTCAACACTGTGCTCCCCGCATATCTACTGCATGCCACATATTATGCTATGATCCACTCCTATTTGGTTATCTAGTTAGTCTCTGGGGTACCATTACCAAAAAATTTGCATCCCTTATAGAATTTATTCAAAATAGAGTCGAAAGGAATAAACTTATATTTATTATATTTTTAATTAAATCAAACACTTTATTTTACAAGGGAAAATTCATTTTTAAAATTAGACAGTGTCATAGAAATTAATCTATGTATATGAGTGGTGAGCTGAGTGTTTACGAGAGACGGGATGATTAGATGTATTGTGGATAGTTATCAAAACCAATCAACACAGGATCGGTTTTCGGTATATATTGAATTTAATTCTATTCTTCAGAGTGAGAGTGAGGTCTAGAAAATTTGGGACCATTAATTTTACAAATGAATTTTCTTTAATAAAACAAATAACATCAAATAATGGTAATGATCCAGACTTAATTGATAAATATAAATAATCTTTAATAACAAACCAAAAAAAAATTCCTATATAACAGTACTTTGTCAATTAGTAACAACACTCCAAATTACTTTCGGCGTAGGATTATATTTATAAGTAATTATTCCAACCTGAGTGTTAGAAACCTTTTTTTTTACCTCGAAAAAAGGAGACAAATTAAGTCACTCGGCTATTTATAAACTTAGCTGTAATAATTGCACTGCCTTCAACATAGGTATAAAAGCACATAATGTAAACTTACCTGTAATGATTGCACTGCCTTCAACATTAGGGTGTGTCAATTATTTCAACTTTTGAATTCAGAAACGCCTGATGTCTCAAAAGTTGCGTCTTACAAAGAAAATGAGAACTACATTTAAAATTATTTTTTTTAAAATGGTTATTAGCTCGCTAAAATGCATTGAAAAACAGAAAAAAAACCTAAAACATGTATTTTTAAATAATGGAAATTAATATTTTCTTCACTATAATTTAACCTTTTAACGTTTGTTTATTATTAAAAAGTGTGTATAGTTGACAAAAATTAAATAAAAAAATCAATTTTATTAATGCAAGTAAATCTACAAGAATACCGAAATTAACAAAAAATGATAAAAATCCACTAAAACGTTTTCCATTGCCATTTAGTTTGCTTTAATTTTCAATTATTGGACTTGGTTTGATATTTGAAGACTCAAATGAACATCTCCTCTTTCCTTTCGTCTTACTCCTGCCACAATAAGATGTTTGTTTTTTGTCAAGTTTAAGTTCTTAGTCGCACGCACGTGCCCGCCCGCTCCAGTTGTCTATATTGTTTTATGCGACAGTGTATCGTTTTGTTATCTAAGTCTATAAAATTATTAACATTACGTTAGCAGTATGATTTCCAAACGTATAGACACTAGATTATCTACCAAATTAAGTATTTTCGACAAGTTTCCTGAAGAAATGAGGTGGACTACTCTGCCAAGTTATGAAAATGTCATCAGGCGTTACGAGTGGTTGCGGTATAAAATGAAGCTGACAACATTGAAAAAGCCATCTGCCGCAGAAATCTCCACAAAGGTATCCCAAGTGTTGACTGAGATATGGCAGAAATCTTCAATTCCTATTATTTCTTTTCAAAGAATAAAATTCCTTGTTTTTTCCTACAAAACTGAATACAAACAACTATTGAAAAATTTAAAAACAAGTACCAGCAAGTCCCAAGCATACATCAATAAACTAGATGCATTCATCGTGAAGGGTTAACAACTTTTTGATATTGCAGCCTGTAAATCTACAAACTATTCCATCTTCAAATGCGGCAGGCTGAGGTCAGTCCCACAACAAGAACGTCTTTTTTTGGAGGATAAACGTAGACAAAGATTAATGATTATGGGGAATATCGATTTCAACACTACGCAAAAACTTCGTAAAAAATATACAAGGGCGCAAAGGATTATAAATCCGAATAAGTCACGACCTTTAGAAAAACCATCTACTCTTCTTCCGCTTCTTTCCAACAGTTTTTCAGATTCTGATGAGGAACCAGCGCTAAGTGAAGATCATCAATCTGCAGTGGCTCATGATACATTATCTCCTCGAAATATACAATATTCGAAGATGAAGAATCCCTTGACGAAGTTATCTCAAATTTGTGATCGATACGGCGTATCACACAGAGCAGCAGCTGCCATTGCTTCTGCGTTTTTACAAGATGTAAATGAAGCTGGTCGGTCTTCCGTTATAGATCATAGTAGATTACGAAGAGGTAGAAAGCAAACTAGAGATATGTTATTAAATATCCGTAAATTGACAAATATCGAAGGTTTATTTTTCGATGGGCGCAAGGACAAAACAATGTTTATTATCAAGAAAGGAAGTAAATTTTATCGACGAATAAAAGTTGAAGAACACATAACGCTTGTGCAGGATCCAGGATAAGTGTATCTCGGACACGCTACGCCATCATCTGGTACTGCTAAAGACAGCAAAAATGCCATATTATGTTCTCTTTTGGAAGAGGAAAATCGTCAAATGGAGATAATTGTTGCAGTTGGTTTTGACGGAACAAATACAAACACTGGCCGGAAAAATGGAATCATTTCAAGAATGGAACAGAGACTTGGAAAGCCATTGCAATGGCTTATCTGCCAGATGCACGCCAATGAACTACCATTGCAACATCTGCTATCTTCATTAGATGAACCGACTAGCGGACCTGTAGCTTTCTCGGGACCAATCGGAAGAAACTTAAAAAATTGTGAGAACATGAAAATTATTCGGTTTGTTCCCATTCAATCATCCATACTGGAAAATATAACAGAAAAATTAAGCACGGACCAAAATTATTTATATAATATGTGTCTGGCTGTGTCAAAAGGTATGATAACTGTAGATTTGGAAAGGAAACAACGAGGGAAAATGTCTCATGCCAGGTGGCTAACAACTGCAAACAAAATATTACGGCTATATGTTGCAACGGAAAACCCAACAGAAAATTTGCAGATATTGGCCACCTTTATTGTGAGAGTATATGCTCCAACATGGTTTACCATAAAGTGCAATAGTTCTTGTATAGATGGAGCCCGTAATCTCTGGATATGGTTAGCATTTCCAGATATCTTTCAGCAGAATTGAAAGCTATTGTCGACCCCGTGATTCAGAAGAACGCATATTTTGCACACCCGGAAAACATTATTCTATCAATGTTAACCGATGACAATAAATGTATAAGGGAGCTAGGATGTAGAAGGATCATTAAATATAGGGCCCTTCAAACTTCAGGAGTGAGAGAGTTCATAATTCCAAAAATTTATTTCAACTGCAATAGCTACATATAATTAATTGACTGGCAGGCCACAGATTTAATTCTGACAGAACCTCCACTCCTGAGCAACGTAAAAACGGACGAATTACTTAAATTGGGTGATGAAGGAAATGTAAAAAGGTTCGAGTTTCCTAAATTTCCTTGCCACACACAATCAGTGGAAAGGTGTGTGAAGTTGACCACAGAGGCGTCTTCTTCTGTTGCTGGTTACAAAGTTAGAAAAGGTTATATTTACGCCAAGCAACATTCAAGAAACATAATGCCAAATTTTAATTCTAAGCAAGATTTTAAGTAATTACTGTTTTAACAATATGTTATCATTCAATTTTGAGCATCCATTATTTTTTATTCGTTGTATTTTGGTCAAAAATGTTGTTGTACGTTATTGTTTAGTATCTTGAATTTATCCATAAAAAGTGTTATTTTCCACTTTTATATTTTTAACAAACACATCACATATGTATAAAAAAATATTTATTTTTCGTTCTTTGTACTGCAGTTATGGAAATAAAATTAAGTGTGCTACAAAATATAAAATATGGACCCATTGTTTTATTTTTTTCCCAAATCACGAAATCAATTTTTTTTCAAAACTTCCGGCCATTTTAGCGAGCTAATAGTGAACACCAATTTAATTTATTTTTACGTTTTCGAATAGCTACAGATCATACGCAACTTTTGAGACCCTAGGCGTTTAAAAATAAGGCAATTTTTTTTCTCTCTATGGAGAGCGACTCACGCTATTCAACATCGGTATAAAAGCACATAATGTAAACTTAGCTGTAATGATTGCACTGCCTTCAACATAGGTATAAAAGCACATAGTGTAATCATAGCTGTAATGGTTGCACTGCCTTCAATATAGGTATAAAAGCACATAATGTAAACATCAGAGTGAAGGGACACTTACGCTGTTTAAATACTAAAGGCTTTTCTTAACTTGCCAATCATTTTATATCATCAGATCATAGATTTTATACAACAAAAGGTACTAGTCTTTTACATAAAAATGGTAAAGGTATTAATTTAGAATCATTAGAAATTATGAAGTCTTTAAATAAAAATATGTCTGATTACTTACTAAACAATTAAATCAACATATCTTATAAAAACACACACTCCATAGTCCTATACTTAATTTGTTTCCTACAATACATTCCACTCCGTGATAGTATGTACATGTAAAATTGCTTTCCTTAGGTCTTTAATTATTATATTATGTGTAATTCTTGTAATTGTAATTATAGTGTAAATCGAAATAGGTGTATTATCACAGCTATGTATTGTTTTCTCCCTTCCACTTATTATTTATCATTGAAGACAATATTAGCGATTCATAAACGAAAATCTGAAACAGAAAAAGATATAGTCACATGTAGGAAGGACCCTTGCCTTGCCGGGGCACCGCTCTACCAACTAAGCTAATGGGACCCTATCTCCTTCGGTCATATATAACTGTATCATACTTCGAATAAGAACTACCAACATTGTTTTCATTTTTCTCACCGCAAATTTTTATTGGCAACTATCTTTATGTATGATTACAAGATTCAACCCGAACTAAAAGCAATATAGACAGTGTCTTTATTTATATATTTATTTATACTGGGTTTTACAATTTTTCTCACTTATGTGAGAACTATCCAGTTACAAAAACTCAGTTAATTTATAGACAAACATCTACAGTTGCATAAAAATTACATACTGTAACATACAGGTAAATTACAATTAAAAAAACAAACAAATAATAATATAAAATTATAAATAAGCTCAGTAAAATGACAAATAATACTAGAAGAGACACAAGAGTTACAGTGATACATAATAATTATCTAAACATATTATTTAGCAGCAGCAGAACATTTTTTTTGAATCTGTATAGATTAATATTTACTTCAGCACACTCAATCTTATTATGCAGTCGACACATTGGGTCAGAGGGCTAAAATAGGCGATATTATTTTTGAATGTATTCAGGTGAAAAATGCTATGGTGTCTTGGGGACATTTATTTCAATAGTGCTAAGACATAATGAGGTATCAAGATGGCCGTGGATAATTTTATGCAAAAATATTAGGTCAGTGTATTGTAATTAAGTGTAATATTAAGTGTATTAATCTTGAAGTTTTCACGATGTGTACACAACGTCGTACGTTTTAAGATGGTCATGTAGTCCACATTTGAAAGATACTATTAGATGTAATAGCCCTAGCATTTTTTAAACGGATTCTATAATGTTTTCATACTTGCAATAATGTGGATTCCAAATAGTGCTGCCATATTCAAGTTCACTTATAATTAAGGCTTATGCCAAAGGGTTAGAATTGATAGAGGATCTTTGAAAGGTTTACTTATTCTGAGAATTAATCCCATCATTTTAAGTGATCTGGACTTAATGTCATTAATGTGTAAATCAAATATGAATTTAGAATCAACAGAAAGTAATTCCTAGATATCTAGAAGACACTTTTTTAAGAATAATCTTATTAATGACATGGGAAAAATTCTTCATAACTTTATTTCGAGCCCCAAGTTGGGCGCCAAATATAACATAAAAAGGCACGGTGGGGTATTAAATGTCATGTATAAATTATTACCGGGGCTATTGAGTCCCTCTCAGGTTTAAAGAAAAGGTTCTATATTTTGTTCTGAAATAAAAAGAGTTTGCAATGAGCAATCATATAATATATATTTAAACCAAAACATATTATCTATCAGTAGTCAGCATTTGCAAAAATAAATATCAAACAATCATCATACCTGTGGACCTGATGTAATACTGAGCTAATCTAAAAAACTACGTAGAAAAACTCGGATGGGCAGAAAGCAGGAGCAAGATCTCTTGTACTTCACGACCCTGTTTCCAACCACAGCATCCATCTACAGCATCCCGCGGAGCTGATTCATTCAAAAGCGAGCTCGCTCTTTAAGGCGAGTTTAGCCGCCAACAATAATAATAATAATTGGATAATTTGTAGAGCGCCGTTTTTGTGAAAAATCACCTCAAGGGCGCTGTACAATTTATTTCCTAGGATCTACATTTGTTATTTAGAAAAGATACCAAAACATACTTACTTGGCCAGTCACTTCCGACAAACACACTTATATTAAAAAAAATTTGCTTATAAAAGATAAAACTGCACGCAGAGGACACATATCAAAAAACACTGGTCATCGCATGACCTTAAGTGTGCTATAGTTTTTATTTTAATTTAACTGCATTTTAACTGTCTTAACCTTTCCTCATCTGTGGTGTGTATTTACTACACATTGCTTCTAATATCTTTAATAACTCTATAAATATAATAAGTTCTGGGTTCAGATTTTAGGTATTCCTCCGTTAAATACATTTATGCACTGAATTAAAAAATAATATTTAACATAGTTTTCAAATTCAATTAAAAATCAGAGATTTTTGTAAGAAATCGTGAACAAATACACCAATACAATCAACCGTGTGCCATTGCTACGCGAAGAGTGTGCGAGGAAATGACACGCTATTGATGTCCCGCTTTACTTCGCTATACGGGCACATGAGAAATCCACTTGTTCCCAGTTCTATTTAGACCATCGATACCTACGGCCGCATTGTGTAGCTTCGTCTCGTGACCAACTTGTGCAGGGGTAGGTACTAAAGTGAATAATTATTTCCGTTCGATAATTAAATTAATAATTTTTGGCAAGTACTTTTTAATTTATTTCCGAATACTGTGTTATACTATTACCTTATATTATAGTATTGAAAAGTGCGTATTACGTAACTATTTATCCGTGCGCTTTCGTCATTTAATCATTGATCTAAGATTTATTTTTGAATATTTATTTCAAATGTTACATTTTTTTTTCTTATTCGTTATAATATTCAGTTAAGCAATACTGCGTTTTACATTATTTACAAAAACCCTTCCATTTTCAGGAAGAATAATGACTGACAGAAATTTAACAGAAGAAGAGATAGCGCAAGAACTTGATTATGATAGTGATATTGAGTTTGAAATGAACAATGACATATCAGATACTGAAGATTTGGTTGAACATTTAGAAGAATCGGACTCGGAATCGACTAGTGAAAATGAAGACGAGGGAGAAATACTAGTTTCAAAACATGGATTCGAATGGAGTGTATTACCACCATCATCATCGAGACGTCGGCAATGCAATATTGTCAATGAAACTTCCGGCCTGAAAAATGGTAGTTTATTAGCTAACACAATAAGAGAAATGTTTGCTTTATTTATAAACGCAGATATGGTGACAGAAATACGCCAAGAAACGAATCGTCAATTGAAGCGTTTACCCGGGAATATGATTGAGCAATTATCCGAAGATGAATTATATGCTTTCATCGGTATAATGCTTGCTTCCGGCAGAAATCGCACCCGAAAACTAAGTTTGAATGAGTTGTGGACAAGTGAAAGTCCATTTTGTCAGCCGTTTTTCACGGCAGCTATGTCTCGAGACAGGTTCATAAATATTTATAGTCAGATCCGTTTTGATAATAGAGATACAAGACGAGAGAGATTTGAAGCTTCTTCAGACAAGCTAGAGCCAATTAAGTCGATTTTCAGTAAATTGGTAGATGCGTGTAAATCAAATTACTCTCCATCGCTTGATATAACCGTGGATGAGCGTTTGGCGGTGTTTAGAGGTAAATGTCCATTTCGGGTATATATGAAGTCAAAGCCAGCCAGGTATGGCATCAAAATATGGATCGCTGTAGATGCTAAAACCGCATATATATGTAACATGCAAATATACAGCGGTATGATAAATAATAAAAGAGAAATAAATCAAGGCAATCGTGTCGTTATGGAATTGGTGGAACCTCAATATGGCACCAATAGAGGCATAACCACAGATAATTTTTTTACGTCAGTACCACTGGCGGACAATCTTTTGTCTAAAAATCTGACCATAACTGGCACTCTTCGCAAAAATAAGAGGGAAATCCCTAAAGAGTTTTTGCCATCAAAAGAAAGGCCATTGTATAGTAGCCAGTTTGGTTTTACATCAAATAAAACACTTGTGTCATATGTGCCTCAGCAAAATAAAGCAGTTTTGCTGCTATCAACTCAATTCCTTGGAAATGAAATAAGCCAAACCGATACAAAAAACCAGATATTATTTTACATTACAATAAAACCAAAGGTGCCGTTGATACAGGGGACAAAATGACCTCCGAGTATTCGTGTGTAAGGTCGACAAGAAGATGGCCGTTTCGTTTGTTCATGGAAATGTTAGACATTGCTGCACTGAACACACATTTATTATGGATTCAAAAGTATCCGGAGTGGAAAAAAAATAATAGAAGTAAAGGGAAATTATTCATAAGACAGCTAGGTTTAGAGTTGGCTAAGCCCAATGTAATGAAAAGAAAAAACAGCACGGTCAAATTTCACAAACAACAACAAGATGCTTTCGAGACAGTTTTGTCATATTATCAAGAAACACCACCCGCAACTGCTGTTACGAATGATATTACGAGTGATTCAAGAAATGTACTAGTGTCCCGAGCACCGTCGAAAACTTGCAGATTTTGTCCAAACAACACAAAAAAAAGAAGCACCATAGTTTGTCATATTTGTCAAAAATCTGTATGCAAAAGCCACAGAAAAGAAAAAAAATATATTTCCTGCCACAATTGCGATGCAATTTTAGATTAACAATTTTATATATTTGGTTTTAAATTTTTATTATTTTTAATTTCGCTGTATTGTTTTGTTCTTACATAATTTTGCTGTTATATTTAAATATAATGCATGTGGGATTTTTAATGTTTAGTTTCTCAATATAATATTTCTTTTTACACATTTGTTTATTTCATTTAAAAAAAAATTAAGTTTGAAACCCCTGCAAGAATGGCAGCGTAAACACGCAAAGCTGTGTGCGTATAGTCCAGCGCCCATCAGCGGAATCAGCCGCCATTCGGTCACGGACCGTCGTTAGATAAGCACTCCTCGCATGTTTTTTTAGCATCTGCCGATGGTTTTTTCATGTTTTCAGCTATTAAATTACAATTATTATCACTTTTGACATAAAATATAAAAAACATAAGCGATTGGCTATGAATATTCATATTTTTCCGATTTAAAATCGCTTTTTTTAAGATGTGTATTGACTAAACAGCACCGTAACGCGTGTATTTTTTTAGCACAGGTTAAGAAGCCTACAAATTGTTAGTTGTTATTTTTTATTTAATGATTTTTAATTATTATGTTTATTTTATTTTTAGTATTTTTTTTTTTTTTTACATTTTGTTAATTTAAATTGCCGTCGACTGTGAAAGTGGAGGTTTCTAAAATTATGGATACGACTGTCTGAAAAGGTGCGTTTTAAGTTTAGACCTACATTCTGTCGAGTCTGCGATCATTCTCCAATCATGCGGCAGTCCATTCCAGGCTTTAGGTCCTGACACGGCGAAAGCACGCTCACCGAACCTTGTATCTGGTGTGCGCTTTGGTTCCTTCAACCTTCCGATAGCTGATGACGTTGCTGACCTAAGGGTTGACTGTCGGGAATTGGAATCTTCTGGAATACACAATTCTGATAAGTAAGCCGGAGCTATTCCGTTAAGTGACTTAAATACCATCCAGCATACCTTGATCTGTATTCTTTCAGGACATTTGAGCCAGTGCAGATTTTTGAGATGCTCTGAAATGAGGGAGTATTTAGATACTCCGGTGATAAGCCTTGCGGCGGCGTTGAAAACGAATTGTAATTTGTTGATTTGACATTTGGGGAGACTTGCATATGTCAACGTGCTGGTAGATGGGACACGTCGAGGCCTTTTCCATCGAGGGTGTAATGAATTGGTTTTTCGACGACTAGCTGTCGACTAATTTCTCCTGGTCACGTGGACCAACTGTAATAAATCGACCTTTGGAGCTGCCTATCTAAGCCTCTCGACTCATCTACTAATTAACTGAGCCTACCCATGGCTGTTAATGTGAATTAACCCTTCGTGGGTTTAAAGTTCCTAACTTTTTTTTTGAAATGTAAGGAGGTTCTAACTCCTATTGCCTAAACTTCCACGAGTCCCTATGATTTTTTCACATAGTAAACAAGACTTTCCTGGCATTATCGTACAATAATCGTTCATCTAACGTTTTGTGATTTTTTTTTTGTTTTAAGATATGGAAAATTTAATGTAATTCGTTGGTGTGGTAACCTATGCTCTTTTAGAAGGTAGAGTGAATGAAAACTCGGCTATTGAAAGACTCAAAACATTTAAACCAAATCTAAATTTAACTCATCTTTCTATCCTGTTTTATTCCGATCCTAGACATGAATTCTAACTATTTCCTCTGCCGTAGTAATGAATGGCGTGTATATAACCTATTATAAACACAAAATAAAGAAACATTAAATTTGACATACATTCAATTATTAGTGATGGTAACAATTTTGAATCGACGTCATCTCTATCTGCAACCTCCATCTAACATAAAGATGTATATAGTTGTTAGTAAACACTAAATTGTATCAATCGGTAAACGAACTCGGAATAAACTTTTTTCTGCAAAATCTGGCTCCTCCGACACCAAAGTCACCAAAATGATCAGGGATCGGACAATGCCTTCAAACACCCATGTGGCGCGGAAAACGAGACCGAGACACGGTTGTTGTGACGTGTCGTTTCCTAGGCCAGACATCACCTCCAAGCAAGCATTGTAAAATGGTTGCTATAACCGAAGGTTCTACATTGCCCAGTTGAACAGTACATAGAAAGATATATATGTAAACATACGTTTTTTTTTAATAATCTGCAATGTATTACATTATGTCATGTCATGGAGATGTCAAAACAGTGAACAAGCACAAATTTCGCTCCTACAAAAAATCTAGTAAACTATATGTAAAATGTGATATTTGTGAAACTCGAATTAAAATATTAAATTCAACAATATACATTATCCCCATACAGTGAACAAAAGTGATAAAACTAAAATAAACATAATTTTGTGCTAATCGCCACACTCTGTTATATTTTTCGAGGTTATGTTAGTTGACAATCCATTAATAACAACAGCGACGAAAGTTAACTGTAATTAAATCAATTTAAACTTTAACTAAACCATAACAATTATTAAACCACGCCGTAACATTGCGACATTTTGCGAGGTTAAGTGATTGGAAAACATAAAAAACAAAAAGCAAAACACCAAATGAACTGAATGTGAACTGTAATAAAAAAAAAACTCCAATTAAATAACAAAAATTTGCTAAATTACTACAATTAAAACGAAAAATTTATCTAAATTCTAAATTAATAAAATTCAACAACTCTTTTAAAAAACAGTTCTACAGTGACACCTCTTGTCACAAACACAAAGCTAATAATAATATTTTTTACTAATAGTTCCATCTTTCAATATTACTATATTTTACTCCGCAACTATTTACTCAAATATATAAGAGTTTTATTCACCGGTTAATGCGCCATCAAGTGGATAGCTTAAGTTTAAAATTAGGGCTCCCAAACAAAATTGTTCTTTCTAGTTAAAATGATTACTGCACTTAATATTGATACAGAAACACTAAACAATACAGAGCACATTTTTGATAAAGCGACTGAATGCAAATTTCTCTTCTCAGAAAAACACAATTTAAACATAATATCCCAAAATATTAGAAGTATTCAAAAGAACTTTGATAATTTCTCTGTTCTATTAAACGAAATAGACATAAGTTTCGATATTATTATCTTGAACGAAGGACTGGTTAGATGATTCCGACACAAACTTAAACTTAGAAAACTATACAACATTCCATACCACAAGACATCTTAATCAAAATGACGGTATAGTGATCTTCGCCAAAGATTCACTCAACTCTTCCATAACAGAAGCAAACTGTATCCAAATCTCCATTGGACCAGACCTCTCCATTTTTGCCATTTACAGACCTCCATGTTATTACAATTTCTCCCCTTTCTTTACCTCCTAAAATAAACTTCTTGAAAAAAATAAAAAAAAACACAACAACTAATTATTGCAGGTGATATGAATATAAACACCCTAAACCTACAACCAAAAACCACGGAATACTTAAGTCTATTTACTCACTACGGACTTAAATCGACAATTAACTCACCAACAAGAATTACGTCACACACTGAATCCTGCATAGATCATATATTTGTTAAAAAAAAAAAAAAACATCTTCATCTATTATTCGCTCAACAGTTACAGATCATTTCACAACTACACTAAGCATACATCACAACAAGAAACAAAAAGAAAAAAGAACAACACCGTGCAAGACAAAACAAATTTTAAGTCCCTACAAAAGCGGACATACAAAATGAATCTTGGTCAAATGTTATAAATGAACTAGACCCAAACAATGCCCTGAACAAATTTATGAATACGCTTGAAATCTACATAACTATACACACCACAAAAAATCCCCCCAAAATCTACACACACAAAGAGATTAAGATGGATCCCATGGATCACGAAAGGATTGGTCAACAGTATTCATAAAAGAGACACGATGCACATGCAAGTGCGCAAATACCCAAATGATAACAAATTAAAAAATGACTACCTATTATATAGAAACCTATGTAATACTTTAATTAAACAAGCCAAATACAAATATTACAAAAAAGAAATAAAATTCGCCAAAAATGATTAAAAAAAATCAGGAAAATCGTAAAAGATATTACTTACTCCAATCCGAAAAAAGACTCAAACATCAAAGAACTGTCAATAAATGAAAAAAAAATCCTAGCAAAGAATGAACCTAGTAAAATAGCAAATTTCATTAACTCACAATTTGCAAAATTTGGCTCTACCCTGGCTGAAAAAATTCTTCTAAAAAACGGCACATCAGAAGACTCTTTAGCCAAACTATGCTCTACCATACAACCAAATCATACGTTTAATGTCCATAAAGTAAGTACTAAGGAAATCTCGGATTTCATTATTTCTCTCAAACCAAATTGCGCAGTGGGACCAGACAACCTTTCCAATCATATACTGATTAATCTGCAAGAATACATATGTACACCTCTTCAACATATTTTCAACCAAAGTTTAAGCCTCGTCATTGTCCCCGATCACCTAAAAATAGGTTGTATTACTCCAATACGGGAGTTCAATGAAATCCGGAAACTATCATACATCTTCAAAACAGTACGAAACATTATGTCATTAAATCAGCTAAAAAATATATACTTTGCACTTTGTCAAAGTATTCTAATGTATGGTATTTCAGTATGAGGAGTAGCAGCAGACACTCATCTCAAATCCCTTAAAATTAATCATAAATCAATAATTTGAATTATGTTTAGAAAGCCTTATCAACATCCGACAGAACAGCTAATGATTTAAAATAACGACCGGTCGGTGGCCGAGTTGACATCGCGTTTGGGTCTCACTCGGGCGTAGTGTGTTCAATTCCTCGGCTGGCTAAGTCCTCCATCACAACACAAGCAACATTTTCAGCTTACTGTGGTGGTAGTAGAAGATTTTCAAATATTGTCAGGTTATTCGTAACCCGGGAATGTTTTTCTTTCTTTAAAAAAAAAAAAAACTTATTAGACATAAATAAACTGTTCATAAAGAAGATCATCTACAAAAACTGCATAAAAAAATTACCACATTACATAACTTACTCGCAAAACACGAGAGCAATTACACGCAAACAATTACAAGTACCGTATATCAAATCAAATTTCGCTAAAAGACATGAATCTTACCTGGCTCCTCACATATTCAACATTTTTCTAACCCAAACTAAACCTTACGTCTTACCAAATAATTTGACTTGGGTGTTCAAAAGATTTGTTAATTTATTTATTTTTTATTTTATTTTATTAGGAACATTAACAGGTTTATAACATAACATGCATAGAGAGAGAGAAAAAATAAGTAAAAGAATTAGGTTACAACCCAATAACCAATGTTCACATCATGCAATAAAGATAAAGAAGGTTAAAAAGCAATAAACAAACAAAGAAAACAAAGAAAGGTTAAAAACAAAGAAATGTTAAAAACAAGGAAATAATAAGAGAAAATGTATATATATATATATATATATACACGTATAAACACATACATACATATATATACATACACATGCATATACACATATAAATACATACGTACACACATTCATATACATAGTTGCATACATATATATGCATACATACATGCATACATACATACATACACACACGTACATTTGATATTAAATACAAATAATATGTAAGAGTGATAATGAATAAATGATGAATGTAATGTATTAAATTTAGAAAAGGGTTAATTATTACAATACTCTGCTAACAATTTTTTTAAAAGCTCCTAAGGTACACGACAGGATATAAGCATCAAAATAAGTTTTATTATAATGATTGCAAGTTCTTAGTAAGAAAGAATTTTGCCTGAGACTCGTTGAAGCAATTTCGATATGAAACAATGATTTGTCTCTAGTTTTCTTACTTGGGGCTCTAATATTGATTAATGACAAAAGGGCTGGACAATCAATATGACCACTCAAGACTTTGTGTAAGTAAATCATGTCCGCAGTGTCTCTCCTGCTTTTTAATGTTTTAAGTCCGTAGTGCTTGATAGAGCTTTCCATATCGTAATAACGTAATTGTCTCCTGAAGTTCAAGTGATGTACAAACTTTCTTTGAACAGCTTCAATGCGTTTTGTGTGAATGTTATAAAAAGGATTCCATATGGCAGAAGCGTACTCAAGATGACTACGGACGTAGGAGTAATACAAAATTTTGAGTGTATGGATATTGTTGAATTCCTTTCCAATACGGAATAAAAATCCTAACATACTCAATGATTTCTTGACAATCTTATCCACATGTGCCTTGAATGAAGGTTTGTCGTCAATCAGTAGACCGAGGTCTCGAATTTGATTGACTTTTTTGAGTGGTTGACTGTTTGTAATATGGTAATTATATTCAATTTTATTTTTATTCTTTGTAAAGGTTATTACATAACATTTGGCAGTATTCATGTGGAGATAGTTGACAGTACAATAATCATTAAGCCTATTAAGATCTTGTTGCAGTTTATAACATTCAGTAATAGAGTTAATAGAAAGAAATATTTTCATGTCATCAGCAATCAGCAAAAAGTAAAACTTTAGAATGCTTAAAGCATTTTACAATGTCATTGATAAATATGGTAAAAAGCAACGGTCCCAGGTGAGATCCTTGAGGGACACCTGAAGGTACATTGACAATCTCTGAATTGAAACCGTTTACTGCTATTATCTGGGAGCGTCCGTTTAGGTATGAAACTAGCCATCGGTACAAATTTCCGTGTATTCCTAAAGCTAAAAGTTTAGACAATAATAGGCTGTGGTCGATTTTATCGAATGCTTTGGAGAAATCTGTATATATAGCATCCACTTGGATTCGTTTGTCCATTGATTTTGAAATATGTTCTGTGAATACTGCAAGATACAGTTGATCTTTTTTTCATAAAGCCGTGTTGATTATCAGTTATAACAGACTTAACACAGTCATAGAGTTGCTCATGAACAATCTTTTCAAGAATCTTACTGAAGATAAGTAGTTTTGAAATTGGTCGATAGTTCTGGACGTCGTTTTTAGAGCCGGATTTGAATACTGGTGTAATGAGAGCACATTTCCATCGGTCTGGGAAGATGCCTTCTTTCATTTGTAAACTGGTTGATGGTAAAACAAAGAACAGATATTAGAAATATTCTAAGCATCTAATGCATTTTACAAACCATACTGCACAAAAATTCTAACAAAATGACAAAATTTTACAATTAATTATAATACGAAATACTCATTTCATATTTTTATTCATAATTCTTCAACACATACAACACATTTTTTTACTTCTATTTTATCTTTTTATTTTTATTTTACTATTTTTTACTGAACATTTGGTTTATATATAAATTGTTAATTACCAGCCTCAGAACGGACTATGTGTAGTGAGGAGGGTAATGAAAAAAAAACATCTGTACAGAACCAACCTTAAATAAACGCCCGGGTTGCCGGCACTGAAACTGAAAAAAAATAATACATCCCAGACCAGGGAGTGCCGAGATATGGAGCTGACACCATCCATAGTCGGGTTACACCGTGTTATGATCGCTCATACCCACTAGCATTCTACTACGCACTTACGAATATATCAGCACGTGGCCGGAAACAGAACATGCATCAACAGCATGTCTGCAATCGGGTGATCACCAATACATACGCGTACGTCGGCGACGTCTCTGCATGCCAGCGCGTAGTAACAACCAATCAGATGGCGATATCCCTTCCACCCGCCTCAAGTAGCAAACAGCAGGAGAGAGCTTGCCGCCGACCCAGGACGCGGGCAGTTCACCGCCGAGACCGTAGAGATCGACACCATGGAATGGTTCCCAGTTCGCGGGTGCCGACATTTACCGTACGTAACTACGTACCGGCCTCATTACGTTTTATAACTGTGCCGTATCTCTAGTCCAAGTTACAACTTCAGGACGATCATCAGCCAACCACAGCGAAATTACATTGTAGAGCTGTGTCATGTTTCCATCAGCCTCATCGACGCTGTTTGCCGCCATGCTGCCAGGACGTTCCTCGTAGGCACCCGCCTACGGCCCGCCCTCCTCCTATCACTGCCTAATGCCAGCTACCGCCCATACCGTCCACGCCAGGCTGAGACAGTGAACTAGTAGACCCCTGCCTCAGTCCTGAGCGTCAGCCCACCAAAGCCTGATCGTGGAGAGCCCCCTTGGTAAACCGACCAGTGCATCTGACTACCGCCCAACGACCGCCCATGCCGTCTCTGCCTCTGGCCCGACTGAGGCTGCGACCCGTTGTTCCAGCCCAGTCCGGAGAAGTCGCTCTGCCGCCGCTCTGTCGCCACGCCGCCAGCCGTTCCTCATAGAAGCCCGCCTACGGCTCGCCCACGCCGCCGCCGCCCTGTAGGCGTCGTATTTCCGCCCTCGTCCGCACCAGCGTAGGCCTCTCGCCTATGGCATCCTCCGTAATTCATACGTGAGCTATTAATGTACCTAATTTTGACAGAGCCTTAAATTCCGTAGTTTGCCATAGTAAAATATAGGCCTTAAATCGCCATGTATCTAATATAGAACTGTCTGACCTTCCGTTTTATGTAATAATAAACATGACCTCTCACAATAACCTGTTTCATTGGAAATTGTCTAGTTTCCCCCTGTAAAGATAGAGATTCAAGCTCTACTGGCCGTCTAGTACGGCGGGTGTTATTTACACGGTAACACACATGTATAACACGTTCACTTGATAACTTTAACTGTCCTAAGATAACTGACATATAAAACTTTATAACTTTAACAGTTATAACAACCGTTTAAATACATTCTAATATACATATTAAGATATACAATACACATAATAGACATACGTTTGGTTTTGGTTGATAGTTTTATTATAGAGAGCTATCATCTCATGGTTGATTTATACTGGAAACCTAAATATGCACTTGTTTGGCACACACTTCATTGTTTGTTGAAATTTAGTTTGACAAAGTTGTGTTGAAAAACTTGCCCTAATTGGACCCGATGTTTTTGTAACTATCGAGTTCATGATAGCTGGAAAACAGTTTGTTTATTTAAAGGGACCTTGACCTAGTAAGGTTTTATGAATTCCTTGTGTGTAATTTATCTGTTATCAGTGGGACGTAATATCTACTATCAGTTTATAGTTTAGAAAGGTCAATCGTTCGTTATTGTTTTGATTGTCATAGTACATATAGGTAAATAAGGTTTACCTAATTTCGAAAAAGATATTTAGATGTTAGTATTTGTGTTTGACACGGATATGATAATAGGTATTTGGTTATGGTGGACCATTGTGAGAGTAGGTATTAGGGATATTGCTAAGTTTATGAAAGTTTCACCTAGTTTTGGTATAGGTATTTGAAGTAGGTATTTGTGTTTGACACGGGTGTGATAATAAGAATTCGTGATATAAACATCTTTATATGTGAAGTGGTAGAAAGTTATACCATGTTATAGGTATCATATGTACCTAATTCTTGGGGTAGATCTAGTTTGCTGAAATTTTCGCAACCAGAGACTGGACCGGTTTCATAACCTGTTATATAAAAGTATAAAATATTATAAGATTTCGCTTGTTAATCTCTCCCTCCTCGGCTTTCTGGAACGCTGCCTCTTATGATTTTTGAAATTTAATATTTTGATTTTTGAACTCACCTGCTTTGATCTCTGTGGAAGAATTCCTGTCGGGTTAAAACAAAACGACCCTTGCGATCAAAGTTCCAAGTTCTACCTACTTGCCGTTTATAATGTAGTCTAACTAAATTTATTCGTGACTACCATTTTTTTACAATTTGACCGTGGCTTTAAGGTATTGATTTAATTTTCGTAAATATTGGTTGACGTAAGGACTGAAATTATTATTTCCGGAAGATATCGCAAACAAAGATAAATTATTTAATATTATTATTTAGACAAAATATAACTAGTCATTTTATTATTACTCCTTTTTATTTTGAAACAAAAGAGAATGATATTGTTATTTTTTTCGAATCATTATTTTAAGACAAAGAGATAATATTAATTTTATTATTTTCACTTGTTAAAGTACTCGCTGAATTTTTTCGTACTAATTTTAACTGAACAATAAGATCACAAAGAGATTAAATTAAATCAAATCCAATCATAATTATTATTTTTTCGAACTATTATTTTTAAACAAAGATATAAGTTTTTATTATCATTTTATTCAATTGTTAAAGTACTCGTTGAATTGTTTCGTAATTATTTTAACTGAACAGTAAAGATCACAAAGAGATTAAATTAAATCAAGTCCAATCATTATTATTATTTTTTTCGAATCTTTTAATTTTTTTTCTTTTTAAACAACGATGTAAGTATTTACAATTAATATTTTAAACAAAATTGATACTGAATTATAATCTATTTTTAAGTACCAATTCACAATCGCGTTCACTTTAGATTTCCGATAAAACACTTAAATTGAATTTAAATGTTTTTCACTTTTGGATGAAACAATTATATTAAAATTTAAATAATTCACCACTCACTTAACACTTTTCACTTTCATAGAAAACCACTGAATTTAAACTCTATTTTATGAACACTGATTAATTTAAATTAAAACTGACTTATATTTATAATGATGGAAATTTTTCAAAGAGATTTTTTTTTATCACTGAATTTAACACATGTACCTAGAAATTCACAAAATTAAACAAGTCCAGAGACTTGTTTAATTACCTGACCCGACGTATCCACGCGTTTAACTGCACCTTTCCTTCTTCCCAACTCCCCAAGACTTCCGAAAAAACTTTCCCAAAATGGGCTCTGAACTTGTATTTATACTGTCTTCAATACCATATTAACTTAAGTCAATTTCGCCATCAACACAATATGATCACTAATCAACTCGTAAATTTGAACATATCTGCCATTAGTTTCGGATATTTAAATCTTGTCACTTATTCAGATGACAAAGTCATAATTCGACAACGCCTTCAAATAACTTGTGTCTGCTTTTGTAGTTGCAGGGCTGGATCAGTATCCTTTAATTATTTTCATAGAGTTCGTCGTAAGGTTAAATGTGTTTTTCTAGCTGTGTTTAATTTCGTTTGTTTTCTGGGGAATATTACCAGTCCATCACTGTTTCTCCTATGCACATTTCATATTCAACGTTTCTTATCTATTTCTTTATTCCTTTAAGAATCTTCCCACTAATTTTTCTTCTTTTCGGGATTGTGTCTCATAATTTAATCACTATTGTTCTTGTCTCAGCAGGTAAGTTTATGTTTTCACTGGGTTCCCTTAATCCAATCATGTTTGTTAGTGTTTATCTTCACTTTCTACCTTCCTCTGGTTATTATGTTTCTTTAAATTCATTTCCATGCTCATATGATGTGTGAAAACCATCCCAATACAGTATTTTTGTTATATTTATCTGAAATTAATTTCATAGTACTGTTGTACTCGTGTATATTCCAGTTCTTGCCAATCTGTCAGTCTGTATGCGTTCTTTCTTCCAAAACCCCGCTTTCTATTTTAATTTCATTTGGAAAACAGAGCTCAAATGTTTTCATTTAATTTATTCCGTTATGCGAAATTTATGTACTCATTGTTGAAATTCAATATCCTGTGTGTTCCAATGTCATTTCTCTAAGTTTACTTATCGCGTTATTTTTTTATTTTTCGTTTATTCAAATTTTTCTGAAGTTTTTCTCCATCTTTCAAGCACTTTTCCCGGCTTCATTTCCTAATCTGACTCTGTAAAAGGGCAGTACTTCCCACGTCAAATGGACAACGCCTAATATTTCATCTCTTTCTTTCGTAGTAAGCAATTAAAATATAGTTTATTACCTTATTTGTTTATCGATCTCACATTTACTCTAATATTTTATTGTATTTTGGTGTCTGTAATTAAATTTAACGTATTTAAGATAATCTAAACAGATCATATCTTCTCCATTTTAAATAATTGAGCAATAAAATATTATTTGGTCTCTTAATTACTAAGAACCGTGATAGGTCTAAATCATAAAATTTTATCGTTTTCTATTGTTATTTTCTTTGTTCGAGTTTATTTATAGTGGCAGCGATCGATAACCTGGCTATTAAACACCATATCATGGTAGTCCAAAATACATCATTTATAATTTTTTTCCCTTTTTTTTCAGTCCCCTGTAGTAATCCAGTTCATTCTCTAATTCGTGTCTCCCGGTTCCGCAGAATGTTCGTTTCATTCCAAATTCATATAGTTTCCTCACTCTTACGACCTTTGCAGTGGTCAAGATTACGTATTTCGACATTGATATCCGTTCATCTCTTATATTTTGATTTATATGTCATCAAATATTGTCATTTATTTCCCTAAACTGACTTTTTTGGACCTTTCACTTCATTTATGGAGTTCATAACCGGATGTTCTCAATGCTTTTTGAGACAAAGAATCCATTTGTTTACACTTCCGTACATCGACCCTATCGTACGCGTGAGACAATTTCGATAATAAATTATTCCTTTGTTCTGGTGTACCTATCTTCGATTGGTCGCTAAAATGTGATCGCCACTCCCATAAACACGCCTCTTTTTCTAATCACATTTTTTTGTAGTTAGTCCAATAATATTCGCTAGGTGTCGCCGGTATCTTGTTTTCCTCTGTATTTCTTATTGTGTTAATAATTTTCGTTTTTCCCAGGGTAGGGATTTTCTTTCCGGGTGTGAAAACTTGGAAAAGTTCAAATCATCACAGCGGGACCCACAAATAAGGCATTTGCGTGAACGACTCAGTTTCGGGGCTCATCCGCGTGATTATAAAATAAGTAATCAATCATCTCAAGTGACAGATGGCTTTCGATTAGCAAGGGATAAGCAAAAACTCCCGGTGTCACTCAGCACACTATAAATTAAAAACGAAAAGAAATTACTCATTTTTAAAACTCCAAATATCTCGATGGCGCGCGGCACAATCATCCTTAACAACAAGAATTGCCCGAAAGTTAAAAAACAAGTCCAATAACTTTGATTATGTGACAATAGAATCGTCTTCGTACACCCAAACGGCGAGAATTCAAGAAGTGCCTCACTGGCGGAAACGGTCCCAAAATACACGAAAAAATGTTGTTAGTCAAATTCAAGCTTGTGAATTTATTCCTTCACTGGCCAGGTAAATTCGGGAAAAAAAATTATTTTCGACAATAGGAATTATTCGATACAATACAATCGTGACAAAGTTTAAAATGTAAAATTTAAGTGCATATCATTGACAGTACACCAGTTATTTAGTGTATCGAGATCCTTTTGAAGCAGTAAATGATCGTAACAATAATATTTCGTAAAATAACAGACTTAATTTTACGAAAAAATTTAAGACCATCGGTGTAGAATAATCTCAGTTTTATTTCGACCCAAAGTCATTTATAAATATAAGAAAAAGCAGGGGGCCTAAATTTTACCCCTGTTACAAAAGTTACAACTCCAGAAGTTACAACTAGATGATTAGTATCCGTTAATAAGCACTTGTTATGTTCTATTATGTAAATATGGTTTCATCTAGCGCAATAGGTCTCTATGTATTCGTATTTGTTCTAGTTTCTTTAGTGAGATGGAATGGTTAACTTTATGAAAAGTTTTTTGGAAATCAGTATAAATTGTAATCTTTCATTAAAAGAATTACACACATAATTACAAAATCCCAAAAGATTTGAGTTGATAGATCTATGAGTAACAAACCCATGTTGCGTAGTGCAGAGAATAGGCATAAAATATGAAAAAATATTTTTGTACATCAACGATTCAAAACCTTGGCAAAACATGACATTATACTGATTGGTATGTTGTTTTTTATTAAAGATTGGTCACCAGATTTGAAAACTGGTACCATATGCGCTTCTTTCCACAAGGCAGGGAAAGAGGAAATCTTAAAGATATTGAACAGCGGTAAACATAAAGAATCTGCACTGAAACTGACAAAGAAAGGAGGAGTTTTATCAGGTCCAGGACCTTTACCGGAGTCTATTTTATTAAAAAAACATTTAATTTCATCTGCACTAATAAGTATTATACCTAGGTTGATTTGGTTGTGCTCCGTAATGTTGAATCAGTAGATGATTTTGACTTAGTGTAAACAGATGAAAAATATTTAGAGAATATGTTTGATATGTGTTCTCCATCATCTGCGAAAATATCATCAAGATGCATTACTTTAGGAATGCAATTGGTTTTTCGTATTGATTTTGAGTATGATATAATACCTTTATGTTATCATGCAGACCACTTTCAACATAGTCGATGTATGATTTATAACATTCACTTTGCATATTTTTGCCATTTTTCTTAAATTAGAAAATTCTCTGCCATCAATTTCTGATCGAACCAGACAGGGTATTGATTTTTTGAGTGAATAACATTTTTTATAAATTTTTCGTCAATTATTTCCCACATTTTTTTAATAAAACAAGACAACTATGTTATTCAAATTTTTAATTTTTAAAAAGTGTTATCCAATTAACCGACAATAGATCTTGTTAACATTTATTGTAGTTACCTTTCCTGAAGTTATATACTTTGAATCATTTTTGTTATTTTTTGATGATTTTGATGATTTTTATTTTGCTTTACCTTAATTTCAAATGAAGCATGATAATGATCTAATTTGGTTACGCTTGGTGCTGTATGTACTATGTTAACTTTATCACACAAATAAGTTCTAATAAATTTTCATTTCTGTTTAGTACATAGTTGAATTGATACAAATTACAAATTGATAAAAGGTTGACAAGAATGTGTGCTTTCTGGTTTTTATAATTATAAGTAGATAGTACATTATTTTTAAATGAAGTGTCAGATGAAAGATCACCTATAATAATAAACTGTGAATTGGAATTTGAATGCTTTAAATGTAGATCCTGTAATTTTACGATCTGACTGCAATAATTACCAACAGTTACATTAGGAAGAACAAAATTAACGAGTATTGGACTTGATCAGGAGCCACAAATCGTCATTGTCACTTTTTCACTCAGTTTTTCTTGAAAAAAAAGTTTTTTAAAAACGGTGGCTAGTACTCCACCACCTTCTCTAGACACAGATTTGGTGTACTCGCGATCTCTTCTAAATACTTAATATCTGTCATCAACCAATTCTTCACTGAATACTGTTGAGTTCAACAATTTTTTGGTAAAACAAATGATATCATATATATTAATTAAAATTTCATTACGTACACTGACAGTTTTTGTTCGAATACCCCTCACATTTTGATAAAAGATATTGAATGCACCAACAGTAAGTAACTCGTCATCTTTTTCTGTATGATTAGACACCATAGTCGATGGTGGAGAGGTCCTTTAATAGCGGAGCCTTGTAGGCCGGGCAATCCTTATCTCCGGTCAAGTGGGCACTGGAAGCTGCGGGCTTTCCGAAACGGGCGCACGTGGCACAACGGGGTGCTGCAGCAGCAGCGGGGCAGGCCTCGCGTGCGTGTCTTTCTACACCGCAGTGGGAACATCTCTTTGTATCTTTGCAGAACTTGTGCCAGTGTCCAACCATTTGACAATTCAGACACGCGGTAAGTCTCACAAAATCACGCACACCGCGAACGGTCCTTTGTGTTAGAATAAATGGTACAAATTCATACGAATTTATGGCGACAAGTGAAGTGCCGCAAGGCTCTCATCTAGGGTCTATTTTGTTTATAATATTTATAAACGACATTTTTGATGATTTACTGACATAAACGTTCTACTGTTTGCCGACGACATGAAACTATATAAAGATATTAACCATATTAATGATTGCATTACACTTCATATTAACTTGTAATATCTTTTTGAATGGTGCTCAATCAACAAATTAGCACTAAACATAAATAAATGTCAGCTCATTCATTTTTCTAAAATAAATAATCCTATATATATTATTTTTCAGTATTCATGATGAAAATTTAAATTGTGTTAATAAAATTATTGATCTAGGCATTATGCTCGACAATAAACTCTTTGTATTGTAGCAGTTCCTTTCTACCCGCTACATTTCAAGATTATTCGGAGTGTGTAAACACCGGACTCCGGCAAGAAGAGATGGGACGGCAACTCGAGCGAGCCCGAGCGGCCAGTACCAATACGGCCTCCGCCGGCTGGAGACGCAATCCCGGAAGACGCAGCGAACGCTACAAACGACATTGGACGAACATTTCGAGACATCGATCTTTTGGGGAAGAGTGACGCAACATGTTATAATCGTTTGGCTGGTCGTTGCTTTTCTCTACTAAATTTAACATCATGTAAAATGATGTTTGGCGCCCTCTACTATTCATAACAGGTTAGAATACTTTGTCACACACACGTTTCTCATGTTACTTATTCTTATTCACTTTTCTAGTCACACCATTTAACATTGCTACCTATTATTAAAAAGTCCAATGCGCAAGGCCTTCGGTCTGACGCACATGCCCTGAGATTAAATTCAATTATGAAATTTATAGAGATCTCTAGATTGCTCTGGTTTTGTACGCTGTAGAAATAAATAATATGTTGTAATTCATGACTCTTTTATTACTACACTTTTTATCATCATGTTTCCTATTGTGGGATTAAATCCGGTTATAATACCGCCCAACGTGGTAATCCGGTTATAGTATGTCATATTAATAATATTATCAACAAGGCCCTAAAAACTCTTGGCTTTCTTTTGAGAGCTGCAAAAGATTTCAATAATTTAGGAACATTTATTATTTTTATTTCTTTTTATTTAGGAAGCAAACAGTCGTACAGTAAAAAATTATAACAATAAATATTCATATGTTCTAGACCAGTTATTACAATAATGGCCTCGTTAAATTAATGATACTACGAAATATAATTGATAAATTTTATTCTTTAGAACACACATCACTGGTAACAAAAAAACGACCACCCTCGAATTCCGTAATTATTTCATTGTTGTTATTGATCCGTTATTTAGAGAGAGAAGAGAAAAAAAATGGGCTTGCAAGCCTATTTATAAACTAATTCATTTGAATGTATTGGTACATAATCACAATTATTGCCCTTAGGGGAGACATCTGTCGGATATTTCAATTTCTCAATACAGATACAGGTGGCATTTTCGTTGGTTTGATTCTTGGCTAAAGTCGGAACATGCTGCCACGGCACGGAAGAATTTTTTTTTTTTTTACACATAAACAAAAAAAATAATTTTTTAAAAATAACCATAATATAAACAAAAATAATTTGAAAAATAAACATAATATAAATATGGACAAATTAATTTGAAAAACAATCATGAGATGAATATGAACAAAAAGTTCTAAAATAAGAGAATCATAATATGAACAAGTTAATTCGATGTTCCTAGGTCATCCTTCAGGTAGGTTGCTAATTCTTCTCCTTTTTATGATTGCTAGCAAAAATTTGATGGTCCAAGGTCATCCTTCAGGTGGTTTGTTGATTTTTCTCTTGTTTATGACTGCAGGAACTTATTTATTCAGTCCGGGGGGTACATCGGGCGCCCCTGTAGCAATGCTTGAATCCCTTTCCATGGGTAATAAACATATTTTGCTGATAGGTCTCTTCAATGTTCCTTGTGCGGTTTTGAGGGTAACCACCCGCACTTTCCCGTCAGCTCCAGGGTGAGTAGCTAGGATCCTGGCTAGTTTCCACATATTAGGCGGCAGGTTGTCTTCCTTTAGTATGACCATGTCGTCCCTTTCAACAGTCCTGAGACCCTTGTCTTCCTTCCATTTGGTACGTCTTTGTAATTCTGCAAGATATTCCAGTTTCCACCTGCACCAAAATGTTTGAATCAGTGCATTTAATTTTTGATATTGATTCAATCGATTATATTGTATCTCCCGAACATCCTTCTCAGAGATAGAAGCTATCCCTCCGCCAATCAGGAAATGATTTGGAGTCAAAGGATTCAGGTCAGTCGGATCGTTGGACAGAGGAGTGAGCGGACGTGAATTTAAACAGCATTCTACCTGACACAATAAAGTATCTAATTGTTCAAAGGTTAAACTTGAATTATCGGTTATTCTTTTTAAATGATATTTGGCGGATTTCACTGCTGCTTCCCAGAGTCCAGCAAAATTCGGTGACCGTGGTGGAATAAATCCCCACAGTATTGACAAATCAGCTAAATATTTTTGAATCTTGTCATCAGATTTCTTTAACTTATCATACAATTCTCTCAGTTGATTATATGCTCCCTTAAAATTGGTCGCATTATCTGAATATATTTTAAAGGGTTTGCCCCTCCGCGCAATGAAACGTTTTAAACAATTTAAAAAGTTGTCAGTGGTGAGGTCCGTTACCAGTTCCAAATGCACAGCTTTCGTTGAGAAACAAACAAAAATGCATAAATAAGATTTCACCAATGGAGCCTTCCTGGTGATACCGCTTTTCATCATGATAGGACCTGCGTAATCAATCCCGGTAACCTCGAACGGCCTGCTAGGTGTTATTCTGTTTTCCGGCAAGTCACCCATGATAACTTGACTGGTTACTGGATTTTTTCTGAAACATACTATACATTTATGTAATATTTGCTTAACAGTGGTTTTTCCGGCAATCGGCCAGAACTGTAATCTCACTAGAGATAACAAAGTTTGTGTCCCTGCATGTAAATGTACATAATGAAGATGTCGAATAATTAATTCTGTTAACTTATTATTTTTTGGTAAAATTATTGGGTGTCATTGCTGGTATGATAAATGTTTCGCCTTTGTTAGCCTGCCCCCGACACAAATTAATCCATTATTTATAAATGGATTAAGCGACAAAATAACGCTACGTTTATCCAGTGAACATTTATTACTCAAAGCCCTGAACTCATCCTTAAAATGGTAGCGTTGAATTATTGCTATTAGACGATGCAATGTACATATTGTCCTGCTCTGGCATGCTTAACCTCCCGGTTAATTTACAGTTTTTTGTGTTACAATTATTAAAGAAACGCAATATATATGCAGTTACTCTCTTTAGCTTGTTGAGAGAGGAAAATTTTGAAAAGATGTCCCACTCCGTGACATTAGTAGACACGCATACCGCCTTGGTTTTTATCTCTGGAGGATTTATACAGGAATTTTCTGGCTTCGGCCAGCGATCGGCCTCTCTTATTAGCCAATCTGGACCCTTCCACCAAATATCTGCTTGTAATAGTTTGTTTGCTGTAACTCCTCTTGATAAAATATCAGCGGCGTTTTCCTGCGATGAAACATGTCGCCAATGGGCGGGATCGCCGGCCTCTTGTATCTCGGCAACCCTGTTGGCCACAAAGGTATTCCATCTAGCTGGCTGTCCTCTTATCCAGCATAGTGCGATGGTAGAGTCAAACCAGTAGTATGTATCCACCTCAACCATGTTGAGCGCTTCTTTGATGTTTTTTAATAATTTCGTTAACAGCACCGCACCACAAAGTTCCAATTTTGGCAGGGATATGCTTTTTAATGGCGCTATCCTGGACCTGGAAGATATTAACTGAGAGTGCATCTTACCCTCGGCGTCCCTGGATACTAGATACGCACAGGCTCCGTAGGCCTTTTCCGATGCGTCGCAAAAACCATGGATTTGTAGGCTGTTTTGACCCCACAAGATTCTTCTGTTTATTTTCAACAGGTTTATTTGAGATAAATTTTTCATGTAATTTTCCCAATCTTTTAATATTCCCTCGGGTATTTCTTCGTCCCAGGAAGTCTTAGATATCCATAATCTCTGCATAATTAGTTTTGTTACAACCGTTACTGGTCCTAGCAGTCCTAAAGGATCGAACGTTGAGGCGATACTTGACAATATCCGCCGTTTGCTTTGTACGGTACATACTGGTTTTTTCACTACATATGAAAAGTAATCAAACTCACTGTTCCAGATTAATCCTAGTATTTTTTCTTCTTGGGGCTCTTTAGATATCAATCCTTGCATATCTTGACCTGGTTCGGAAGATAATTCTGCCGCGTTCGATCTCCATTTTCTTAGATTCATCCCTGCAGATTTTAGTAAACTGATTACCTGTTATTTTAGAAGGTGGCACGATTCAACGTCATTTCCTCCCGTTAATAGGTCGTCCATGTAAAAGTCGTTTTCAATGACATTGCTTGCTATAGGAAATGAAAGTCTATTTTCAATACCTATTTGCTTCAGGCATCTTGTCGCCAGGAAAGATGACGGTCCTAATCCATAAGTCACTGTCCTTAGCTTGTAATGCTTCAAATCCTCATCCTGTGAAAAGCGCCAAACAATTTTCTGTAGATTGCGGTCGCTTTCCTGCACGTTTATCTGACGGTACATTTTCTCTATGTCCGCAGTTATGACTACAGGATGTTTTCTGAAATGTAAAATTTGAATATTTAAATCCTTTTGTATGTTAGGTCCGACCATCAGAGCATCATTAAGGGAAATACCAGAAGATGTTTTTGCCGATCCATCGAACACCACGCGAACTTTAGCGGTGGTGCTTGACTCCTTCATCACCGCATGATGTGGTAAAAAATATGATCTCGCATCGCATTCGGATTTTCGGCACTCTTCCATATGACCCAATTGTAAATATTCTCTCATAAACATGCTATATTGACATTTCGATTCTTTATTGGTGGAAAATTTTCTTTCCAATGTATGAAACCTTTTTTCAGCCATTGACAAAGAACTCCCTAGTTGGTCTATACAAGGGCGGGTTGGTAAGGCTACCGTAAATCTGCCCTCCGTGTCTCTACTATGACACTCTGTAAAGTTGACTTCGCAAGCCTTTTCTTCAAAATTCTGAGGTTTCATGCCATCCACCTCTTCTAGTTTCCAGAATCTTTCCATCTGGTTACCTATTTTATTAATGGCTAGATTACAATTAATTGATACTGGCCTTGTTTTAGTGATGATGTCGATCGCTCCGGAAACAATCCAACCGAGCTCAGTCCTTTGAATAGTTGGCCCGCCCTCCGTTAAGCGTATTCGATCATTATTCATTATTTCCCAAAAAACTTCCGCACCCAACAGGATGTCAATTGGAGACGTGACATTGAAATCCTTATCCGCTAGTTGCAAGCCAGATGGGATCTTCAACTCTTGTTTCTTGAAGGTCATTTGGGGTAGGTCGGTTGTTATAGCCTGCAATACTAAACAAGAAATTTTCTTATTATAATCACTATTCACTGCTAACATGTCAATTGTAACTCTTCGATTGATATGTGTGATGCGATTTTGTATTCCAGACACCGGCGTATTTATTTTTTCTGTTTTTAATTCTAATTTTTTTGCAAAACTCTCTCTTATGAAATTCGATTGGGCGCCTGAATCCAATAATACCCTCGCTTTGTGTAAACGGTTGTCGCTACCTACGATATTCACGATCGCTGTAGATAATAAAATTATCTTTTCATTTTTATTTAACACCGTATGATTTGCCACTGATGTCGAGCTGTGTGCCTCTTCATTTGTGTTTTCACTATTTAATTCATTAACATGTATCAAAGTATTATGTTGATCACTTGCACAGATTTTATATTTGAATTTATTTTTGCAATCTTGTGTAAAATGTCCTACCCTCAAACATTTGAAACAGGCTCGGGCCTTTCTTAAAAATTCTAATCTTCCCTGGATATTTAATTTGAGAATTTTTTTACAATAATACACTGGATGATTTTCTTTACATAGGATGCATCCGTGTTTGTTTGCTATCAATGAGACAGACAAATCTTTCTTGCGATCATCACGTGTTGTAACATTCTTGTAGGTAGGCCTTTTTTCTTGCAAATTTGCGAACTCCAGTACCTCAACACGTTTGGTTAGACATGTAATAAATTCTTTCAACGTTGGGAGTGCACCATCTATTGGCTGCTCTTCTCAAAATCTACGAGTTGATCCATCCAATTTATTAGATATTAAATATATCATAATCGCGTCCCAGGAATCAACATGTAATCCTAGATTTTTAAACGCTTCTAAATTTATATTAGCCTGATCAATAATATGCCTTAACGCGACTGGACATTCTTGTTTCATATCTTTTAACTGAAATAAAGATGCAACATGCCTATGAACTATTATTTTTTTATTCGCGTACCGTTCCTGCAGTATCTGCCACGCAGATTCGTAATTGTCGTGCGATATGGTCAAGGAGGCAATCAATTTAGCTGCGTCTTTTTTTAAGGCACGATTGTAAATAAAAGAATTTTTGAGAATTGTTTAACGTATTATTATCATGAACTAATGCTTTAAAGGTCTCAGCGAATTTAGCATAGTCAGTAATTTCACCATGAAATTCAATAAGTTTCAAAGTTGGTAATTTAATTTCACATTTTTCATGATTTACTGAATTCAATAAACCTTTTGCTAATGCAAGTACAGAGAAATATTGATTTTCAAAGGATTCACGTTGACTTACGTTTTCTGCCTCGTCATCCGAAAGTTCTTCGATTTGAGATTGAATTTTTTCAAAGTCATCTAACAATTTTTCGACCTTTTGATAACGTAATTCTAGTTCCGTTTTATCGAGTGTCTTTAAAATATCGTTAAACCTTGTCAATTTCGCTTTCAAAACTCCACGCTTGTTGATTAACTGCTTTAACTTTTCCATCTTTAATGGTAAATAATAAACAATTTAACTTTTAACCTCAAACAACTGACAGTTTACGAATGAAAACACGGCGGTGTTAGTAAAAACGCTTGCCAGTGCCAGGGCTGACAACTTTTTAAATCAGAAATTCGCTGAAATTATTTTGTAGCGAAATTTTACCCGGTAAATTTGAACATTCGCGTGAATTATTTTTAATTAAATAAATCCAATGACAAAACTCTTACAATTGAGATGCTCATTTAACAATAATCGTATCAATTTGCAATGTAGGTAGCTATTAAAATTTTATACAACTGAAAAATCAGAAACAACAATAATTTTTTTTTTCAATCTTTGTTGCATATTTAAATATCTCATTTGGGATAATTTGAAATAGGAAGGATTCGGGATTCGGTCACAGTTTTGATAGGATGGCATTGGGATACTTATCTGATGATGATCTGCATCTTCTTGGTTTTTTGCTGGTTCATATTTCGGCTCTTTCTGGTGCACGATGCGGCTCGATTGGACCATATGTTACAATAATGGCCTCGTTAAATTAATGATACTACGAAATATAATTGATAAATTTTATTCTTTAGAACACACATCACTGGTAACAAAAAACGACCACCCTCGAATTCCGTAATTATTTCATTGTTGTTATTGATCCGTTATTTAGAGAGAGAAGAGAAAAAAAATGGGCTTGCAAGCCTATTTATAAACTAATTCATTTGAATGAATTGGTACATTATCACAATTATTGCCCTTAGGGGAGACATCTGTCGGATATTTCAATTACTCAATACAGATACAGGTGGCATTTTCGTTGGTTTGATTCTTGGCTAAAGTCGGAACATCTAGACCAATTAAGTTCCATTGAGTTAAATGTTAATTTAGTATTTTTTACCTACACAACATATTAAATGGCAAAAAATAAACATAATATAGAAATACATAAAATTAAAAACAAAAAGAAAAATAAAACTTTTTGCATAGCTATACTCTTCACTACGGGTGATAATAATATAATTTTCACAACAAAAAAATCGAATAAAATAAAAATATTTTAATTTATTAATTTATTAAGCTGAATTTTATATGATATTAAGTTATGGTTGAAAATGTCTACATCTCGTAAGGCATTGTGAGTTTCACAGATACGTACTATTACAGAGTTTTGCGCGTATTTGGATTTACAATGTGGTATTCTAAATAAATCGTTCGATCTGGTGTTTTGCTTGGGGCAACGAAATGCAATCCTTTCTAACAGATATGATGAATCAACAAGGCAGTTCACGATTTTGTGTAAGAATAATGCATCAGAGATTTTTCTGCGTTTATACAAAGTGAGAGGGACAAATCGATGGTCACTAAAACGATACGATAGGTGTTTCATAAATTTGTTCTGAATATTTTCAATGCGATCAATATATGTTTGATATTGAGGATTCCAAATTACTGAGGCGAATTCTAGTTGTGATCGTACATATGACATATATAACAGAATTAGGGTGTGTGCTACCGTAAAAGGCTTTGTAATGCGAATAATGAAACCCAATTGCTTTTAAGCTTTTTTTAGAATATTTTCAATATGATCCCTAAATAACATTTTAGAATCTAGTATTACTCCAAGATCTCTTATTGTTTCTACTCGTTGTAAGGGTACATGGTTTAGTTTGTAAGTATAATAAATTGAATGTTTTTTTCGTGTAAAAGTAATAACATAACATTTATCTAGGTTTAGATATAGTTGATTGTTTTTGCAATATTCCTCAATTTTACCAAGGTCTTCTTGTAATTGGTCGCAATCTTCTATGGAGCTAATACATTTATATAATTTCATATCATCAGCGTAAAATAGGAAGCAAGAATTACTAATAACACGATTCATGTCGTTTATGTAAAAAAAAACAAGAGAGGCCCTAGATGGGAGCCTTGCGGTACCCCTGAGGGAATAATTATAATTTGTGACATGTAACCTTTTAAAGCAATAGCTTGACTTCTATTTTTTAACATATGAAGAGAACCATCTCGGAAGATTTCCACATATACCAATCTTCGAGAGCTTGTTTAACAGTATGTCGTGATTTACTTTGTCAAAAGCCTTCGAAAAATCTGTGTAGATAGAATCTACCTGTTTCCCATTATCAATAGAGTTAAGAACAAAATCAGTAAACTGTCCTAGGTTCGAATCAACAGATCTGCCTTGAAAAAAACCATGTTGATGGGGGCTAATAATAGTATTTTTGCATAAGTCAAAAAGTTGGTTACACACGATTTTTTCCAAGATTTTACTTAAGATACATAGTTTAGAGATAGGTCTATAATTTTCAATGTTGTGTTTGTCCCCTTTTTTAAAAACAGGTGAAACAAAAGCTTGTTTCCAAATGGTAGGAAATACACCTTCTTTAAAAGATTTTTGTAACAGTAGTGTTACAGGAGTAACTAGTGTTTCAGCACAATTAACAATAAAAATTGGGTAATTATGTTATATAAAACCCTTGTCAGATGCCATCTTGAGTATAACTCTACGTTATGGTCTCTATTTTTCAATATTCATTTAGATAACATTGAAAAGATTCAACGGAAGTTTCTAAGGTTTATAAACTATAAATTGCATATTCCTATACAAAACATTAATTACAATTACCTCCTTGATAAAATTTCTCTATTAAAACTTTCAGAAAGAAGAATAAGCACAGATTCAATACTGTTACAAAGAATACTACATCTTAAAATTGACTGTCCCGAATTACTTAAATTTTTCAATATCCATGTTCACAAAAAATCATGCCGACATTTCTTACCTTTTTACTTCAATAACACCAGGACACTAGCTTACCAAAATTCTCCGATTCCTAGACTTCACAGTCTCGGAAACAAATATTCTGATCTGGGTGATATATTTGATCTTAAAACTAATCAGTATAAATGTTGTGTACTCTATCACTTTTATTATTCTAGACACAAATAGGCCTATGTACCCATATAAATTCTTCGCTTCTACTATTTCGATTTGTTGAATCTTTTAAATTCAACTATTTGTGTGATTATTTGACTATTTGAGGATTCCTAGTTGCTGTTCACATTTTTAACAATTAATTTTATTCTGTGTTTTTTGCCCCCTTTATTTACATTATTCTGTCGTGTTTTTCATTGTTAATATATGCATTTTTTTCAATGTTTTTTTTTGCAATTTTTTTGTCATTATCTTTACATTTTTCTTTATTGTATTAATTTTTAAGCGTTGACTTTGAAACAAATACGTTGTAATTTTTATTTTTTAGAAAAGCCCACTAAGTCGTGTAATAAATAAATATGGAATTTAAATTTATCATATATTGTTACCAAATGTAGAAAGGTTACAATAGATAAATGATTAAAATAGCTTGTGAAACAAATCTAATTTATAAATCACTAAATTACGGAAGCTTTCGAAGATTTTAACGAAGAAAACCATCAGGGAACGGTTGCTGCCTTTGCTGGGTAGCGTGGAGTGATCAGGCCGTACTTCCATCAGTGGGAAGAGGGGTTCTGGAGACGTCAAATGACAATTTCAAGTATCCGTGCAGTGGCAGGTATATCAGTCGAGCAGCAGGAAAATCTGTTGCAGCGGTAGATAAATCAGTTGCAGCGGCAGGTAAATCAGTTGCAATGGGAGGTAAATCAAAGTATCAATTATGTGTTTCTTTTAATAGGAAATATAAAACTGTAGCAAAATTATCAAATATGTTGTTGCAGAACCAACCATCTGTAAAAAAAATTGCTTTGTTCATTGTTTATCAACCGAAAGCTGGGTAAGAATATATTGAGCTATTAAGTCAACATTTTTAAATTTTACGTAATCATTCAACTTTTAATTCGTATTTAATTTAAGGATAAACTTTAAATAATTCATAATCTGCTCGATCGCGCCATCAGGGCATTAATTTAGAAAAACACATTTCGCTAATTAATTTTCGCAAACGTTTTAAGTAATTCCAATGAATTATAGTTTGGTTTTGTATATAATGATGGTACATGAAGTGCCTGTACAAATGGTACATAAATGTTTGTTAGTGCCTGTAATGACAGTACATAAATGTTTGTTTATGCTTGTGTAGCGTCGAGATTAATACATTAAATAATTAATAATAAACCGCTTGACCTACTTAGTATCTACTCCCGGATTATGTACCTGCAGTCCAAACCGCAACGTAAACAACCTACGTACTACAAGACCTACTTGCCTACTCGCGACAATACTATTGCGCACTCAGTCCGGGATACTACGAGAACTCGCCAGAAGGTTCGAGTCTACGGCCTATGCTTAATCGCCGCAATGTCGAAGGTTCCCGAAACATACAGTCCAAGCGAGTGGCCTCGATTTAATTGCAATTAACTACCTACTGTCGCCATCGGCCGGGTGGTATAAATAAGCCCGACGCAGCGAGCCAGTCAGTCAGTTAGTTATCTATCAGCCGTCAGTCTACAAGGCTCAACGAGTGATCACCCGCGCTCTTCTTACTAGCGCGAGGGAAAACTTACCCGGCTTCGCCTGTACCATCATGGACTCTATCGGGACACCATCATAGCGCCTCGGCCACGTCCGCGGCCAGCGCTACTCGGATTACAAGCGCCCTGGTTCCAGTGTCTCTGACCAGCGCTTCTTCCACGCAACCATGACCACCACGAGGACACGCAGCATCCTCACTGGTCACGCCGTTCCCGCTCAACCGCCTACAAGGTCCGCCGCACCTTCGGCCGTCTCGTCAGCACTGGAGTGCCTGAAGACCTACGCTCTTCGCCAGTGCCTGACCTTCATCGAGTCCCGGTCACCAGCGCCCGGCGTCGACTCACTGACCCGCGCTTGACCAGCACATCACCGCAGCGTCCGGAGTATTCAACATCTGTCCTACATCATCTCCTCGTCACGGCTACTGACTCACCAATAAACACATGTGACCTTCACAACTTTCTTTAATTTCGTGCCTCACCATTGATCCCCAAACTTGTACTGATGGTACATGAATGTTTGTTTGTGCCTGTACTGACAGTGCATAAGTGTTTGTTCGTGCTTGTACTGACGGTACATGAATGTTTGCTTGTGCCTGTACTGACAGTACATAAATATTTGTTTGTGTCTATACCGACGGTACATTAATGAAAAATAATTTTGTTCGTATGAAAACTCAATTCTTTTAAGAAAGACATAACAAATACAGTATTGGATCAATCCAATTGGACTCTCGATGATTCAAATCACCGAAAGTCATATAGAACTAATTACAATAGTATTTTAAAATCTCACCGTAAAAATCAGTGTATTGTCTATTTTAAAAAGTCCGAGAGCCAAGAACTCTGGGCGGCGCTGCAACATGTGCATGGAGAAGTGATGGAGCTGAACAAATACCAACATTATATAAATAAGAAGCCTTATTAATAATAATTTAAAAAAAAAAACACCACAACATAAGCAAAATTTCCGCTTAACGTGACGGTAGTACAAAGGAGATTTCAAATACTCAAGTGATTCGTAATTTGTGAATTTTTTTCAAAGCCATATATTATGATACTTCGTGGGTAAGAGGTGGTTTTACTGTTTTTAGCACAAAACAGTTTAAGAAGAGTGAAAACGGTAGTTTTCAACTCTTCGAAAAACATTTGATCTTGCAAAATAACGAAATTTACTAACTTTTCGTGAAATAGTTTTGTTCCGTTCATTTATCATCATTTTATTGATCAGAATAGTTGTTTTGGAAGCCTGAAATGAAAAAATAAGTCACTCTTTGCTAATACAAACACTTTGGGTGACAAAAGTTTATGAAATAAATAATATTGTTGTCATGTAAAAACATAGGGAAAAAAACAATGACTCTCGTCTTTAAAAAAATTTCTGCACTGACTATGATTTTGTGATAGGTTGTTCCACAACCATTCTACGTTTCCATTATTTGATGGCTGACTGCCGTCGGTTACCCATATTATTGAAATATTTATTAATTATATACCTGTACGCAAATAAAATAGGAACTAAAAAAAAAACACAGAAAGAAGTATTATTTTTAATGTTTTGTGGCATTTTTGAACTTCAAAAATGGGTAAAATATCCCGAATAATGTTTCAATACTAGGACAAGTTTGGAATCAGTTTAAGTTGTTTCGTCAGCTTCGTGGTGAATAATTTATTATCAGAATATTATTATAAATTTAGTTGTTGAAAAAATTTAAAAAAAAAATGTGCCTTTTTACTGTTAAAATATTGATCTGCCCATGTAACAAAGTAACTAACCGTCACAGCGTTTCCCGCTGGGGTAGCCTAAGAGGACAGACAGCCAAACAACCCTGTCGAAGCGAACACTTCACAAACATACTTTTCTAATAGACTGACTCTTGACATGGCCCAACTCCACTATCTAATTCACTCGATCGTGCATGTCTTCCTAAGGAGTCCCCGACTTCTACAATTCAAATTCACGTCAAATATTCTTCTTTCTTCGTTTATTCGCTCTTTTCGTCCAAACCATCTGAGCGTCTCCTTTTTAATTTTACTTAATACGCTTACACAGGCCTTGCATTCTTTGCAGATCTCCACATTACTCACACGATCATATATGGTTTTACCACACACACGCCTAAGGGATCTTATATCTCATACTGCCCATACATCAGGGTACTCCACTTTGGACTGCTAGCTTTGCTTCTTTGGACAGTTTTTTGCTAGCGCCAACCGCGTTGATAGAGGAGGTCTATTAATTACGATTAATCTGAACAGGTATTTCATTAAATTTCTCCATGAAAGCGGGATGACATTGCAAGACCTTTCTAATCTAATATGTCTTCTTGTCGCCCTTTTTGGAGCTTGTTTTAACCCAATAGGACCAAAAGTACTGTAAATATGATGCAGGCGAACCTTTAAAATTTATGTGTTGATTCCTAATATATTATGAATTATAAAAGTTTTATACAGCTTCATTATTTTTTGTAGTCTTATTTTTATAAAATTTAATTTTCTAATTCTCGTAAGATTCATGCCATTAAATTGAACTTACAGTTTTTTGAGAGAATTGGCAAAGTGCTATTGTCAGAAATATATTGAAGAAGTTGACTCCCGCCTGGCAGAAGGAATAACACATGAAAAAGTTAGCCTTTTCTTCTCTTTTGTTGTTCGCTATCCAAACCAATGCATTCAATCCAACGAACAAATTGATCACGACTGATGTAAAAGACACACCTAATATTAGAAAAACCTTTAAAAAGAAGCACCGGTTAAGGTAATCGACGCTATCGCACATTTTGTCGTATATCTTCCAGTATAATGTCAGCCGCTGGATAACTATTTCGTCTCTCGAAGGAGAACACAACTCTTGCAGGAGTCGCTTCTGTCTCGATAAAGTTTCTTCAGCCTTCAAACATGCTTTCTCAGCGCCAGTCTTCGTGAGCAATGAGTGTTTCCAAATCAGTTCAAGTTCTGAGTTGATGACTACGAAGTTGAGTCTCGCCTGTCCCTGGCTACTGAGGTATATGGCCAACAAGGTGGTGTGGATGTACGACGGCACAAACATGACGAATAGCACAGAAGTAGCGTGATCGCTCATCCAGGGATACATCAACGCTGTGCTACTTATCACTAGACTGAAGTGAAGAGCATTTTGCACAGCTAATCCAATTATATACCTTATTTTTATTTTACGGTAATCTTTAGTCAAGCCGAGAACATTCCAGATATTGTCGACGTCAAGAAGGTTGTCTAAATGTTTTGGAACTACATCTTTATGCCATACTGAATCTAAATAAATCATCACTAGTGTAAAGAAGTCCGTATATATTTTGAATCTATCTCCGTATTTAAACAGCGAGGATCCGTTTATGAGGTCAATAGCAGTCACGCCAGTAGAAGAAATTTCATAAATACTCCACCAGAAAAAACAGTATCCAAAAAAAGACTGAAAAAGGAATATGGCTTTTGTTCGAGTTTCATATTTTTTTGAATTTCTTTTCTGATCGACATAGAAAGGAATTCCAATTAAAAGTTGAACAAAATTCAACGGCTGAACTGCATCTAGCATTGTTTCTGCTTTCAAAAGGTTTCTGAACAATCTATCCATTTTTTAAAAACTCAATAGTAAAATAATTTTAATGATGTTAACTATTGTTTCAAAAACTTTTACATTGATGAAGTGTTTAAATAGAGTATAATACAAGCGCCAATAAATCACGCGTTAATATTTATTTTTCACCACACATAACATGAACGACATTCACTAAATCTGTAGGTTGAAGAATTTTGAGAATTTTTTTTATAAATAATACCATAAATGGAATCACTTACACTTTATATTTTCTAATCGCTTATCGCTTAATCGGGCATGGTATTTTTACAAGATTAAAAATAAATTACAATTGTTGTTTTACACGCTATTAGTTTTAATGAAGGAACCATAATCATTAACCATTAAAAAAAATTATATATCTACGCTGTTTAGATTATCTAAGGTTTTTGGATGATTGTGTCTAGTGAATATTTCACAAAAAAGGAAAATTTCTAAAATGAAATAAAATACTTTTTTGTTTTAAAACCACAAGTTTTTAATAATTTATTGAACCGACCGGTTTCGCTTTACTTAAGCATCCTCAGGGTACAAATTATTACTAGACAAGAAGTACAAAGTGTGAGCTTATATATAAAAAAAAAAATTGAGGGAAACAACATGATATAAATATAACAAGCACAGAGAAATCATACAATAAATTTACACAAGTACAAAAGACATGGGAAAAACCGAACGATAATTATGTAGACTAATGGATTATAATAATGTATATGGAGAAACAAAGCATCAACTGACATAGTGATAAGGAGACCTTGGACATTTTTAATGGTTTATTGGGAACAAACTTAATATCGGACTACTTGAAATATCTAATTGATTATTAAGAATAGGACTTTTGGTTTTTACAGCTTTTTTTATTTCCAGTGCTTCTAGATTATTGAGTCTGTTACCATGCCCGTTTGTATGTAAAATATTAGCGCCGGTGCTATGACAGAAAGGGTGATCTTTACTAATCAGATGATTGGCAAATTCAGAGAAACAGTTATTATTGAGACAACGAAGATGCTCTTTAATCCTAATGTTAACATTACGTGTTGTCTTATCGATATAAAATGACGAACAATTATTACAATTTAGTTTATAAATGCCTGAATGGCTTAGTTTGTCGTCTTTATCTTTTGAATTGATTAGAAATTTACCTAGATTATTATTGGTATAAAAAGCCGGTCTGACTTCAGAAGGAAGGTTTTTTACACTTAAGTTAGAAAAGTTATTAATGTATCAAATACGCCGCCATTGATAAGTAATATTATCATTGATTTTTGTACAAGGACTAGCGAATAAGAAGCGATTTCTGGCGATTGGCTTTAGTTTTTATTTAGGATTATATCTATAAAAGATGATTCGTAGCCATTATTTACCGCTATTTTTTTTTAATTATTTTTAGTTCATTAGCAAAATCAATATCTGACATTGGAATTGTGACCAAACGATGGACCATTGAATGGAATGCGGAGTGCTTATGTGCAAATGGATGATTCGATGTATTGTGGATTACAATATCATAGGAGGGTTTACGAAATATGTTAAAATCAATTTTGTTATTAACGATCGATAAGGTAAGGTAAAAAAAAATTTAAGGTTGAATTAATGCCTATCTCTAATGTGAATTTAATCTGCTTATGATAAGAGTTAATAAGATTGAGGAAGGAATTCAGTTGACGCTCTGTCCCTGTCCATATACAAAAAACATCATCAACATATCTTTTCCAAAATAAGACATTTTTAACAAGAGATGAAGTACTAGATAAAATCTTAAATCATATTTTACTAGATAAAATTTTATTCTCTAGGTTATCCATGAATATATCAGCAATCAAGGGGCTGGTAGGATTACCCATAGCTTGGCCATCCCGTTGTTGATATATAATATTATTAAATTAAAAATAATTTTGATTCAAGCATATATTAAATAAGGAAATCAAATCTTTTATGAAATCTTGAGAGAGATCCGCACTATTTAACAAATCGGCAATTAAACATTTACTCTCTTCTATGGGAACGTTAGGAAATAAATTTACCACGTCAAAAGAAATAAGTTTAGAATTACTAGGGAGAATCATGTCTTTCAATTCTTCCACTAACGAAAAAGAGTTTTTCATAGTATGCTTAGGTGAAAAAACATTGGTATTTCGGAACACATTAGTAATAGCAGACGATATTTAAAAATTAGGGGAGTTACAACACGAAACCACAGGTCTGATGGGGCTATTAACCTTGTGTATTTTAAGGAACCCATATAATTTGGGGGTTTTAGGTGATACGAATCATCTTGTGATACGAATCATCTTGGAATATTTTAGTTTTACAAGTTTGAAGTGTTTGTTTCACATTTTCTTGGAACTTATTAATTGGGTCTTTCTTAAGTATTACGAGGTTGTCACTCTTAATGAGGTCCGCCACTTTAGTATTATATTCATTTCGAGGAATTATGATGACTGTATTCCCCTTGTCAGCCTTCGTGAGGACCAAATCTTCATCTGTTAGTTTGGCACGGATATTTCTCACTACCGTCAATTCAGGATTTGGGTTAGGTTTAAATTTAGGTATTATTTTTTGTAAAGTTTCAGCACTTTTGTAAGAGAATTTTTTGGGTTTATTACATAGAGCTGTATCTATATCCACTGCGACCTCTTCTATTGCAGCACTGAAATTATTATTAGAGTATGTTAGGTTATATTTTAATCCCTTTTCCAATAGGGACATCTCCTCAGGAAGAAAATTTACAGGAGACAGCACCCCATGTCAGTTGATGCTTTGTTTCTCCATATACATTATTATTATCCATTAGTCTACATAATTTTCGTTTGGTTTTTCCCATGTCTTTTGTACTTGTGTAAATGTATTGTATAATTTCTCTGTGTTTGTTATATTTATATCATGTTGTCTCCCTCAAAAATTTTTTTATATATAAGCTCACACTTTGTTCTTCCGGTCTAGTAATAATTTGTACCCTGATGATGCTTAAGTAAAGCGAAACCGGTCGGTTCAATAAATTATTAAAAACTCGTGGTTTTAAAACAAAAAAGTATTTTATTTGATATTAAATTTGTCAAACCACAAATTGATTGCTTTCTACAATAATAGAAAATTTCTAACCACAATAAACTGTGGATTTTTTCCAAGATTTCCTGGCCAAAACCTAACTCCCAATGACGAATTTAATTAAGGACTTAAAATTACCTTGCGAGCGCCTATATAAATAATGCGTCTGCAATATGCAAAACGGATCGTACACAGTATGGCGCTCCTTTAAGAGCAACACTTCGAGGACTAACTAACAAAAGTATACATAAGTTATTTGTGTAACAGGGAATAATTTCTCAGTCGATTTCATTTTTAATTTATCTCTCTGCAACCTTCACTCCAGCAGCATTCACAACGAAGCAATACCCTCATTGGTGACCCAGTTTAAAAAAAGGCTATCTTGAAAGGACACCGCAGTTTTGTATAAATAATAATGACAAAATTTTGATGATTTGTATACAGCTGTTTTTGTGAAAAATCACGTCAAGGGCGCGAAAGTTAAGTAAATAACATATTACATTATTACATTACATCCATTGCAGAATGCAGAACGTCACTGCAGAAAGGTAACACAAACTTTTATTTAATTGTAAAAAGTTATGAAATTCCTTCAACCGGGTAGCAGTGCGAATTCCAACTTTTTACTCGGAGGAACCAGAAATGTGGTTGAGTATAGCTGAAGGAATGTTAGGTTAGGTTAGGTTAGGTTAGGTTAGGTTAGGTTAGGTTAGGTTAGGTTAGGTTAGGTTAGGTAAGGTTAGGTAAGGTTAGGTTAGGTTAGGTTAGGTTAGGTTAGGTTAGGTTAGGTTAGGTTAGGTTAGGTTAGGTTAGGTTAGGTTAGGTTAGGTTAGGTTAGGTTAGGTTAGGTTAGGTTAGGTTAGGTTAGGTTAGGTTAGGTTAGGTTAGGTTAGGTTAGGTTAGGTTAGGTTAGGTTAGGTTAGGTTAGGTTAGGTTAGGTTAGGTTAGGTTAGGTTAGGTTAGGTTAGGTTAGGTTAGGTTAGGTTAGGTTAGGTTAGGTTAGGTTAGGTTAGGTTAGGTTAGGTTAGGTTAGGTTAGGTTAGGTTAGGTTAGGTTAGGTTAGGTTAGGTTAGGTTAGGTTAGGTTAGGTTAGGTTAGGTTAGGTTAGGTTAGGTTAGGTTAGGTTAGGTTAGGTTAGGTTAGGTTAGGTTAGGTTAGGTTAGGTTAGGTTAGGTTAGGTTAGGTTAGGTTAGGTTAGGTTAGGTTAGGTTAGGTTAGGTTAGGTTAGGTTAGGTTAGGTTAGGTTAGGTTAGGTTAGGTTAGGTTAGGTTAGGTTAGGTTAGGTTAGGTTAGGTTAGGTTAGGTTAGGTTAGGTTAGGTTAGGTTAGGTTAGGTTAGGTTAGGTTAGGTTAGGTTAGGTTAGGTTAGGTTAGGTTAGGTTAGGTTAGGTTAGGTTAGGTTAGGTTAGGTTAGGTTAGGTTAGGTTAGGTTAGGTTAGGTTAGGTTAGGTTAGGTTAGGTTAGGTTAGGTTAGGTTAGGTTAGGTTAGGTTAGGTTAGGTTAGGTTAGGTTAGGTTAGGTTAGGTTAGGTTAGGTTAGGTTAGGTTAGGTTAGGTTAGGTTAGGTTAGGTTAGGTTAGGTTAGGTTAGGTTAGGTTAGGTTAGGTTAGGTTAGGTTAGGTTAGGTTAGGTTAGGTTAGGTTAGGTTAGGTTAGGTTAGGTTAGGTTAGGTTAGGTTAGGTTAGGTTAGGTTAGGTTAGGTTAGGTTAGGTTAGGTTAGGTTAGGTTAGGTTAGGTTAGGTTAGGTTAGGTTAGGTTAGGTTAGGTTAGGTTAGGTTAGGTTAGGTTAGGTTAGGTTAGGTTAGGTTAGGTTAGGTTAGGTTAGGTTAGGTTAGGTTAGGTTAGGTTAGGTTAGGTTAGGTTAGGTTAGGTTAGGTTAGGTTAGGTTAGGTTAGGTTAGGTTAGGTTAGGTTAGGTTAGGTTAGGTTAGGTTAGGTTAGGTTAGGTTAGGTTAGGTTAGGTTAGGTTAGGTTAGGTTAGGTTAGGTTAGGTTAGGTTAGGTTAGGTTAGGTTAGGTTAGGTTAGGTTAGGTTAGGTTAGGTTAGGTTAGGTTAGGTTAGGTTAGGTTAGGTTAGGTTAGGTTAGGTTAGGTTAGGTTAGGTTAGGTTAGGTTAGGTTAGGTTAGGTTAGGTTAGGTTAGGTTAGGTTAGGTTAGGTTAGGTTAGGTTAGGTTAGGTTAGGTTAGGTTAGGTTAGGTTAGGTTAGGTTAGGTTAGGTTAGGTTAGGTTAGGTTAGGTTAGGTTAGGTTAGGTTAGGTTAGGTTAGGTTAGGTTAGGTTAGGTTAGGTTAGGTTAGGTTAGGTTAGGTTAGGTTAGGTTAGGTTAGGTTAGGTTAGGTTAGGTTAGGTTAGGTTAGGTTAGGTTAGGTTAGGTTAGGTTAGGTTAGGTTAGGTTAGGTTAGGTTAGGTTAGGTTAGGTTAGGTTAGGTTAGGTTAGGTTAGGTTAGGTTAGGTTAGGTTAGGTTAGGTTAGGTTAGGTTAGGTTAGGTTAGGTTAGGTTAGGTTAGGTTAGGTTAGGTTAGGTTAGGTTAGGTTAGGTTAGGTTAGGTTAGGTTAGGTTAGGTTAGGTTAGGTTAGGTTAGGTTAGGTTAGGTTAGGTTAGGTTAGGTTAGGTTAGGTTAGGTTAGGTTAGGTTAGGTTAGGTTAGGTTAGGTTAGGTTAGGTTAGGTTAGGTTAGGTTAGGTTAGGTTAGGTTAGGTTAGGTTAGGTTAGGTTAGGTTAGGTTAGGTTAGGTTAGGTTAGGTTAGGTTAGGTTAGGTTAGGTTAGGTTAGGTTAGGTTAGGTTAGGTTAGGTTAGGTTAGGTTAGGTTAGGTTAGGTTAGGTTAGGTTAGGTTAGGTTAGGTTAGGTTAGGTTAGGTTAGGTTAGGTTAGGTTAGGTTAGGTTAGGTTAGGTTAGGTTAGGTTAGGTTAGGTTAGGTTAGGTTAGGTTAGGTTAGGTTAGGTTAGGTTAGGTTAGGTTAGGTTAGGTTAGGTTAGGTTAGGTTAGGTTAGGTTAGGTTAGGTTAGGTTAGGTTAGGTTAGGTTAGGTTAGGTTAGGTTAGGTTAGGTTAGGTTAGGTTAGGTTAGGTTAGGTTAGGTTAGGTTAGGTTAGGTTAGGTTAGGTTAGGTTAGGTTAGGTTAGGTTAGGTTAGGTTAGGTTAGGTTAGGTTAGGTTAGGTTAGGTTAGGTTAGGTTAGGTTAGGTTAGGTTAGGTTAGGTTAGGTTAGGTTAGGTTAGGTTAGGTTAGGTTAGGTTAGGTTAGGTTAGGTTAGGTTAGGTTAGGTTAGGTTAGGTTAGGTTAGGTTAGGTTAGGTTAGGTTAGGTTAGGTTAGGTTAGGTTAGGTTAGGTTAGGTTAGGTTAGGTTAGGTTAGGTTAGGTTAGGTTAGGTTAGGTTAGGTTAGGTTAGGTTAGGTTAGGTTAGGTTAGGTTAGGTTAGGTTAGGTTAGGTTAGGTTAGGTTAGGTTAGGTTAGGTTAGGTTAGGTTAGGTTAGGTTAGGTTAGGTTAGGTTAGGTTAGGTTAGGTTAGGTTAGGTTAGGTTAGGTTAGGTTAGGTTAGGTTAGGTTAGGTTAGGTTAGGTTAGGTTAGGTTAGGTTAGGTTAGGTTAGGTTAGGTTAGGTTAGGTTAGGTTAGGTTAGGTTAGGTTAGGTTAGGTTAGGTTAGGTTAGGTTAGGTTAGGTTAGGTTAGGTTAGGTTAGGTTAGGTTAGGTTAGGTTAGGTTAGGTTAGGTTAGGTTAGGTTAGGTTAGGTTAGGTTAGGTTAGGTTAGGTTAGGTTAGGTTAGGTTAGGTTAGGTTAGGTTAGGTTAGGTTAGGTTAGGTTAGGTTAGGTTAGGTTAGGTTAGGTTAGGTTAGGTTAGGTTAGGTTAGGTTAGGTTAGGTTAGGTTAGGTTAGGTTAGGTTAGGTTAGGTTAGGTTAGGTTAGGTTAGGTTAGGTTAGGTTAGGTTAGGTTAGGTTAGGTTAGGTTAGGTTAGGTTAGGTTAGGTTAGGTTAGGTTAGGTTAGGTTAGGTTAGGTTAGGTTAGGTTAGGTTAGGTTAGGTTAGGTTAGGTTAGGTTAGGTTAGGTTAGGTTAGGTTAGGTTAGGTTAGGTTAGGTTAGGTTAGGTTAGGTTAGGTTAGGTTAGGTTAGGTTAGGTTAGGTTAGGTTAGGTTAGGTTAGGTTAGGTTAGGTTAGGTTAGGTTAGGTTAGGTTAGGTTAGGTTAGGTTAGGTTAGGTTAGGTTAGGTTAGGTTAGGTTAGGTTAGGTTAGGTTAGGTTAGGTTAGGTTAGGTTAGGTTAGGTTAGGTTAGGTTAGGTTAGGTTAGGTTAGGTTAGGTTAGGTTAGGTTAGGTTAGGTTAGGTTAGGTTAGGTTAGGTTAGGTTAGGTTAGGTTAGGTTAGGTTAGGTTAGGTTAGGTTAGGTTAGGTTAGGTTAGGTTAGGTTGGTTAGGTTAGGTTAGGTTAGGTTAGGTTAGGTTAGGTTAGGTTAGGTTAGGTTAGGTTAGGTTAGGTTAGGTTAGGTTAGGTTAGGTTAGGTTAGGTTAGGTTAGGTTAGGTTAGGTTAGGTTAGGTTAGGTTAGGTTAGGTTAGGTTAGGTTAGGTTAGGTTAGGTTAGGTTAGGTTAGGTTAGGTTAGTTAGGTTAGGTTAGGTTAGGTTAGGTTAGGTTAGGTTAGGTTAGGTTAGGTTAGGTTAGGTTAGGTTAGGTTAGGTTAGGTTAGGTTAGGTTAGGTAGGTTAGGTTAGGTTAGGTTAGGTTAGGTAGGTTAGGTTAGGTTAGGTTAGGTTAGGTTAGGTTAGGTTAGGTTAGGTTAGGTTAGGTTAGGTTAGGTTAGGTTAGTTAGGTTAGGTTAGGTTAGGTTAGGTTAGGTTAGGTTAGGTTAGGTTAGGTTAGGTTAGGTTAGGTAGGTTAGGTTAGGTTAGGTTAGGTTAGGTTAGGTTAGGTTAGGTTAGGTTAGGTTAGGTTAGGTTAGGTTAGGTTAGTTAGGTTAGGTTAGGTTAGGTTAGGTTAGGTTAGGTTAGGTAGGTTAGGTTAGGTAGGTTAGGTTAGGTTAGGTTAGGTTAGGTTAGGTTAGGTTAGGTTAGGTTAGGTTAGGTTAGGTTAGGTTAGGTTAGGTTAGGTTAGGTTAGGTTAGGTTAGGTTAGGTTAGGTTAGGTTAGGTTAGGTTAGGTTAGGTTAGGTTAGGTTAGGTTAGGTTAGGTTAGGTTAGGTTAGGTTAGGTTAGGTTAGGTTAGGTTAGGTTAGGTTAGGTTAGGTTAGGTTAGGTTAGGTTAGGTTAGGTTAGGTTAGGTTAGGTTAGGTTAGGTTAGGTTAGGTTAGGTTAGGTTAGGTTAGGTTAGGTTAGGTTAGGTTAGGTTAGGTTAGGTTAGGTTAGGTTAGGTTAGGTTAGGTTAGGTTAGGTTAGGTTAGGTTAGGTTAGGTTAGGTTAGGTTAGGTTAGGTTAGGTTAGGTTAGGTTAGGTTAGGTTAGGTTAGGTTAGGTTAGGTTAGGTTAGGTTAGGTTAGGTTAGGTTAGGTTAGGTTAGGTTAGGTTAGGTTA